>JAFMOC010000211.1:862500-1214212 GCA_019802505.1 Corydoras sp. C115 | reverse complement strand
TGCGCAATTTTAATCATTTATATGATGTTCCTTCGCCGGGGCACAGGGACAAACAGTTGTTACAAAACTGTTACAAAAAAGTTCCTCCGCCGTCGCCATGTTTGATTTTTACTCTAAACTGCCCTCTAATGGATGTAGTGTAAAACAACCATATCAACGGAGCTGACGCAAGGAAGTATGTGGGCAGTAACTGTTATATCGCATGAAGCGCACGCACACATTTCCGTACGCAGAGGGAGTATAAATGAGGCTTAAATGCGATCGAGCTCAAACTCAACAAACATCATCTTCTGTCCAGTCTAAAACAGATTCCCAAAATCCGACTACCTCCCCCGAACTTTATGACCGAAATCAGCCAATCAGCTGTCAGCAGGCCTTTCACGCCCTTCCCGTCGACCGATGAACTTCAAACTTCACTGATCTATACATCTACAAACTCTTTACCAAGCACCAGATTTTCACACCGATTGGCCAGAGGGGGCGCTATATATGTATGTTCCTACTGCCATGTTGTCCAGACCGTGCATCCCGCTTGAACCCCGCTGATTGCCGCTTGCGGCTAAATTTATTATTATTTTTCTCCGGAAAAACGCGTTGGGCAGCAAAAACCGCAGGTGCTACAGCCACCAAACCCGGAGGGTACATCCAGATGGTGTGCATCTTCTCAGATAACAAATTCCACACCTTTTCACCTATAGGTGGTGCAACAGAGCAGCTTCTACCACCTTCGTCTCACATTTGCCATTTGGACCCATAAGCTCCGCCCACTTAGATTTTTTGCTAATTTGCATAATTTCAAAATTCCACTTCTTCCTACTACTTCTCCAATTTTCACTCAATCCCCATATTTTTGGTATCAAAAAATTCAGTGGAGTGTGCCCTTCAATAATTATCAAAAAAAAACTTGACTTTTCCCTTCAGTCCCGCTGCTCCATGCTAATTCATCTACATGTCATAATTCAATTTAATTCATCCTTCATTCAAAAATCTGTAACTCATACACGCTTCACTCAAACCTTCTACAACTTCATAGTCACATTCAGCATCAGTCCCTGAGGACGTAGAATAAATTTGGCGCACTTCTGTCAATAGGTGGCGCTATAACAGCTACATGTCAGTTTCTCACTAACCGTACATGCGATCGAGCTCAAACTCAACACACATCATCTTCTGTCCAGTCTCTAACAGATATCCAAAATGCGACTACATCCCCCGAAGTTTACGACCTCCATTAGCCAAACTGCTGTCAACAGGCCTTTCATGCCCTTCCCGTTGACCGATGACCCTTAAACTTCACTACTCTGTACTTCTTCGCACTATTTACAAACCCCCCAATTTCGACGCAGATTGGCCAGAGGTGGCGCTATTTCTAAAATACTGCTAATAACTTCCACATATGTTCATCTACAGTCTCATTTATGCAATCAACTAATGCTATGCTACATACTTCACATGTCAAGTAAGTCAAGTCAAGTAATTTATTTATATAGCGCTTTTTACAACAGTACATTGTCACAAAGCAGCTTTACAGAATGAAAAGCCTATAAACCCCCAAAGAGCAAGCCGAAGCGACAGTGGCAAGAAAAAACTCCCTTTTATGTTGTTATTTAAGGAAGAAACCTTGGGAGGACCAAGACTCAATGGGGGACTCATCCTCCTTGAGCGGCCGGGCAGCAACAACAGTGTCGAACAGCCATGTCCAGATACTAAACAAATGGAAAAACTAACAACTAGAAAACTATATGTGAGTCCATTAGGGGGCGTCCTGCAGGACCACCTTGTCAGGATCCATACAGTATTCGTAAGCAGAGCCATGGATCTCCAGGAAGCCGGGGGACAACTCAAAAGAAACAGACAAAGGAAGGGAGTTAGAGCTAATAATAAAGCACGGCATTTAATTAATAAGTAATTAATTGACACAGTGCAGCATGTGACTCCGGCATCACTGACTAGAGCAGCATAACTAAAAGAGGCAGATACTGCAGACAGCGCCACAATGATGAGGTGGGTGAAGCGGTGAAATGCCAGCATACACTGATCAGAGATTACCCCCCAACACAGCCAAGTCTGAGATCTACATCTTTATCTACAGGGGATTAGTTAAACGCAAGATTAAATAAATGTGTTTTTAATTTATTTTTAAAGATTAATAGTGATTCAGAATCACGAACAGTAACTGGAAGGCTATTCCAAAGTTGAGGAGCCTTGTGGGAGAACGCTCTTCCACCAGCAGTAATTTTATTTATTCTAGGAGCTAAGAGTAAGCCAGCACCTTGAGATCGGAGCTCACGTGTCGGCTGGTACAACTGAATCAGCTCACTCAGATACTGTGGAGCCTGATTATGTAGAATTTTATATGTTATTAATAAAATTTTGTACTCGATACGAAACTTAACTGTCTGTCCCCATACATTTCCATTAAAAAAATGTCGACTTCTCCAGATATTTCACAAAGTCCAAAACCTGCCCTTTTCGATCTAGTCTCTGGATTTTAATCCAATCTTCTCAAAATTCATCAGCTGATACTCAGGAGAATGTATAGGTAAATAATTATCAAAAAAATGTCGACTTTTCCACTTCCGCTTATTTTACACTAATATTTTTTCATTAGCGTCATTAGCATATATAGGCTATATTGCTATAACTCATTAGACGTTAATCTCAACAAGTCCAAATTACACAGCTATACCCGCCATGTCCCTCCAGTGATGCAGGCCAATTGTGGTTGACCTAGTCCTTATGGGGCCTCTGATAGGCGCTATAACATCTACATGTGACTTTCTCACTAACCGTAAATGCGATCGAGCTCCAACTCAACAAACATCATCTTCTGTCCAGTCTAAAACAGATTCCCAAAATCCGACTACCTCCCCCGAACTTTATGACCGACATCAGCCAATCCACTGTCAGCAGGCCTTTCACGCCCTTACCATCGACCGATGATCTTCAAACTTCACTGATCTGTACATCTACACACTCTATACCAACCACCAGATTTTGACACCGATTGGCCAGAGGGGGCGCTATATATGTATGTTCCTACTGCCATGTTGTCCAGACTGTCCATACCCCGCTTGAACCCAGCTAATCGCCGCTTGCGGCTATATTTATTATTATTTTTTTTTTCTCCTGAAAAACGCGTTGGGCAGCCAAAACCGCAGAGGCTACAGCCACCAAACCCGGAGGGTACATCCAGATGGTGTGCATCTTCTCAGATAACAAAATCCACACCTTTTCACCTATAGGTGGTGCAATAGAGCAGCAAAACGCAATTACGCGTCTAGCTTCTACCACCTTCTTTTCACAGTCTTCAAACTTTTTTTTCAGTCTCACAGACTCTCAACAAACCACATTGCCATTTGGACCCATAAGCTCCGCCCACTTAGATTTTTTGCTAATTTGCATAATTTAAAAAATCCACTTCTTCGTACTACTTCTCCAATTTTCACTCAATCCCCATGTGTTTGGTATCAAAAAATTCAGCGGACCGTGCCCTTCAATAGTTATAAAAAAAACATGGACTTTTCATCTACATGTCATAATTCAAATTAATTCATCCTTCATTCAAAAATCTGTAACTCAAACACCCTTTAGTCAAACCGTCTACAACTTCACACACACATTAAGCATCAGTCCCTGAGGATGTCCAAGAAATTTGGTGCACTTCTGTCCATAGGTGCCGCTATAACAGCTACATGTCAGTTTCTCACTTACCGTACATGCGATCGAGCTCAAACTCAACACACATCATCTTCTGTCCAGTCTCAAACAGATATCCAAAATGCGACTACATCCCCTGACGTTTACAACCGCCATTAGCCAAACCGCTGTCAACAGGCCTTTCATGCCCTTCCCGTTCACAATGACCCTTAAACTTCATTACTCTGTACTTCTATGCACTCTTTACAAACCCCCCAATTTCGACGCCGATTGGCCAGAGGTGGCGCTATTTATAAAATACTGCTAATAACTTCCAGATATGTTCATCTACAGTCTCATTTATGCAATCACCTAATGCCCTACTACATCCTTCACATCTTTCCCCATACATGTCCATTAAAAAAATGTCGACTTCTCCAGATATTTCATAAAGTCCAAATCCTGCCCTTTTCGAACTAGTCTCTGGATTTTAATCCAATCTTCTCAAAATTCATCTGCTGATACTCAGGAGAATGTCTAGGTAAATAATTATTAAAAAAATGTCGACTTTTCCACTTCCACTTATTTTCCACTAATATTTTTCATTAGCACATATATTAGCACATATAGGCTACATTGCTATAACTCATTAGCCGTTATTCGCATCAAGTCCAAATTATACAGCTATACCCGCCATGTCCCTCTAGTGATGCAGGGCAATTTTGGTTGACCTAGTCCTTTTGGGGCCTCTGATAGGCGCTATAACATCTACATGTGAGTTTCTCACTAACAGTAAATGCGATCGAGCTCAAACTCAACACACATCATCTTCTCTCCAGTCTCTAACAGATATCCAAAATGCGACTACATCCCCCGAAGTTTACAGGGTTTAAAGGCTTTTCATTCTGTAAAGCTGCTTTGTGACAATGTACTGTTGTAAAAAGCGCTATATAAATAAATTACTTGACTTGACTTGAGTTTACGACCGCCATTAGCCAAACCTCTGTCAGCAGGCCTTTCATGCCCTTCCCGTTGACCGATGACCCTTAAACTTCACTACTCTGTACTTCTACGCACTCTTTACAAAGCCCCCAATTTTGACGCCGATTGGCCAGAGGTGGCGCTATTTCTAAAATACTGCTAATAACTTCCACATATGTTCATCTACAGTCTCATTTATGCAATCACCTAATGCTCTACTACATCCTTCACATCTGTCCCCATACATGTCCATTAAAAAATCGATATTTCTCCAGATATTTCACAAAGTCCAAAACCTGCCCTTTTCGAACTAGTCTCTGGATTTTAATCCAATCTTCTCAAAATTCATCTGCTGATACTCAGGAGAAAGTCTAGGTAAATAATTATCAAAAAAATTTTGAATTTTCCACTTCCACTTATTTTTCACTAATATATTTTCTTTAGCATCATTAGCATATATAGGCTATATTGCTATAACTCATTAGCTGTTAATCTCATCAAGTCCAAATTACACAGCTATACCCGCCATGTCCCTCCAGTGATGCAGGCCAATTGTGGTTGACCTAGTCCTTATGGGGCCTCTGATAGGCGCTTTAACATCTACATGTGACTTTCTCACTAACCGTAAATGCGATCGAGCTCCAACTCAACAAACATCATCTTCTGTCCAGTCTAAAACAGATTCCCAAAATCCGACTACCTCCCCCGAACTTTATGACCGACATCAGCCAATCCGCTGTCAGCAGGCCTTTCACGCCCTTACCATCGACCGATGAACTTCAAACTTCACTGATCTGTACATCTACACAGTCTTTACCAACCACCAGATTTTGACACCGATTGGCCAGAGGGGGCGCTATATATGTATGTTCCTACTGCCATGTTGTCCAAACCGTGCATCCCCGCTTGAACCCCGCTGATCGCCGCTTGCGGCTATATTTTGTGTTATTTTCACTCTGTTGGCATAAAAAAGCCTTTTAATTAAAATACTGGCATTTTACCTGGTGTCACCCACCACAATCACATCACATTGTACCAAATCTTCAGGGATAACAATTTTTCCAGTTAAGAAGCATAAGCAATTGTGAATCAAGGTCACGTACTTTGGTGCAAATGAAAGTGACAAGTCCACAAAAGAGCAACATCAAGACAACTCCAAAATAGGTAATGGTTTTGCAGATGTTTGGCACAGACAGTTACAGTTATTCTTGTCTTATCCTTTCTGAGTGATTCTTCTAGTTTTAAATGTTTTAGTGTCCTTGTCACTACTGGTAGCATGAGGTGATGTATGCGTCCCATTTAGATGGCCCAGGTAGTCCATTTCCTTCAGAACTTAAAAGCATGTAGGTGAAACCGGGAGACAGACTATTAAATGAGAAGAGCAGTACTGTACATGGTATTAACACAGCAGGACTGGTGTCTGCAAGAGGAGCAGGCTAATGGTGTGAGTGTTTCTGAACAAACTGTCAGAAACAGCCTCCATGAGGGTGGCATGAAAGTCTAGCTAAAGTGAGCTTTACTCACGTTCTACCTCCTGGAGCAGAATAACCCCTGGTCTCATGTGGTCAGAGTGTGTAGGCAGTTTCTGGATGATGAAGACATTAATGTCTTTGATTGACCCTTATAACCTCCAGACCTGAATTCAATTAAGAACCTCTGAGACTTTATGTATCAGTGCATCCTATGCTGTCAAGTCACACCACAGCCTGTCCAGTAGTACAAATCCCTCAGGATGCCATCTGCCATCTCTTTTGGATCATGCCCAGGCTTTTCAGAGCATGCATACAGTACACGTGTGGGCTATACACACTATTGAGTGACATGAGTTGCTGTAATACAAACCAGAGAGGGAGGAACACTGTACAGTCATGGCCAAAAGTTTTGAGAATGACACAAATATTATATTTTCACATGATCTGCTGCCCTTTGGTTTTTATGTGTGTTTGTCAGATGTTTTTATCACATACAGAAATATAATTGCAATCATATTATGAATAACAAAAGCTTTTATTGACAATTAGAATGAGTTAATGCAGCAAGTCAATATTTGCAGTGTTGACCCTTCTTCTTCAGGACCTCTGCAATTCTCCCTGGTATGCTCTCAATCAACTTCTGGACCAATAGCAGTCCAGACCAGAGAAAATGACTTTACCCTTGTCCTCAGCAGTCCACTCCCTGTACCTTTTGCAGAATATTAGTCTGTCCCTGATGTTTTTTCTGGAGATAAGTGGCTTCTTTGCTGCCCTCCTTGAGACCAGGCCTTGCTTCAAGAGTCTCCGCCTCACAATGCGCGCAGATGCACTCTTAAGAGATGGTCCTGGGGCTTGCTGGTCTTTCTTGGGCGCCCTGGAGCCTTTTTGGCAACAATGGAACCTCTCTCTTGTAAGTTCTTGATAATGCGATAGATTGTTGACTGAGGTGAAATCTTTCTAGCTGCGATACTCTTCCCTGTTAGGCCATTTTTGTGCAGTGCAATGATGACTGCACGTGTTTCTTTCGAGATAACATGGCTAACAGAAGAGAAACGATGATGCCAAACACCAGCCTCCTTTGAAAGTGTCCAGTGGTGTCATTCTTACTTAATCATGACAGATTGATCTCTAGCCCTGTCCTCATCAACACCCACACCTGTGTTAATGGAGAAATCACTGAAACGATATTAGCTGGTCTTTTTAAGGCAGGGCTGCAATGAAGTTGAAATGTGTTTTGGGGGATAAAGTTCATTTTCTAGGCGAATATTGACTTTGCAATTAATTTCTGTTAAGCTGATCACTCTTTATAACATTCTGGTGTATATGAAAATTGCCATTATAAAAAATGAAGCAGTAGACTTTGTAAAAATTAATATTTGTATCATTCTCAAAACTTTTGGCCATGACTGTACTGTGAATCTCAAACTTTATCTTAGCTGATGGGAGAAGCAAAGCAAAGCAAAGATCACTAACTCGGGGCTGTCTTTGGGATGCTTAGCAATAAGAAAATGCTCGCTGAGCATGTGAAAGGCTGGCCGAATGCCCGCACACATGGGTGTTCCTGAACAACAGCTGACAGTTAATGCTGACTTCAGCTTGGGTTTGTGTAGGGGTGAATCGTTGCAAGCATGCAGTTTCAACCATGTGTTTGTTTAAACAGAACTGAGGAGGTTGTCATTAACACTGAACTACATGTCACTGCCTCACAGCAGCGAACACACTTAGGCAAGGTCTCAACAGTAAAATAAATAAAGATTTACTTATCTACTGATTTTTATTTCAGTGATTTATTAATGCCTTCGCAATTAAATTCATTGTCTACAACAGCCTGCATCTAATTTACAAAGTCATATGTTCTCCAGTGTCCAAATCACCTGTTAAAAAAAAACTTAAATTGGCACATGCCATCTGGTTCTAGGGTCTTTTCCTTAAGATGTAGGTAAAATTCCTAAGATTAATATAAAACAAGGTTCTAGCCTTAGATTCCAAGGTTGAACCTAGTTTATCTCATCTCATCATCTTGTGCTTAATCCTCTACTAGGTTGATAGGGTGTTCAGGGGGCTTAGGTGCTAGCCAATGTGCCCACCTCCTAGTTATCATTGAATAATTTTTTGAGTAAAGATATTAATCATATATAAACAATACTTTAAATAAATATGAAAAGGAAATCTGTAAATAGTAAATTCACTTGAACATTCTGTATCAGGTGTCTTACAGTAGTATTACCCTCTGTGGGTTTTTACCTATTTACACTCAGTAAAACTGCATATACTTATGATTATTTTGTTACATGTAGATTTTTTTAAATCCTTTTTGTCCCCTTTTATTATAGCCAGATACTTCCAGGACAGTGTGCTAATCCATTACTGGGCACACACTCACTCATACAGACACACACTATATAGGGGCAATTTGTAGCAGCCAATTCTCCTTGAATCCATGTATTAGGATCGTGGAAGGAAACAGGAGAACCCAGAGAAACCTACAGGGATAGAGGGAGAACATGGAAACTCCACCCAGATCTCCACCCAAACTCCACCTGAGAGATGGACATGCTAACCACTAAGCCATCATGCTACCGCTAAATTAAACTAGACACAAAAGTATATGTACCTTGGTGTCTTACATGGTTAACTCTGTCTTGGCCACTCAAGTATTATGAGTCTGAGGCTTGGTTCTCACAAGTTTTCTTCCTTGTGCCTTATATAATTTTTTCTTGTCACTGTCATTTCTGCGTGATATTTCAGCAGGGAGTTAAAGCACAGTATAGCTGCTTTGGGACAATTCTGTCTCCTTGGGCAACCACCCTATTGTTAAACACGGTGGTGACAGCATCATGCTGTGGATATGTTTTCTCTACTCTAATGAAGCTGCTGCACAGCCACTCCAAACCTTCCAAGGTACTAATCCATTCAGTCAAATTTAAATCCATCTGTAATTAACTGACACTAAGAAAGTTATTTCTCATCTCTAATGCAAATGACACAGAGGCTATAATTCCTAATGACACAAGCATTCATTCTTTAGCTTCTGCCTAATTTACATTTAGTCATTTAGCAGACGCTTTTATTCAAAGCGACTTACAAATGAGAACATTACAAGTCAGAAGTCATGCAGTAAACCAACTACACTGTAAAATTATCAAACCTGATTGTTATTTGATGCTGCTTTTTTTAACCCTCTGTTATGGTTGCAGGTAGGATTCCCCATGCCTATCCAGGGAAGAATGTTTCAGGCATTGGGCAAATACACCAGGACAGGGGAGAACATGAAAACTCAAACCAGATTGGGATTCGAACCTGGATCTCCAGAGCTGAGAGGTAAACGTACTAACCACTAAGCCACCACGCTGCCGATTAATAGATATTCTGTTTATACAAAATTATTAGTCAGGGCATAAGCTTTTATAACAGGGTGGCAATCCATCACTGGGCACACTTACTTACAAAGACACACACTATATGGGGCAATTTAGAGCATTCGAGTTACTTTAAATCCATATTTGGACTGTGGGAGAAAACCAGAGAACCCAAAGGAAACCTATGTGGACACAGAGAGAATTCGGATTTGAACATGGAATCCCCAGCACTAAGCCAACATGCCGCCGTGACACAGGCAGTTTTGTAATATTTTAAGTGATTAACTCTGATACACGATTGCATTTGCTAGCCTTGACCACTAACTGAGGGCCGACAGTGTGTCAGCAGTTTGGGAAACCTACTGGACTGTTGCCAAGAAGGTCATTGGTTTGGATCTTAGTATGGCCAAGCCCTCACTGTAGGTTCCACAACCACTGGATAATTAACTTTATTTGGTCATTCACTATCTACTTAATCCTCTACTAGGGTCGCGGGGTTTCCCTATGCCCATCCAGCGGAGAACATTTAGGGTGTTGGGCAGATACACCCAGGACAGGGTGCCAATCTATCGCTGGGCACACTTACCCACACAGACACACACAAGCACACGCTATATGGGGAAACTTAGAACATTCAATTTACCTTAAATCCTTGTTCTTGGATAGTGGGAGGAAAGCAGACAACCCGGAGGAAACTCAAGCGAACACGGGGAGAACAAACTCTAGGTTTTGAGATTTAAACCTGGAATCCCTAGCGCCGTGAGGCGAACGTACTAACCACTAAACCACCATGTCGCCCTAAATTAACTTGATTCCATGCGTAATTGATTTATAAAGTGTGTCTCCCTGAAATTGCAATTCGATTCGTTTAAACATGCACACGTTTGTGTTTTCCTCACCTGTTTTGTGAACAAGATGGCCGTATCCCAATACTCAGGGTGTTTGTCGCTGTTCTTATTCATCTTCTTCTGCCAGGTACAGAAGTTACGCAGGGTCATAGCGGCGTTGCTGGTAATCTTTGGCCCCTTGTCCTCATCGATCACCACGAATTTCACCACCACTATGCTGATGGGATTCAGGATGCTCGGGTGCTTGTAAAGACGCGCAGCCACCGCCAGCAGGGTGAGCACGTAGTGCTTCAGATCTTCACCGTGAAATTTGGCCATCGATTCATCTGCTACCACAAGCGTCTCCACATACCTCGGCACAGAGGCGAATCGCTTAAGACGACTCTTTGCGCGCGTCCCGTCGGCCACCGCCTCCCCTTCCGCGCGTTTGAACTTCTCCAACGATCTGGTGACTTGTTGAGTCGATCCACTATCCACTCCGCATCTGGACGTACCGTTGCCGTTTAGATTATCGTTGGCGCGCCGCCGGAGAAGATGCAGTCTCGCCGCGCTCCATCCTTCTGCGCTCGACTCGCCCACTGGCTTGACAAAATATTCCCAGCCGTTGTAGCCAAAAGCACCGCGCAGTCCGTCACACAGACTAAGCGCTGCGTACGACAGCGGGTCCTCGTTCACGACGCCTGCGTAAAAGCAGCGACCGAGGTCCGTGTGCGCGGACAGCCTGTGCGTCTCCGGCTCTGCGTGCACCAAGAGCGCGGGGGCGATGAAGCTGGAATCCGATCGCAACTTAAGCACCATATTTTGACCGAATGCACTTATTCTAAAAGCTACATTTTGCGGCAGGGCGTTTAAAAAACCAGCGAAATTATTCGGCGCATCCTCATAAGTATCTAATCTGACCGGCTCGAACAGCTGACTTTGCATCTGATGCGCAGCCCCAAATCGTACAAATAAAACATTCAGGAAAAGCCAAGCCCCTGGAACAGAAATCATGTTTGCATACAAAATGTAGTGCTATTGTGTTTCTCGACACCGAGAAAGTTATTGTGTCGGAAAAATCAGTAAAAATCCGAAAAGACGGAAGGTCGCATGAATGCGTTGAATTCCGCCAGAGCGTGGACCTGCTAGCACCTTTACGCTCGAGCGTCTCCCCCAATTCTGTCGGCTTTATGGAAGCGCCCGGTGCGTAAACAGAGAGCGTTTCTCATTTGTTTTTTTTTTTAACGGAGGAAAGATTTCGAGCGCGCTGATTGGCCGCCTCGCTGTTTGCGCCATAACTGTGGAGCGCGCAATGCGATTACGGGCTTCCCTCCCACTAAACACATAGCCTGTTACAGCCGTTCTGAATGATAAAGAAATAAATAACCACCAGACATAAATCTTTTAACACTTTCATTTTTTTCATCTTCATTTTTATCTATTCACGTTAAATTTGATTTGTAAATGAGTTTTTAAAATACTGTGTACATCTTTACTGCAGAACTTAAAAGAATCAGTGAGACAAAGTTCAAGAAAAAATATAAAGTAATCCAGCACTCATTTTATATAAACACATTAATCTATACAAAAGCCTCATCTCATAATCTACTGCTTAATCCTATACCAGGGTTGGGGGGGGTGTTCCCCATGCCCATCCAGGGAAGAATGTTTCAGGCATTTTGGTGGTTTAGTGGTTAGCATGTTCACCTCTCAGCGCTGGGGATTCAGGTTCAAATCCCAATCTGGGTAAAGTTTACGGGTTCTCCGTGTCTGCGTGGGTTTCCTCCTGGTTTTTCGGTTTCCTCCCACAATCAAATAACATGGATTTAAGATAAATTGACTACTCTAAATTGCCCCATATACAGTGTGTGTCTGTTTGAGTGAGTGTGACTTTCGGAAACACATCTATATAAAGAATACTTAAAAAGTGTAAAAAGATTATGTCCCAGTAGGTTTACTCAGTGTTCTTGGAGTTTTCACAGTACAAAACATGGAATAAGGGTGAATTGGCTGCCCATATATATATATATATATATATATATATATATATATATATATATATATATATATATATATAGTGTGTGTGTGTGTGTGTGTGTGTGTGTGTGTGTGTGTGTTTGTGTATTTGTGCAAGTGAGTGAATGTGTGCCCAGTGATAGATATATCTGCCTAGTATCTGAAACAGTCTCCCCTTGATGGACTCCCCTTTTCTTGAACTATATATATATATATATATATATATATATATATATATATATATATATATAGTGTGTGTGTGTGTGTGTGTGTGTGTGTGTGTGTGTGTGTGTGTGTGTTTGTGTATTTGTGCAAGTGAGTGAATGTGTGCCCAGTGATAGATATATCTGCCTAGCATCCGAAACAGTCTCCCCTTGATGGACTTGGGCTAGTTTCAAGATGATGAGATGAGATAATCAACATCTGTGATCACAATTTCTGCAGATTTAGACAATATACTTTTGAAGGGAGAACTAACTCTGTATCATCATAGCTTTTGGTTTTAGGGATTAGTAACTGTGTTAATTGTCCCCCAGTAAATTATTTAGCCATGAGGAGCACTGAGTTAGGTGCAGTAGTTTGTTATTATAAATTGGATATAATAAAGAAGAAATATAGTTACAGGTTTTGGTTCTTATTAAGCCTTTCTTTATATTTTAAATGCCAAATAATGAGTAATTATATTTAGTATTTTATATGAAGCCTGTTGGAATCTATGAAACATATGTGAGCATAGAGTGTGAGTTTTAAATATTCTGAATTAAATACAATCTAATCAGCTGTTTACAGCCACGCCACAGTAACGTTAAGGCTGAGACAGAAGATGTCTTTAGGACAAGTGTGCCATCTGGTGGTACATAAAGAACGTTCTGACGGAATAATTACTTCAAAAAATTCATACAAAGCTGATCATGCGTCTGAAGTTCAAGTAGGGATTAAAACCAGGACTCCCAATGGACACTCACACAGACAGGGGGGAAACATGCAAACATCAAACAAAAAGGACGGAGGCCGTTCCGACAATGTAAAAGTAAAGACATGTACAAAAGCAACCACAGCTTAAATGCATTTTTTTAAATGTAAGTTTTTCTATTTAAATTAATTTCTAAATATTTTAGCCGGTTGTGGCATGGAGTTTAACTAACATTTTATAATTTCTCTAAACATCTACAAACGATATGTAATAAATAAATAAAACAATAGTGCCACCTGTTGTTCAAGTTAATGATAAACGTAACAACATTTGTGTCTATTTATTTATTTATTTATGTTGAGGCTTTATTTAATTTTGTAAAAGTTTGTAATACCAGAGAGTAGAGCAACTTAATTCAGTTATACCAGGTATAATGACGCTAAAAAATATTCTAAATCTGATAAGAAGTAGACCGATTAAGAATCATTTTATTCAAGTAATACACATGCTGATATTAACACTGGTCTGCTTATTAATGCATTGTATAATGTAAAATGCAAACTACATCAATTATCTATCTATAAACCAACAAAAAATCTTAATAGTAACTTATTATGATAAGTATGGAGTATTATTAATAGCTTGTTGCTACCATTCTATACTTAATTGTTTCCAAAATAATTATGTTCAAATTTAAGTTTTGGGTTAATAGCATGTTTTATAATACAAACAGTAATTTGTTACAAGCAGCTTTAAAGTTTTCTTTGCCTAAATCCCCAAAGAGCAAGCTGAAATGAGCAAGCTCTGGTATTTGTTTTGTTTACAAAGGAAGAAACCTTTTGAGGACCAAGTCTCCTCCTTCCTAAGCCTCCATCATGAGAGTCAGGGCTCTAAAACACCTGTAAATAATAATTAAGAAGTCTGCTTTAATATTTTTGCCTGTTGATTATTCAGTTTTTCTGCTTAAACTAACTATCAAGACTTCAATACTGCAAAGTCATTTATCTTGTAAAATAAAGTCAGTCTGGATGTACTGACTAACTGGGTTATCACATTAATAGATTATTTCTGTAAACTGTATACTGTCATGTTCCAGTATACAGATGAATTGTATCATTATGCTCAGAGTACTTAAGGAACAAATGGAATGGAATAAACTGATCATCACAGAGTCTTTGAAGTGTAAGAATTTTATAAAGTGGTTCTAAATAACAAAGTGTTGGCACCCTTGGTCAATATTATATTAAAAATTTATAATAATATTGTGAAATAAAAATGAGTACAGAAAATAAAATTACATTGTTCAGTGAACATCCATTTTTATATTTTCATGCACATGCACATTTACTGAATTTTAAAACATAAATGTTGACCCGTAAAATAGTAATGACACAGTTTGCAGTCTTTTTGTTTTTATTGAGATTGGGTAAACTTACTAATTCTAACATGTTATTTAAGCATGGGGTGTTCAAATATTTGCTAAAAACCCACAATTTTAGCATATGTGCAAAGGCGGTACAGTAGTACAGTAGTTTATGTTATCACCTTGCAGCGAGACAGTCAGGTAGTCAGTTAGTAAGAGAAACCAATAGATCTTTCTGTATGGACTATGCATGTCCTCCCTGTGCCTGATTGGGTTTTCTTCAGTTTCTCTGGTTTTCGCTAACATACTAAAGACATTGGTGACATTGTACAGTTTGTAAACAAAGGTTGAGGAAAGACTTGATGATATAAAAAACAAAGGTTGAGGAAAGACTTGATGATATAAAAAACAAGATTCGGACATGACTAAATGGATAGCAGGAACACACACAGACACACACGTACATAATGCTCAGGTGGGGTAATTGTTCCTCATTTAACTCAGATATTTACATGATTATTTATTGGATTTGCTTAATAAATAAAAAAATATATGTGGTGTAGCATGAGCTTTTACACATAGATCACATATAACATTCCAATTATTTTCAAGAGTTTTCAAGGGAGTTCTGGCGAAACCATGTTGATTGACTGATTCAACTTTTTTTGTCATTGATGTGTACAAGTACACGACAAAAAATTTAAATTAGCATCAACTAGAAATGCAAATAGTATACCTGTGATGGCATTCTGCAATGCAATATGGTGCAAAGATGGCATTGTTGTGCTGTAAAAGTTGTGCAGATGTTCCCAACTCTGTCCATAAGGCGGGGTCACTTGAGAACAACTCAAAACACATCTCTTCCACAAACACTTGATATAAAATATATAATATAATCTGTACTTACACACAAAGGAACATTTAACCCATCTGCAATGAAACACACACACACACATATACACACACTGAGTGAAGTGAGCACACACGACCATAAGTGCCTTGCCCAAGAGCACTTCAGCCATAGTACTTGGCGGGACTGGGAATCAAACCTGGGACGTTTACACTCGTTTCTTAACCACAAGCCTACAACTCCCCTTTAAGATGACCTGGAGATGTAGCTGCACTAACACAAGTTTGCAACTGGAGTTTATATTGCGCCTGTTAGGGCCCAGTGAGGAAAAAATGTTTCCCAACCTATCGCAGTTAAATGTCTACCCGGAACACAATAACCTATACTTGTGCCAAAATATATCCATCAGGCGAAGGACATTTTTATTAAAATTATATATAGCACCATGTTCGGGAAACGGCCCAGTGTGGCAACACTATCACCGGGTTAAAACATTCCACGCATGAGTGCAGCACCTGTTTTTGTGTAGGCTACAGTACACTAATGTACGTGCGTCGTCCGTCCACTCGTCACCCTGTTCTGATGGGGAGTGGCCTGGAGCCCCCACTGGATCGGAAATCACGGAGCTGCTCGAGGAGGAGGAGGAGGTGGAGGAGGAGAAGGACGACGCGTGGTCGGCGTGAGTATCGGAAATAAATTCAAGTTCATGAAGATTGCAAGTGTATAAATACCGCTGACAACGGGCGCGCGCACCCACCCACCCACCCACACACACACACACACACACACACACACACACACACACACGCGCGAGCGCACATACATACCATCACGACCGGTGTAGTCAGCTGGAACAGCGGTCTGTCTGCTCGCATCATAAATAGTTTCGAACAATTAATTTTTTTGTTTGTTTTAATTAAACATAAATAACGAATTGTTTAATTCATCCAAATGCAATTAAAGTAGCCATATTTTACTTTTTCTGCACCTGTATGCCCAGTGCGTAAGTAGGCGCTCTGAGATAGATTTATTTCAATGCATTTTTCTTATGAGAATAATTGCATGCGTTTTGATACCATGAGCGTTCGAGTATGTTTCTTCTTGACCACAGTTTTGTTTGTCGGAGTTGCACAGTCGGAGTACGTCGCGTCGGAAGAAACCGTGCCAGTCAGACTGTACTCAAAGAACAGCGCCGTTTGGCGTGATAACAAGCCCGTTATTCATATAACGGTTTTCGGAGAAGCTTTCACGCTCCACCTCAAACTGGACGGAAGCTTCATTGCGCCGACCTTACGCGTTCAGCCCTTAAAAGCGAATCAACTCTCGGTGGTTCTCAACGACACCCAACACGTGGATGTCCTCACTGATGCCCCTTCCGAATCTGCCCTACACCACGAGGATCTCCGGAGCTGTTTCTACTCAGGCATGGTCAACAGGGACGAGGAGTCCCTTATATCGGTTAGTCTCTGTCGTGGTATTCGAGGGACATTCGTGACGCGTGGACACGAGTACTTTATCGAACCCCGTGCCGCGCGCAACGGAGATGCGAGGCAGACCTTGTCTCAGACGCACGTAGTCAAGCGGAGGGTGTATACAACTAAGAGCAGCGTGGACACCGAGAACCACGACGAGGCGCATGAGAGCGATGGCTCTCACACACCTGGGAAAAATCGGTCGAGGAGATTCGTGTCAGCCGCAAGATACATTGAGACCCTGGTTGTGGCGGACATCTCCATGACGCGCTTCTATGGAGACGAAATCAAGGTAGGCACACAAAGTTGCGTTCTGTCCAAAGTTCAGTTTTATGGATGAATGAACTAAATTCGTTCTGTGATTATTTAGCGGGTCAGCGACGTTTACGCAGTTGGAACGCGTAGCCCAATACATCAGGCTGTCAGTTAAAACGGTTTAGTCATTCCTTTCCAATGAATGTGATTAATAGATGTTCTTCTTTATCTAAGACCTGACCGATGGAAGTTTCTTAGAAATTAGTCATTTTTTGACGCGTGTGGGCGGGAGCGAAAAAAAAGGTGGCGTGCATAAGTCCCTCCTCACCTGGGAACTGATCCATCAGAGCACGCTGCAGGACAACCGACAAATGTAGCGGAGGCCTGATTTATTAAAGGCATTAAGTGTCTTGGTCCAGCTTGATGGGGATGTGCAGGGATGCATTGCATATTTCAAAGTTACCGACACACAGTCACCACAGCTTCCCAAATCCATCAACACTGCATGTTTCTTACATTTTGAATTTTTACATATTTATTTTGGTTCTGCAGAATCTTATAAGCTCGTTTATACCAAAATAACTAAGTTGTCCTGAATACTAAAACACAACATGCAAAATACCATAGCCGAAAATAAAACATATTTTATGGCATTATTGGAAATTTTCATATATATATATGTTTAATCGGTGAGAAAACATAATAAAAGAATCACTGTTCATATTAATTATATATTTAGAGATAAACAAAAGTCTTTTCTAATCATCAATTGTGTATAAATTATATATATTTCTGGTAAAATTGTTTGTTCAACACTTTGAATCAGAATGGAAAATATAGTATTAGGACACACCACTTAATCACTGTATATTGGTGTTTTTTTAATATCCTATTGCCACATTAATCACCTAACCCTTTGGAAAAGTTTAGATTCATTATGACTGCGGCCTAGTGCACAAAGCAAGGTTTATAAAGGCATGGTTGGTTGAGAGTGGTGATGAAGAACCTTATTGGTCCACACACTGCCCTGACCTCAACCCCATCCAAAACCTTTGGGATGAAATAAGAGATACCCTTTACCAACATCAGTGTCTTTAATTAGGCAAAATGTTTCATAGACTCTCCAGATTTTTGCAGAAAGTCCTTACAGATGAGCAAAAGTGATTGGGGGGGGGGGGGGGGTTGTTGTTGACATAAAAATGGACATCATAGGCCCTCACATAGGTGTAATATGTCAGTGTTTTAATACTTTTTTCCATATGATGTATGTCAAAATGTATGTGAGCAGATGTAAGATGTAATATATGCTGATATAACATTGTGCTCCCAAACATAGGTGCATTCATAGCCAATGAACTTTATTTGTACTAATAAGCAACTGCATTCTACTTTAATATTTTATATCCCTATATATTCTAAAATGCACAATAGAAGAATATGTCGCATTTTTTACGTCACATTTACATTTTTAATTAACTTTTCATGTGAACAACACCACAGTCAACTGTAGTCAGACTTTGCATAATGACTCACAGCTGTTCATGAAGATCCTATCTAGTGAATCTGGCATTACTTTGAACTAAGGCCATTTCAAACAGAGTATATGCATTTGAATGTAATCTAAAATGGACACTTGGACATTGGACAGTTGTTTAAAAAAAACTGCTAGTTGTATTATGCATTGATTTAACAGTTTATAGAACCACACACACACACACACACACACACACACACACACACACACACACATTTTAGAAAGAACTAAAGGACTCTAGAGCCTAAGATGTGCAAGCTTTTTTAAATTACAGTAGTTAAATATGGCAGATATAAACTTACACCAAGCCTTCTGTAATTGTTTTGGAAAGAAATATGACACCAGCTGCACGGTCAGTGGCATGTAAAAAATGGTGTATGACTCGGCTGCTTGTCAGGTGTCAGACACTTGTGCCTAATGTTGTGACTTATGTTGTGACTTTTAATTAAAAGGGCTTGTTATCGCATGTAAAACTACACAAAAATCACAGCTGTACAACTTCTCTGGATGTGTAGTTACTTCATGTAAAGGGGACAATTGTATGGGTCCAGTATGCAATCATATTTACTGTATAACGAAATTAAGGACAATGTTATGTTTTCAAGTTTATTGTGTGCACAAAATCAGTAGAGTTTCGTAAAAAGGAACTCTGGAAATAACCTGACTCCATGTTTCAAGGGATTAAAAAGGTAGTATTCTTTTAGAAGGCATTTTTTTTACTGAATTCACCAATTTATCAACAGACACTCAAAAATCTTTTGAGAAGACTTTAATTTTTGTTTGTTATTAAGTTTGTTTATTATTAATGGTCCATTTCAATGGCTCTTTTTTCGGCTTACAATGTCCTCTAAATGTGTGAGCAGTGTAGTGGGCACCAGTTTTTGACTGCAGCGTTTATAACATCTGTTTGAGAGTTCAGGACATGGTCTAATTGTTTTTTATAACTTTTTCCTTTATAATTGAGTAAAAACACTAATTAACAATGAGTTTTTCCACAACACGTTGATTATTTATCTTAGAATTTAACCTGAATGTATTTATACTGCAGATAGGTGAAAGATCTTCGGCTTAATCCTATACTTGGGACTAGGGTTATGGGGTTCCATCCATCCATCCAGCGAAGAATGTTTCTGGCACTGGGTAGATACAGCCAGAAAAGTGCGCCAGTACAGAACTGGTCACACACAAACAGACACACACACAGACCATATAAATTCAATTTAGATAAGGGCAATTAAGTGCAGCCAGTTTACCTCAAATCCATGTTTTTAGACTGAGAGAAAAACGGAGAATCTGGAGAAAACCCAGATGCGGAAAGAACATGGAAACTCCACGTAGATCGAGATATGTACCTGGATTTCCAGCATTGAGAGGCAAACATGCTAATCACTAAGCTACCATTTTGTTTATTATTCATTGTCCTGTGGAAAACATTTTAGAGTTGTATTTAACCACCTCAATGGTATATATATATATATATATATATATATATATATATATATATATATATATATATATATATATATATATATATATATATATATATATATATATATATATATATATATGTCAATATTTACACATTTAAAATTGTATACCTGCAACAATGCAGAACTGCAAATACATGGCAAACTAAGAGTTTACAGTTTATATAACATTGAAGTTACACTATTATTCTACGGATTTTGAAACAGGTGAAAGTGTCATGATTCTGTATAAACAGAATATCTATTAATAGGCGGCATGTTGGCTTAGAGGGAGTTTCTATGTTCCTCCCTGTCCTGATGTATCTACCAGCCACCTGAAACATTCTCCCCTGGATGCGCCCCCATGACCTTAGTAGAGAATTAAGTGGAAAACAATGAATGACTGAATGAATGAATATCCATTATTATTCACTCTCGGTTACCATGACAAACAGTAATTAAGTAATTACAAAAAGTGTATATTTCATAATATTGTAAGTTGTAATGATTCAGAGAAACCATTGGACCAAGCTCGTTTCAGATGTTCTCAAACATAATGGAAAGGTGTGCTGTCAGTCATATCATAGTCACATCATAGTCTCACACTGTTAACATTGCCTGGCTGCTCATTGTAAATAAAGCTTACACTAAGCCTTGGTCATTAAAATTCTTCCTTTAAAAACAAAACAAACAGCATTGAAGTCACTTTTTGTTCTTTGGGAGCTTAAGTTAAAAAAAACTGTGAAGATGCTTGAAGATAATTCACTATTGGATAAGCATTGGATAGGGTGCTGCTATAATGTGTATGAGTCCAAATACGTCTATATATTGTATCGTAATGCATGCAAAATGTTTCTTGAGTTGTATTTATTATTCATTCATTCATTCATTATCACCCACTTTATCCTCTATTAGGGTCGCGGTGGGGTTCCCCATGCCCATCCAGGGGAGAACGTCTCGGGAGCTGGGCAGATACACCCAGGACAGGGCGCCAATCCATCGCTGGGCACACACTCACTCACTCAAACACACTCTATATGGGGCAATTTGGAGAACTCAATTAATTGATCCATGTTTTTGGACTGTGGGAGGAAACCGGAGTGCCCGGAAGAAACCCACCCAGACATGGGGAGAACATGGAAACTCCACCCAGATGGGGATTCGAACTGGGAATCCCTAGCGCTGAGAGGCGAACGTACTAACCACTATGCCACCGTGCCGCCCTGTATTTATTATATATTACTAAAATATATGAAAGAAAGATGAAGCAGGATATCTCTTATAAAACAGCATATATTTCTTATTAATCATCTATATTAAAGATTTTATTCCTATGTTCTATGTACAGCACTACATCCTGACCATAATGGGGATGGCTTCTCAACTCTTTGCTCACCCTAGCCTGAAAAATGCAGTGCACTTAGTGGTGGTCAAGATGCTATTGGTGGAAGATGAGGATGTGGGACCAGAGGTGTCCAGAAATGGTGGTGTATCTCTGCGCAATTTCTGTACATGGCAACAGCTTTTCAACCCAGCAAGCACACGCCACCCTGAGCATTACGATACTGCTATATTGTTTACCAGAGAGGTAAGCATGATAAAGCAACTTGCATAGTGGACCGTTACACATATAAATGTCCATAACATGGTATAAGATTGGTGTGGAGAATGTGATGACACCTTTTAAAATTAACTAAAATGCTCTTTCTGTCCAACATCAGTGCCTGACCTCACAAAATCTCAAATATGTATGATTACAAATGTTCACAGTCATCATATAAAATCTGTTGCTTAATGACTTTCAAATATCAACAGTCAGATTACCTCAGGCCACAGTGTCTATTGTGCTTTCTGAAATTAACCAAAGAGTTGACTCATTTGTTTCACAGATGCTGCATACAAAACCTTTTTTGTATGATGCAAAGCTTCACACAGCATTTGCACAGAATGATGCCTGACATTGTGTTATGGCCAATTTCCTAAATCTTTCAATTTGGCAGTAAATAATTATGTGGGACTATGTGGGTGCTCAGGTTTCATCTGCTGGTTTTGATCCAAGATTAGCTTTGGACTTCTGGTAATGTGAGTAGTGGCACATCTAATCCCATATTTGCTATTAAAAGGATCTGGGTCAGTTAATCAATCAAATATTTAAATGACACTTTAATAAGATTCATATGACAGTTTCATTAAATTTACCAAAACTACCCACATTTGCAAGATGTTATAAATACTATTTTAAGACATGACAGCTGATACGTTTTCTCATGAAAGTTCTTCTGAGAACTACAGAAGCTTAGGGCCACACCATAGCTGAACCTAGGCTGAGATTTTGCCGGATCAAGCAAGTGCAACACTAGTCATAGTGTTTTTAAGTTGGATAGACTCAAAGGCAAAGGGGGTTTGTTTAGTACTGACTAAGACGTCTGCCTGGAGGTAAGGTTAAAGCCAGCACACACGTCAGAAGGGAATTTGGCCTGGAATTTCACTATGCAAACCCGCCATCACACAGTTAAAGAGTCCCCCTCTCTTTTTCTAGTCTGACGTGTATTTGCTTCACTTTACGATGGAAACACTGACAAATATGTTTTGCTGGCAAGAGTCTATTTGGGGAAAAAAGGTCTGTCTGGAACTAATGGAGTGATGTCTGGATATCAGTGTCTGAAATGTTTCCCACCTCTCCTCCAACCCTTTCATTTACTTGTTCTGGTTGTTCTTTTTGATATGTTCTTCTTTAGCCTAAATACTTTTTACCCTTTGTCTCATGCTGCCCTGGCATTTTTTGTTCCACGCAGGATATTTGTGGACGTCAGTGTGACACCCTTGGTGTAGCTGATGTGGGTACCATGTGTGATCCAAAGAGAAGCTGTTCAGTCATCGAAGACAACGGCCTTCAGGCAGCCTTCACCGTGTCACATGAGCTGGGTACAGGCACATTCACCCTCATGGACACTTAAATGGCACAGGATTCCACTCCATGCCTCACTTTGACAGCTCACGCCCACAGAGTGTCTGGACCAGAGTGGCGGCCCCAAATTTAGACTGAGCCATTCATTAATGTGACTTAAACTGTCTCAGATTTACTTGAACACTGGTCATGATTATAATTGTGCCATTACAGAATGACTGTCCTCTAGTGGTAGATGATATGTCTCTATCATCATGAATAATAAATCAAAATATTGCATCACAATTAGAATAACTCATGCAATTGAAGTAACAAGTGCATATAATTTGAGTATTTGCCCTCTTCATCAGATAACCCTCACTCCTCAAACAATTATTGTCTGTTGTATCAGTTCCAAAAAATAATAATAACAATAATAATACATTTTATTTTATAGGCGCCTTTCTGTCACTCAAGGACACCTTAAAAAAAGTGCAAAAAAGCATTGATTATAAAAACAAGATACACAATACACAATATTAAAAGTATGTTAAAATAATAAAATACAAAATGATCAGATAGAGAACGCCAGTTTGAACAGGTGAGATTTAAGTGCGGATTTGAATTGTGAAAGTGAGGTAATGTGTCTTATGACAGGTGGTAAAGAGTTCCAGAGTTGGGGAGCAGAGCAGCTGAAAGCTCTGTTCCCCATATCATAAAGATGGATTTTGTAGTTCTACAATTACAGTCTGCAGTTCATCTGTTCCTCTACAT
The DNA here is from genome assembly GCA_019802505.1 of Corydoras sp. C115. Taxonomy (NCBI): domain Eukaryota; kingdom Metazoa; phylum Chordata; class Actinopteri; order Siluriformes; family Callichthyidae; genus Corydoras; species Corydoras sp. C115. The sequence continues at coordinate 1,190,404 of JAFMOC010000211.1, read as the reverse complement.
GCTTTGTTAGTTCCCTTGACTCTGTTCTCTTTTGATTAGGAACTCAGCAGAGCAGGTATTATTTGGGTGGTTGATGTTTCTCAGTAAACAGTGACACTGACATGGTGGATCCATTTTATTGTGTGTTTCACTGGTATTAGTGGATCAAACACGACATTGCTGTTGGAGTTAACATGGTTATCATTAAAGAACCGAATAAAGGAACCAACAAAATATGTAGATCAGGGGTATTTAATTAGCATTCAGTAGGATCCCGTTTTTGTCAGGGCAAAGGGAAATTGTTGCAAAGGGAAATTTTGTCAGGGCAAGGTCCAGACTGTAAAAATTTCTATCTTGTGTTATGATTTATTGCACTATATATTCACTATATATTAACCATATTTATTGTTTAAAATGCTGGACTGAAATAATAATTTATAAAACTTTTTTTCGTTTAAGTAAAAACAGGAGCTACATTTTAGAAACATATTCCTTTTTAAAAAAGTGCGTGCTAATAGAAAAAATAAATGAAACGGCATGTTAACTCGATTTCACATGTTGTTCTCCCTCTTGTTTTCTTCTTTAAATTAGCCTTTCTTTGAGTTAGTTTATCCTAATGAGATACAGGCTTAGTACTCGTCAGGAATCTACCTGCTGTTTATATTAATCTGTATTTCCATATATGGTACATGATTTAAAGTAATTTATACATATCACACTTTGATGCATTATTGTCAATAATTTCACAGCTGGACAAATGGCTCAGCCAACCAGATTTAAGAAGTAATTTAGAATTATAATAATTGTTACAGACTGCAAGTGTAAATAAACAAGCTTCTCTCTATTCTTCGTCTTTGTAGGACATGTTCTCAGCATGCCTCATGATGACTCCAAAAACTGTGAAAAATTATTTGGGCATACTGACGGACCTTATCACCTTATGGCTCCCGTCTTTGTCCACCTGAACAAGACGTCTCCGTGGTCAGCATGCAGCGCCCTATACATTACAGAGTTCTTTGACAGTGGCCATGGTATTTCCATTATGGATCTATTTTCTTTTTTTGTTTGTAGTTTGTGCCAGTTTGTTTCCTGACTTTGATAAGTCTTGTAGATATTTTTTTTAATCAATTGGAACCTTAAAATCAACAACCTCTTCGTTGCTGTGTCACTTGTATGTAGTGTAAGTTTGTGACATGCTGCCCATTGTTTTACAAGTTTGTTTTTTCTATTTTATCACTTTGCCTCTACTTGCTGCATGGCCGCTAATGACAGGCCTGGAAAACCACGCTGTCATTTTATTAAGAATGTAAAAACTAACCGCATGTGTTAAGCTCACACCGCTTTTTCGCTTGTGCTTCCCTTTGTGTGGGTGGTTTTCTGTCCTGGCTGCAGCATAATGTAGTCAGGTGACTAAAACATGCCAGGCATGTCTGAGATTGCTACTCCACAGTAAAGTGGCACTGAGCTGCCTTAGTCCATTCCTAAAATGCTTTAAAAAAAGAAACAGTGTTAGAAATATCTGTGTGGTGAAATAGCAGACATATTTCACCACCACTTGATTTATCTTGCTCATTATTTCAGCTAATACACCCCCACTCCTGGTCTTCCTTACATGTGACCCACAGTGACTAAAACATTCCAGAATTTAACTACTATTTTTCTTCGCTCATATGTCGCTGTTACCAAGCACATGCTGTCTTACTAGACATGTTGTTGACACAGGTACACAAAAGCATGTAGAGAGCTGCAACCCTGGGTTATTGTTCTGTTATCCACTCATAACAACATTTTTCCATACAAAAGCCATTAGATAACAACTGAAGCTGTATTCCATCTAGTTTTATAAAGCTTTTTAAAGCACCCAGATTTAAAGCACCCAGGTTGTGGTTTATATTAGAAATTGTAATTGTTAAACTGGCATCTATGGTGTTTAGGAATTGATGTGAATTGACCTAATGCTGAAAGACTTTGGGTTACTTTGAGTTACCTAATGGAAATATCCACATGGGATCATCCCTCATAAAATAGTTCCCTAAAGCTACAAATGTGCACACCTGTTTCCTCCAAATGCTGGTTATGCACGCAAATATCAAAATTAACAGTCCTGACATGTAATTAGAAGGTAGCCTTGAAAGAAGGGAAAGAAAAGCACACTATTCCACAAAATGAAGTGGACATGGACATAGAAATTTATTAATGTCTTTAAAAGGCAATGTTAGTGCTGCACTAACAGGGTTTTTAACGTTGTATATTCTTTAAACCTGTGTGCAGTTATAAAGATACAGTAAATGGCAAATGTATTAGGACACATACAGGATGTTTAATTACCTCCCATTCTAAGTTGTACCCCTTTGTAACAATAACAGCTTCAATTATTCTAGGATGGCTTTCTTCATGATTTTGGGGGGTGCATGTAGAAGTTTTAAAGATGAAGCATATTTAAAGATGTGATTTTAAACTTGTGGACCTTTTCAAAACTTTAATTTCCACCATTTGGGTTGATTTATTAGCATGCATTGGTTGTCAGAACTACATCTATTGCATACCACATATTTTATTAATTATAATAATTCTGCAGGAATATTGGTACATATGGATAGATCAGCTTCTGCAAATTAAATAGAAGTACAAACAAACCAAAACATGCGGAAATATTTTATCTTTTATGATTGGATGTGGGGTTTTTAAAGGACTGAAAACACTGTAGAAATAAAGAACTGTAAGGTTTTAGAAATCAATTCATGACTATCCATGACTTGTGGTATGATGCATTATATTACTTAAAATGTCATTCCGCTGTAGGGAGCACAGATGCCATATTAGTTCAACTGTCCATATACATCCATCCACTGGTGTCTGGATGTCTGCAATCATGAAGTGACAGGTGTCTAATAAATTGTTTTCTGTTATTGTAAATGTTCATATGGATGTAAACAACACCATGTCAGGAGACTCTCCATAGTTTAGTGAATTACAGATGCTGAGTTACTGCTCGAATAGGTGGGGACTTTAAATTAAGTTCCATGTATCCATATATGGTACATGGTTATTTCAACGTTTTTCTAAAGTGTAAAATTGAGTCTTAACTCACTTATACACATAACACATACATGCATGTTTTTAAATGAGATATGATGTGAAAGAGGTCCAGATATTCTGGCTACAGTAATGTTTAAGACAGCAGCATTTTTATTTAGTTGATAAAAAAAATAGTACATTAATATTTCTGGTCTGTCTTTCCACTTCGGAATTATAATTCCTAAACAGATTAGACCCAACAAAAATACTTCCATGTATGTTTTACTTGAGGCTTGTTCAGTATTTCAAAATTGGGTATCTTAAATATGGAAGCCTATATACCAACAATGATAAAGTTGATTTAGTTTAGTGCTACACTAACGGGGTTTTTAATGTTTTATATTCTTTAAACCTGTGTGCAGTTATAAAGATACAGTAAATTAATGTATTAGGATAAATATAGGATCTTTAATTACTGTACCTCCCATTCTAAGTCGTACCCCTTTGTAATAATAACAGCTTCAATTATTTTAGGGTGGCTTTCTTCATGATTTTGGGGGGTGCCTGTAGAAATTTTATAGATGAAGCATATTTAAAGATGTGATTTGAAACTACTTCCATGTATGTTTTACTTGAGGCTTGTTCGGTATTAAAAATTAGGTATCTTAAATAGGGCGGCATGGTGGCTTAGTGGTTAGCACGTTCGCCTCTCAGCGCTGGGGATTCCCCGTTCTAATCCCAATCTGGGTGGAGTTTCCACATTCTCCCTGTGTCCGCGTGGGTTTCCTCCGGGTTCTCCGGTTTCCTCCCACAGTCCAAAAACATGGATGAAGTCAATTGAGTTCTCCAAATTGCCCCATATAGAGTGTGTCTGTGTGAATGAGTGTGTGCCCAGCGATGGATTGGCGTCCTGTCCAGCTGCCCACCGCCTGAAACGTTCTCCCCTGGATGGGCATGGGGAACCCCACCGCGACCCTAATAGAGGATAAAGTGGAAGATGATGGATCGATGGATGGATGGATGGGTATCTTAAATATGGAAGCCTATATACCAACATTGATAAAGTTGATTTCTAAATCTATTATTGAATCATCTTATCTTATCATCATTCTCTTCCACTCAATATTTTACTTGGGTCATGTGGGGTGACAGTGCTGGGTGGACACAGCTAGGACAGTGCCCCAATCCATTACTGGGCACACACACACCCAAACAAACACACACACACACACCCTATATAGGAGCAATTTAAAGCAGCCAATCCATTGTTTTGGACTGTGAGAGAAACCTTACATGGACATTGGAGGAAACAACCCAGACTTTGGTCCCCAGCTTTGAGAGGCAGATTGTGCAAACCACGGTGGTTGCATATAGGGAAGCCACCTCACACTTTACTGATGCTTTTGCATATCAGTGCCTGGTGCCAGCAACAAAAATGAATATTAAATGACGTTCAGTAAAAAAAAAAATGTACAAGTAAAATTTGCATCAAAGTTTTGCATGATAAAACATTTTCATGTGTTGTAGTAAACAAAGGACCGAACACAATATTTTATTGACTAGTTAACATTATTTAAACAAAAAGTCAGAACACAAAAGTTTATGGCTGCCTTTATTTTGTTCCTATTAAATATATTATTTCTTGTTTTGTTTTTTTGTTCTTTTTGTTTTGTTTTGTTTTGCAACTGTGAAACTGTCTTTTATAGTTAAAGAAGAACAGGCACAGTGTGCTCTTTTATACACAGGTTGTTCTTATTGTATTTTCAGGTGATTGCTTATTAGACACTCCAGAACAGACTATTCCATTGAAGACGGATCTTCCAGGCCACTTGTTTAATTTAGATCGTCAGTGCCAGCAGGCATTCGGAGAAGAGTTTATTGGCTGTTCAAATGCCCCAGATGACCAAACATGTGCCCAGCTTTGGTGCCATGAAAAGGGCAAACATCAGTGCACCACACGTAATGGAAGCCTATCCTGGGCAGATGGGACACCCTGTGGTGAGGACAGGAGCTGCCAGGATGGTGCATGTGTGCTAAATAGACTGGCAGAGATGGGAGAGGAGGAGGTATGTATTTCAGACAGAATATCAGTTACTTAAACAAAATAACTTTAAATAAATGTAACAATTACAAATTTAGAGCTGGACTTGTGTACTGGTTTTGGTGAAGTTGTCAATTCACCTTTATGTTTCATATTTGTGATCATCACAAATCATCATTAGTTTTGCAGTAAATTATGCTATCAAACTTTATGTAGGGCACTTCAAATCATATTTTGTAAGATAGTTATTAGTAGTTGAGTCAGTTGCCTAAAAGTGACACACAAAATCCAGCTCTTTTGAATGCAAATCAGATTTATCTCTCAATACTATGATTGATTTGAGTCATGCAGTTAGATGTCTTAGATGTCAGAAATGTGTGCAGGAATGATGGCAAAATATAATCAGTAAATACAATTGAGAACATTTTAATGAGATTTAGTGTTAAGATATAGTGGCTTTAAAAAACAGTATTATTTTTAGATATTCCAGTTAACATGTAGTCATATTATAGTCAGGAAAGCCTCCTAAAACAGTTCGATTATATTTGGAGCTGTTATTAATGGAGCTCAGATGCCAGGCAACTTGGCTGTAAGCAGGAATCTCTCAGCTATCTCATAAAAGAGGAATAAATGAAGCTTGGTTGCTCTGCCGATGCTATTAGCACCACTCAAAAAATGCAGGTAATGCCTGGTGTGGCCTTTACATGTCTAATAACAATGTGGGCCATGAATTGCCACAGAGAGCGTTAAACTTTGCATTGTTGACATTTTGGTATCTAAGTGTCACGCTCACTACCTCGATCTAAAAGTGGCTGCTCAGATGAGGCGCAGAGCCGCAGTGCCTTAACGCGCAGAAGGGAGCCAGGCACACAGGTAGCAGAAACACAGATATTTAATAAAGGTGTTGGGACACCAAAAAACATGAGGTACAAATAACGAGCGAACATAAAACTACGACGTGCACTGAGGAAGGGGAACACAGGAAATAAATACATAGACACCCGACCATGTGCACAAAACTAAACAAATGAAAAGAAAGAGTTAATTAACTTAACTAACGACCATCAATGAAAGTTAATTAACTCTGGTTAATTAGAAAAGAAAGTTAATTAGGCCCCTGGTGCTCTGGCTCGGCGGCGGGCGGCCCCTGGTGCTTGGGCTGGGTGCCGTGCGGCCCCTGGTGGACAGGCTGGGCGGCATGCGGCCCCTGGTGGATGGGCTGGGCGGCGTGCGACCCCTGGTGGACGGGCTGGGCGTCGTGCGGCCCCTGGTGGACGGGCTCGGCGGCGTGCGGCCCCTGGTGGACGGGCTCGGCGGCGTGCGTCCCCTGGTGGATGGGCTGGGTGGCGTGCGGCCCCTGGTGGACGGGCTAGTGGTGGCTCCCTCGCAGCGCGACTCAGACATGGCACGATCCAGCGCGGCCGTGTCACGTGACTGACCCGCAGCGCACGTACAGAGCTCAACGCGCCCGGGTCTCGCAATGGAGGGTTTCACGAACCGGACTGGACCATCAGCCCAGAACTCCTCAGAGTTAAGGAGGGTTCATATAGGCAGAATATGCCCATATAGGTACGACTCGCCCGTCTCATCATCGGAGATCTCGATCAGATCGAGACCCTCCTCTGCGCAGAGCAACTCATAACCATACCTCCACATCCACTCATCATCGGAGTCGTACCACTCCGACACCAATAACTTAGAGCCGTCCTTACGGCTCCGGGACAGCGGGCTTCGCATACCGGCGTACTTGTGGACACGACGGAGGGCACTGCGTGTACGAGGGTCTACAGCCCTCGCAAAGAAAAATGTAAAAAAGCCTTACCTGGGCTATGGACTCTTCAAATTGATTGGCACGTCGTTTTGTCACGCTCGCTACCTCGATCTAAAAGTGGCTGCGCAGATGAGGCGCAGAGCCGCAGCGCCTTAACGCGCAGAAGGTTAATTAACTAACTACTCAAAAAACATAACAACAGAAGAACACTTACACTAAGCTTCCACTAAGAATAAATTCAAACACTGCACAGAAATGGATCACAGGATTTAATTAATTAATTTGGTCATTTTACAGATACATTTAGCCAAAGTGAAACTGATCACAAGTCAAAAGTTATTAGACAAAACACCACATTTCTAAAAACATAAAAAAAATCAAAACATTGTGAAGAGCTGTTTTCTGGTCCTTAAAAACCATAACCTGAAATGGACATAATCAATTTACACAATTTTTTATAAGGCATGTTATTCTGGAGTTAGAGCTGATTAAGACATATCTATGCTTTGCTTCTTATTAATAATCTTTCATTCATTCATTATCTTCCGCTTTATCCTCTGTTAGGGTCGCAGTGGGGTTCCCCATACCCATCCAGGGGAGAACATCTCGGGCGCTGGGCAGATATACCCAGGACAGGGCGCCAATCTATCGCTGGGCACACACTCACTCACACAGACACACTCTATATGGGGCAATTTGGAGAACTCTATTGACTTGATCCATGTTTTTGGACTGTGGGAAGAAACCAGAGAACCAGGAGGAAACCCATGCGAACATGGGGAGAACATGGAAACTCCACCCAGATGGGGATTCGAACCGTGAATACCTAGTGCTGAGAGGCGAATGCGCTAACCACTAAGCCACCATGCCGCCGCTTCTTATTAATATGATATTTATAAAGATCTTTAGACATTCAATGAATATTTAGCATTAAACAAATTATCTCCTGGTTAAAGTTATTATTATAGTCATAAACCACAGTGGCTGCGAAGGAGGAGTGGCTACAATTTACAACAAAAACATAGATGATAAGATAAGATAAACCATTATTGGTCCCACAATTGGGGATAATACAGTTTTGATTGCCGATGAAATGTACATGTTCAAATTCAAAGTTATATTACTCATACATATTTACACTTATGAGATATTGACCAAAATACTACCAACACCCTACATCCTTAATGCTTAAACCTAATGGATGACAGAAATGCATTTCTACACAGAATATAAACTTGCAACGTTACCTAGGAGCAGCAGAAATATGATCCCCAGACCAGTCTTTCCTCCCTCAGAAAGCTATATGCTTATGGTTTAACCCATGCAGATTAACTTTAACTCAAATATCTAAACTGATGGAAAGTACTATGCTGACAGTGAATCAGTAAGTGTTTCTCTCGTAAGGTACCAGTGGATGGTGGCTGGGGTGCATGGAGCCCATGGGGCATATGCTCTCGCTCCTGTGGTGGTGGTGTAGAGTTCTCTCACAGAGAGTGTACAGACCCTTTGCCTCAGAATGGAGGATCCTACTGTGTGGGTCAGAGAGTCAAATACCAGTCGTGCAACATTCAGTCCTGCCCAGGAACTAATGGTAACTTTAAAACAAATGTTATTTGCATTTTTATGTTTTTGGAGAATGTGATTTGTATTTATAATTTGTTGACCTAATAGTTTACTCTGGGCATATGCATTTAGGTCACTTCAGTCAGCAGTTATCATTATTGTCATTATCAACTGATTTTGATCCACAGATAAAAGCTTCAGAGAGGAACAGTGCGAAAAATACAACATCAAACAGGACTTGGATATACACGGGAATATAAAGAGGTGGATCCCAAAGTATGCTGGTGTTTCCCCAAAGGATCGATGCAAGCTTTTCTGCAGAACAATGAACAGTAATGAATTTAAAGTATTTGAAGTCAAGGTGCAAATTTCTTTCATTCTATTGTTTGAAAACAAATATTTTAAAGTGAAACTAACTTTGGACTTTTAATAATAGAGAGATTTAATTTATATCAAGAATCAGTTTCAATAATCAGTAGCTTACCAGTAACAAACCCTTTTACAAATTACTTTTGAGCCAATTTGACTGTATTTGTCACAGTATTATGACAGTTTTTCATGTACTTACCTTCGCCTGCACCAACTAGAATCTAGATTCTTTTAACTGAATTAAAACTTTAAATGTTTTGACAAAGTTTGAAATAAATTGGTGTCATAACCTGCATGGGAAGACTGTGTCTGTGGTCAATGTTACATTTGTACACAGATGTGATACCCTGGCTTGTTATTATTCATTCATTCATTCATTATCTTCCGCTTTATCCAATATTTGGGTCGCGGGGGGGTTCCCCATGCCCATCCAGGGGAGAACGTTTCGGGCGCTGGGCAGATACACCCAGGACAGGGTGCCAATCTATCACTGGGCACACACTCACAGACACGCATACAAACACACTCTACATGGGGCAATTTGGAGAACTCAATTGACTTGATCCATGTTTTTGGACTGTGGGAGGAAACCGGAGAACCCGGAGGAAACCCACGCGGACACGGGCAGAACATGGAAACTCCACCCAGATGGGGATTTGAACCGGGAATCCCTAGTGCTGAGAGGCGAATGTGCTAACCACTAAGCCAGCTTAGGCTTGTTATTATATAACATATAATATAATTGTTATATATAATATATAGAATAATTTAAATGTTCCCCATTTCCTGAGTTTATAAGTATTAACAGATTACAGTGTTATGGGCCGGGACAATGGGAAAAGTGGATTTGACAGCACCGAGTCTTATTTGGTTGGCTGGTGGAAATACTACACAAAAGTGAACAACTTTGCTATGCTACCAAATCTGATGCCATACCCAAATCTGCTGCCAAAACCCTACCCCCTACCTGAAGCTGATATTTTAACAAGAGAATTAGCCCACACTTGACTGACATGGAATTTATGGCATAGACTGCCAAAACCACAACATTAATATGTAAACAATACTAGAGAACACAGGATTGGAACATTATACACAAAAAAATTCACCTGGGCACTCTATCCACTCTACCTTTACAGCTCTGTGCAACTGCGTAGAGGTACTAGCATAATTAGGAGAGATTGTAGTGAAGGGCATAGTAATACCCGCCACACAAAACCAGTGGTGTGATAAGATGAACTGTGTTTGGCATCAATGGGGCATCAACAAGGGCACGGTGGCTCAGTGGTCAGGGTGTCGGGCTAGCAGTCTGAAGGTTGTGGGTTCAAATCCCAGGTCCACTGAAGTTACCAATGTGGGTCCTCGAGCAAGACCCTTAACCCTCATTGCTCCAGGGATGTTGTGATGAACCCTGTGCTCACCTTGTAAGTCGCTTTGGATAAAAGTGTCCAATAAATGACCAAAAGTAAAATGACCAAAAGTATCAATGGCAAGCAGAAGAGAGTCGTTTATTGAGTGTATTTTAATGTTTGACTGCATATATCTTTATATAAAATGCTTTAATCTTTTATAGACAATAATGAAATTGGTTTGTGGTTGTTTCCAGGTGGTGGATGGCACAACATGTGGTCCAGATACCACATCTATTTGTGTCCAGGGCCAGTGTATCAAAGCTGGCTGTGACCAGATCATAGGATCCAATCTTAAAATGGATAAGTGTGGTGTCTGTGGTGGTGATGGAACGAGCTGCAGAAAAATCAGTGGTTCACTGAACAAAGCTATGTAAGTAAAAAAAGTATTACAATGTATTTAATCTGAGTGGAATTCTTTCGTATGGTGTATGAAACTGCAGGTTTGAAATTATTATTTGTTCACAGCTTTGGGTATAACAACGTCGTTACCATCCCTGCCAGGGCGACAAACATTGACATCAAGCAACGCAGCCTTCGTGGAATCAAGCATGATGGCAACTACCTGGCAGTAAAAGCTGAGGATAATACCTATATCTTAAATGGGAACTTTTCAGTAACCACAGCTGAGCAGGACATTCCAGTGAGTGGTGCTGTGCTTCGATACAGTGGTTCATCGACCACCCTGGAAAGACTTCTCAGCTTTCAGGTACTGAAACAATCTCTCACCATCCAACTCCTGTCCACAGCTGGTGATGCTTCACCACCGAGGGTCAAATATTCATTTTACCTTCCTAAAGATGTTCCCTTCAAAAAGCCAGATGTAGAGAGTGGCTTTTCATCATATGGCACCCTGTCTATATTCGAGGCCGAGTGGATCCTTAGCGAGTGGTCTGAATGCTCCAAAAGCTGTGGTGCTGGCTGGTCTAGAAGGACTGTCCAGTGTCAGGACAAGTCAGGAGTCCTGTCTTACTCATGTGATATGGACCTGCGACCGACTGACATTCGACCATGTGGCGACATGCCCTGCCCTGTATGGCAGATGGGACCGTGGTCAGCCTGCTCTCGGACTTGTGGTCCTGGAGAGCGCCAACGCAGTGTACTATGCATTGACTACACAGGCAAGAGTGTAGAACCAGAAAAGTGCAATCCAGACAAACGGCCAGTAACTGCTTCCACTGAGTGTTTCTATCAAGAATGTTAACTGAGCTCGCCCTCACATCAGAGAAATTAATCTAGAAAACTTCAAGGGTATAAAATACATAGGAAAGTAGTGTATATTAACTAATGACCCATCACTTTTTCATTTCCAGCAGTGATTTGGCCATTATATATAAACAAGCAAGTACGTCAACACACCCTGTGGATGTACAAATTAGAAATAGTGTTTCATCTAAGTGGTTAATTATTGCTTTTCATATTTTCCCATTCTCATCTTTATATCTACTAATCATTACTGAAGATGTTTTTTTGTCCCACTGAAATCTACCTCAATGTATTAAAAAAATATATATTATAAGATTAAAAAGGAGGATTCTGTTTGAATCTTTACAACAAAGGATTTTTTATTTGCACAAACCTGCTGAAGTTGAAATGTAACTTCCCTAATACCTCTTTTACTATGTACGCATTCAGTTTCAAAAATATAGTCTAATTTAAACAAAATGGAAGAAACCAGCATACAGTTAGAAAAGTTAATCTGTCATGTAATGATTTATAAGCATAATATAATGCTGAATTATGCATTTCCCCATTTTAATATCCCATTATAAAGTGTTTTCTATTAGATGTAACATGGAGATTTATATATTTCAACACTGGGTCATTTAAGTATAAACCTTTTCAACATGACTGACAGTACACAGTCTGATACCAAAGATCTGGTAACTGTTAAATTCCTTGTTTTAATGCCTCATTGAAGACAAGTTAATTTAGCACATCGGGGCTACAACATAAAAATTTTGTCTTTGCAAAAATGTGATGCTGTATTATATCAATTATTAAGACAATTCAAAAACATCAGGTGCTCTAAGGTGGTGTGCCAGATACTCTTAAAATATAGATTAATATAAGTAAACAAAGCAGAACTAAAAATAAAGTATATTTTGGACATAAAATTACTAATTTATTAAAAAGCCTCTAATGTATGCATATGTAGCTGTTATGACTAAGGCTATGTGTTCCACAACCACTTTTTCTCCAAATTAACTTTTCCAAGCTAAATCAATTTAAAGCACTCCATTTTTCCTCTTTACTGATTTTTTAACATAATTAGAAACCTCATGGTTAGCACGTTTGCCTCTCAGCACTAGGGATTCCCGGTTCGAATCCCAATCTGGGTGGAGTTTCCATGTTCCTCCCACAGTCCAAAAACATGGTTGTAGATGAACTGAATTCTCCAAATTGCCCCATATAGACTATATACAGTAAGACACTTATTGAGCTCCTTACTATATAAAGCATATATATTAGTAAAGTGCCGCGACCCTAATAGAGGATAAAGCGGGAGATAATGAATGAATGAATGAATATTAGTAAAGTGCTTGCATTTAAGTGTCTGTTCTGCACATATACATTAATATAGAACTACATGATAAAGTATTCTTTCCCTTTAAATTATATATTAAAAGTCAATTTAACAAAGCCAGATGAATTAGCCTTGAACTACAAGTATATATAATGAACTACAAGTATACAAGAATATACTGTAATGTTTTGGTTACATCAAAATAAAATCATTATAGGTTTACTATAATTAGCGAAATGCATTTAATAGGATTGTTACTTATTGATCTATATGTGCATATGATAACTAGCATTTCACTTAATGACTTGATGCTGTGGACTGAAGACATCAAGATGTGTTAGACAACATGGAAAAAATGGAAACATTTTTTTCTAAAAGTAAATCAAACTAAGTAACACAACGTTATGGCTTCATCCCTTATCGCTTGTTTGTATTGATTGCATCAGACCTGCCCTTTTGACTTCCAGCATGATAATCACTCTAAAAGCATCCTGACCTAAATTTGATGGATACACTGCAAATGTACTTTGAGGGAGAAATAATTTGCAAAAAAATATATATTTTTTTTTTCTAAACTTAAAAGGATTCTTAGAAAATATCTCTGCAAAACTGGTAGAAACAAATGCAAAGAAAGTTCAGATTTTAAAGAGTGCTACTTCTAATTCATTTCATATTATATTATATTCGTTTTATATCACTTAAATGCTGTAAGGCAAATGTGGTATTTTTATGGGTTTTAATGGGAATGTGAAAATGTGTGCAGTCTCTTGACTTTCTATAGGCACTGTATATTGACAGAGGTAGATTTAAATTTATTTGTATTATTATTTTTTACTTTTAATCACACACTTTACATATAAACTTATAGACTTTATTAGAGCATATTTTTGTATTTAAGTTTTAGTTGTAATTTATAAAAGTGAAATTAGAATTAAGACAAGTCAATGTGGAACTACATTGCATGAGAAATGCATTAGAAAAAAGGATTAAACTTAAACAAATCTAAAAGACTTAACCATTTATTATTATCATTAGTTTTGAAGATGTCTACATTATAAATAACACGTATATTTAGTAGATCTAAAATTAAGCATTCTATCCCTTCAATGAAGGTCTATATGATGCTATTGTTATAGCTATTTATTGTTTTTTTTTTTCTACTTTAAGATATGTAGTTGTGCTGCTGTCTGAGCTACAAATTTTTGTGTCTTGAAATCAGTAATTAAAGATGTGTCCTGAAATATGTTTATTTGTTGTTATTATTTCATTCTCGGTCACTTTAACAAATTTTAATCACATTTAATCACATTTTAGCATCATTTGTTGCCAGAGTCAAAAAAAAATCCTTCTGTCATGTGCTGTTCAGTCAGTTCTGTAGCCTGGCAGTGTAATAAAGTGTTGATCAAACTGTTGCTTTAACCAATCAGATGTTGATTTGTTGACAAGTCTTTCTAGAAAGACATATCTTAGGTCAGCGTATTCACGCCCTTTGAATAGATAGTCAGAGAGTTTACCACTACTGTTGAGTCTACATTTTCAATTAATTAAAATATATGCTAGAAATATGACTCAGCTTTCAGCAGTAGCTTTAATGGTAATAGAAAATGACTTCTTGTTGGAAATAACTTACCTGTTTTTAAGTGTATAAAATAGAGGACGGATTTTGTGTACAAATAATCAGGATTTAATAAGGATTTTTTGTGAGTTATTTTACTGAATAATATTTCAATTTTATTAAGTTTTTGAATTTTAACTTCAGCTACAGTGCACCTCTACAGTATAGACTTGTTCACCCTGTGTATGTTTCTTCAGTAAAGGCATTTATTTTGGTTACACAAGTTATCTATCTGCCATACAATGGCTCTTAATACTGCATTTATGCATAATAAGCCTTAAAGCAATATACCCATAAAATTAATAGTTAGTGACAGGTGGATTGCTTAAGATGGAGCATTACAGCATTATAGAAGTGAAATGCAAGGCAAATGCTATATATACTGTATATATGATGTTTTTCTCGCTGAGTAACATTTTAGCCAATGACATAATTTTTTTATTGTAAAAAGTGGGCTTTTAATCCATTTATAACTGTGGATAATGACAGATTTTAAATCTTTACACTGTTTGCTTTTGCCTTGGATTTTATACATTTTACATCAAAACACAGTCACAGAACCCATCTCTATCCTATACAGCATGATGTCTTGACATCCCTATGATTTTTTTTACTGGTGAATAACTGTTTGAATAGATGAACGTGGTACCTTAAGGCAATTACCTTAAGGGTAATTGTACCCATGGATGAACTTTGATTTTCTCATGCCACACATGGAAAAGGTGTGTTTGTGAAGTGCTTTGATGATCCACAGGTGTACTTCCAATGGCCTCAAATGTTGTCAACTAAACTTTTACAGATTAGTAATCTTAGTGAAGGTAATACAATTCTCTAAAAATCTCACTAATCTCACTAATCTGGCATTAATCTTATCTCATTATCTTCATCCTATACTAAGGTCACAGTTTGGTTCCCCATTCCCATCCAGAGGCAAACGTTTGGGGTACTGGGAAAATGCACCCAGGATAGCGCAACAATCTATTGCTGGGCATGCACTCACTCACTCACACACACACACACACACACACACACACACACACACACACACACACACACACACACACACACACACACACACACACTATATAGGGCAATTTAGAGAAGCAAATTCACCGTGAATCCATGTTTTGGACTGTGGGAGGAAACCGGACCACCTAGAAGAAACCCACGCAGACACAGGGAGAACATGGAAACTCCACCCAGATCGGGATTCGAACATGGATCCCTAGCACTGAGAGGCGAATGTGAAACATTCTGGCATGATTTCGGAAAACGGAGAACGTTTCGGGCGCTGGGCAGATATACCCAGGGCAAGGCGCCAATCCATCGCTGGGCACACACTCACTCACACAGACACACTCTATATGGGGCAATTTGGAGAACTCAATTGACTTGATCCATGTTTTTGAACTGTGAGAGGAAACCGGAAACTCGGCGGAAACCCACACGGATACGGGGAGAACATGGAAACCCCACCCAGATTGGGATTCGAACCAGGAATCCCCAGTGCTGAAAGGCGAACATGCTAACCACTAAGCCACCGTGCCGCCCTTATTCAGAATAGTATTTGTCAAAACACATTGATGATGGGTGAGAGGGCCTGGCTCAACATACCTGTTGTAGTTCAGGTGTTTAATTGGGAGTAGGTAGGGAGGAGGTAAGTTCTTCCACAATGAACTCAGCCCAGCCAGACCTTGATTTGATCTGCTGGAACAGAAAAGCGGTGTCCCAAAATTGGAATAATCAAATAACTGAACAAAAAGTTTTGACTTTTTTTTTTTATCTTTGGGGTAAAAATACACAAATTCAGTGATTGATAAGTGTCCCAATATTGTTGGTCGTGTGTGTGTGTGTGTGTGTGTGTGTGTGTGTGTGTGTGTGTGTGTGTGTGTGTAATAGAGGTTTAGTTTATCTTTGGATTACTCCTTAACGTGTCATATCACTACTGCTGTGAAGAAAGATCGAGCTTCACAAGGCTTCAGTAATTATTCCACAACCTGTTGTCAGTGCACTTAATGATGTATTAAACATTGAATTCAGATTGTGGACACTGCACTTTGCATGTTATTGTCAGCATTTGGAATTTGACCATTTTTGTCTTGTCAGTCAAAATCAGTCAGAAATCCTGAGACGCGACGCGAACGGCATGCTGGGATAGATCATGTAAACAACTGGCCGAGAAGAAAGGCACCAAAGCTACTATTCGGAACGAAGGGCGAACACATCAAGGTGTTTTACTACGAAATCAAATCTGCAACAAGCAACACACGGAATCGACATTATATACAGGAATGTGAGGATATTCTACAAACGAAAGGGAGGGAACTCCTGATGAAACGCCAGCCAGTTATGCTTCTACCGTTGCCAAGTTAGCTAGCCCGGGCTAATGTGGACAGCTAACAGAAGAGCTTCGGGCTCACGGCTAGTTTGGAACAGATTTACGGATTTATTATTATTCATTCGGACTTGGTGAGTAACAGAGACACTAATGTATAAGCTGGTTAACAAGTGGGCGTTTGGTCGCCAGAAATGCGGCGTTTGACAGTGGGCGTCACGTACTTACCTTGCAAGCTAATGAAGTTAGCAGCCAATCTGTTAGCTTTGAATGCGATTCGAGACTTAATGTGCTTATTGGTTTCAGTAACATACTTACCAGTGTGTTCAAATACTGTATTTTATTTGTAACATAACATATGCATCGGGCTATGTGTAAGTTGATAGCGGGAGCTAAGTTTCTACCACTCGGCTGTGTGTTTCTGTCACTCTGTCTGAGCCTCGTGTATAACGTGTAAAAGTCAAACGAGCAGAACTAATGACACAATTAGAACAAGTCAACGGAGATAAACGAACGATTTACGATTAGAGTTATAAACAACCCCAACCACGCCCCTTAACTTAGCTTCCCATCGATGCATCTCACTTCAACCCACAGGTTGTAAAATCTTCTATCTGTAACTAATGTGAATATCGTTCACTGAGATATAAACAGTGACTCCAACTTGGTGTGTGTGTGTGTGTGTGTGTGTGTGTGTGTGTGCGTGTGTTTGGAGAAACGAATTGAAACACATACAGTCATGGCCAAAAGTTTTGAGAATGACACAAATATTATATTTTCACATGATCTGCTGCCCTCTGGTTTTTATTTGTGTTTGTCAGATGTTTTTATCACATACAGAAATATAATTGCAATAATTTTATGAGTAACAAAAGCTTTTATTGACAATTAGAATGAGTTAATGCAGCAAGTCAATATTTGCAGTGTTGACCCTTCTTCAGGACCTCTGCAATTCTCCCTGGCATGCTCTCAATCAACTTCTGGACCAAATGCTGACTGATAGCAGTCCATTCTTGCACAATCAATGCTTGCATTTTGTCAGAATGTGTAGGTTTTTGTTTGTCCACCCGTCTCTTGATGATTGATCACAAGTTCTCAATGGGATTAAGATCTGGGGAGTTTACAGGCCATGGACCCAAAATCTCTGTTTTGTTCCCTGAGCCATGTAGTTATCACCTTTGCTTTATGGCAAGGTGCTCAATCATGCTGGAAAAGGCATTGTTGATCACCAAACTGCTCTTGGGTGGTTGGGAGAAGTTGCTCTCGGAGGACATTCTGGTACCATTCTTTATTCATGGCTGTGTTATTAGGCAAGACTGTGAGAGAGCCGATTCCCTTGGCTGAGAAGCAACCCCACACATGAATGGTTTCAGGATGCTTTACAGTTGGCATGAGACAAGACTGGTGGTAGCGCTCACCTTGTCTTCTCCGAATAAGCTGTTTTCCAGATGTCCCAAACAATCGGAAAGGGGATTCATCAGAGAAAATGACTTTACCCCAGTCCTCAGCAGTCCACTCCCTGTACCTTTTGCAGAATATCAGTCTGTCCCTGATGTTTTTTCTGGAGAGAAATGGCTTCTTTGCTGCCCTCCTTGAGACCAGGCCTTGCTCCAAGAGTCTCCGCCTCACAGTGCGTGCAGATGCACTCACACCTGCCTGCTGCCATTCCTGAGCAAGCTCTGCACTGCTGGTAGCCCGATACCACAGCTGAAACACTTTTAAGAGACGGTCCTGGTGCTTGTTGGTCTTTCTTGGGTGCTCTGGAGTCTTTTTGAAAACAATGGAACCTCTCTCCTTGAAGTTCTTGATGATGAGATAGATTGTTGACTGAGAGGCAATCTTTCTAGCTGCGATACTCTTCCCTGTTAAGCCATTTTTGTGCAGTGCAATGATGACTGCACGTGTTTCATTCTGGAGTATATGCAAATTGCCATTATAAAAACTGAAGCAGTAGACTTTGTAAAAATTTATATTTGTATCATTTTCAAAACTTTTGGCCATGACTGTACACATTACCGTATTTTCCGGACCATAAGGCGCACCGTATTATTAGGCGCAGTCTGAATTACGGGGTCTATTTCTGTATTTGACCCACGTATAAGGCGCACCGTACAATAAGGCGCAGTCTCAGTTACGGACTTTACTTCTGTACGGTACTTATTCTGTATGGCACCATATTATAAGGAACTTGCTAAAACATATGATCTACAAGAAAAGTAAAGGATGCAAAACGGTGATTTATAATTGAAGTTTATTGTACTACTTGACAAAACGCACATTATTTTAATCACTCTTCTCCCACAAATCCATCAAAGTCCTCATCTTCTGTGTCTGAATTAAAAAGCTGCGCAATTTCACTATCGAGCACTCCGGTGTTCCCTCTCATCGATGTTCGAGTCAGTCTCGTCACCAGGCGGCTGTTCAGCAATGATGCCGGCTTTCGCGAAAGCTCGGACAACAGTTACAGCAGAAACCTTAGCCCAGGCATCCACAATCCATTCACAGACGGTGGCGTAACTCGCCCGCCGCTGCCTCCCGAGTTTTAGTAAACGTGTGTTCGCCGTCTATCATCCATCGCACCCACCCCGCCCGCAACTTTACTTTAAACGCCCTGTTTACGCCATGTCCAGCGGTTGGAGTTCTTTATTTAATCCTCCCGGAATGACGGCAAGCTCCGAATTAATTTTCTTCACTCGGCTTTTCAGGAAACCACCCGGTCGCACAACAATACTTTTATAGATTTTGGAACTCAGTACACTTATAAGGCACACCGGATTATAAGGCGCACGTCCGATTTCTGGGAAATTTTTAGGCTTTTAGGTGCACCTTATAGTCCGGAAAATACGGTACATACAGGTGCGTCAGTCAGTAACTTTTTACCCATTTACACTTGTGAGTTCAGACACATTATGTTGGACCTTAGTCTTCATCCTAAAATTGTAATAAACGGTTAAGGTTAGGGCTCTATGTGGACCAGTCAAATTCTTCCACACCATTTACAATTTACTTTGTGTACTGCGACACAGATCAGAAAAATACTTATGTAACACTTTTGCCCACATGGTGATGTACCATAGAGTATTTTTAAATGTAAGGTAGTAAACAGGTCATTAATAGAGCCTTGTGGCATTTAAGTTTGGTATATTTAGTGCAATCACTGGCTAATTAAATAGTTTACCTGATCAACTAACCTTCATCCTAGACTAGGGACTATGGTGCTGTGCAGATACACTTAGGACAGAGCACCATTTAGGACATCTATCACTGGGCACACTCTTAATCTCACAGACACATACACACTACACTGTGTTCCACTGTGTTCAATGATAACGGTATATTAAAAAAAAATAATTAAACACTCAAAATGCATTCAAAATGCATGTCATCATCCATATTATTATGTCCTTTTTTATGCCAATAGCAGCCAGAGATGCAGTTGTGTTCTTTGCAGCATGAGACGGTGCATTATCATGCATGAAAATGATCTTGCTGCGGTATGCATGGTTCTTCTTCTTGAACCATGGCAGAAAGTGTTGTTTGAGAAACTCCACATACATTATGGTGGTCATCTTTACCCCTTCAGGGATCCTAAAGTGGCCGACAATCTCTCTCCCCATGATTCCAGCCCATTACTCCATGACTTCCATAATGTATGTGGAGTTTCTCAAACAGCACTTCCTGCAATGGTTCAAGAAGAAGAATTGTGCATAATGCGCCGTCTCATGCTGCAAAGAACACATCTGCATTTCTGGCTGCTATGGGCATAAAAGGGGACAAAATTATGGTGTGGCCCCCATGCTCCCCTGACCTCAACCCCATTGAAGCTCTGGAGCATCATCAAAAGGAGTGTCTATGATGGCGGGAGGCAGTTCACATCTAAGAAACAGCTTTGGCAGGGTATTCTGTCCTCATGCAAAACAATTGAAGCAGATACCATCCAAAACCTGACAAATTCAATGGACGAGAGAGTTCAGAAGCTCCTTTCGGACAAGTGGTCCTATGTGCAAATGTAAAATCACCTAGATTAAAGTTTTGACTTGATTTCAGGTTGTAATAACCTGCTAATGCTTATAATTTCACAAATGACCATTTTTTTGTTCTTTATAAAAATGAAAAGTTTGAAAACTCTATATATATATAATATATATTCATTATCTTCCGCTTTATCCTCTATTAGGGTCGTGGTGGGGTTCCCCATGCCCATCCAGGGGAGAAAGATTTGGCCGCTGGGCAGATACACCCAGGACAGGGCGTCAATCTATCGCTGGGCACACACTCACGCATACACACTCTATATGGGGCAATTTGGAGAACTCAATTGACTTGATCCATGTTTTTGGACTGTGGGAGGAAACCGGAGAACCCGGAGGAAACCCACGCAGACACGGGGAGAACATGGAAACTCTACATGGAATCCCTAGTGCTGAGAGGCGAATGTGCTAAGCACTAAGCCACCATGCCACCCTATATATATATATATATATATATATATATATATATATATATATATATATATATATATATATATATATATACATACACACACACACACACACACACGTGGACAAAATTGTTGGTACCCCTTGGATAATGACAGAAAAACCCACAATGGTAACAGAAATAACTTTAATCTGATAAAAGTAATAATAAATAAAAATTCTATGAAAATGTACAAGTGAAAGTCAGACATTGCTGTTCAACCATGATTTAACAGAATTATTTAAAAAAATAAACTCATGAAACAGGCCTGGACAGAAATGATGGTACCCTTAACTTAATATTTTGTTGCACAACCTTTTGAGGCAATCACTGCAATCAATCAATTCATGTATCTGTCAGTGAGACTTCTACACCTCTCAGCAGGTATTTTGGCCCACTCTTCATGTGCAAATTGCTCCAGTTGTCTCAGGTTTGAAGGGTGCCTTTTCCAGACGGCATGTTTCAGCTCCTTCCAAAGATGCTCAATAGGATTTAGGTCAGGGCTCATAGAAGGCCACTTCAGAATAGTCCAGTGTTTTCCTCTTGGCCATTCTTGAGTGTTTTTAGATGTGTGTTTTGGGTCATTATCCTGTTGTAAGAGCCACGACCTACGACTGAGACCAAGCTTTCTGACACTGGGCAGCACATTTCTCTCTAGAATCCCTTGATAGTCTTGAGATTTCATTATACCCTGCACAGATTCAAGACACCCTGTGCCAGATGCAGCAAAGCAGCCCCAGAACATAACCGAGTCTCCTCCATGTTTCACAGTAGGGACAGTGTTCTTTTCTTGATATGCTTCATTTTTCCGTCTGTGAACATAGAGCTGATGTGCCTTGCCAAAAAGTTCCATTTTTGTCTCATCTGTCCATAGGACATTCTCCCAGAAGCTTTGTGGCTTGTCAACATGAAGTTTGGCAAATTCCAGTCTGGCTTTTTTATGTTTTGTTTTCAACAATGGTGTCCTCCTTGGCCGTCTCCCATGAAGTCCACTTGGCTCAAACATCGACGGATAGTTCGATCTGAGACTGATGTTCCTTAAGCTTGAAGTTCACCTTGAATCTCTTTAGATATTTTTCTTGACTCTTTTGTTACCATTCGTATTATCCATCTCTTTGATTTGTCATCAATTTTCCTCCTGCGTCCACATCCAGTGAGGTTGGCTACAGTCCCATGGATCTTAAATTTCTGAATCACATGTGCAACTGTAGTCACAGGAACATCAAGCTGCTTGGAGATGGTCTTATAACCTTTACCTTTAACATGCTTGTCTATTATTTTCTTTCTAATGTCCTGGGACAACTCTTTTCTTTGCTTCCTCTGGTTCATGTTGGATAACTGGTACACACCTTTTCACCAAACAGCACAGTGACAACCTGTAGCCCTATATATAGGCCCACTGACTGATTACAATATTATAGAAACCTGTGATACTAATTAGTGAACACACCTTGATTTAACATGTCCATTTAGTCACATTATTTTCAGGGGTACCATCATTTCTGTCCAGGCCTGTTTCATGAGTTTATTTTTTTAAATAATTATGTTAAAGCATGGTTGAAAAGCAATGTCTGACTTTCATTTGTACATTTTCATAGAATTTTTATTTATTATTACTTTTATCAGATTAAAGTTATTTCTGTTACCATTGTGGGTTTTTCTGTCATTAACCAAGGGGTACCAACAATTTTGTCCATGTGTGTGTGTGTATATATATATATGTATATATATACAAACCTGGATCTCCAGCGCTGAGAGGTGGACAACATACTAACCACTTATCCACCATGCCGTCCACCATATTTTCCACATTTATGTTATAAATGTATTTTTGATATCTAAACTCTGTGGAAATACTCTCAGTTGACCTCCCTTTCTTTGAGCAAGTCTTTCTCTGAGCAAGACCTTTGACAGTTTTTTTAGTTACATGACTCTGGATGTTGCTTACATTTTGGAAGAAAACCCTTCTACTAGATTAATATCAGTATTCTAAAAAATTATTTCAGTTTTTTTTTAATGGATTACTGATGAGATAAAGCATGACATTAGCTTTCTGTTACACCTTCATAGCGTGGAAGCCAATTTGTTAATTTGAAAATAGTGTTAAAAATGTTAACACTTTCTCTGCTGTTAGTACCAGCCTGTTGTTAATCATGTGAGTAAAGAGATGTCTCTGATGTTACCATCCACCCTGTTTCAATTTTAATCAGTAATGTGGAGAACCCATCTATAGGATGAATAAAAGATGACTTGGTAAATAAATGTTTTTAGTGTGTAATAGTAATTAATATAAATGTATCATTTGTCCATAATGTATTATTCATTCATTCATTCATTATCTCCCGCTTTATCCTCTATTAGGGTCGCGGTGGGGTTCCCCATGCCCATCCAGGGGAGAACGTCTCGGGCGCTGGGCAGATACACCCAGGACAGGGCGCCAATCCATCGCTGGGCACACACTCACTCACACAGACACTCGCTATATGGGGCAATTTTGAGAATTCAATTGACTTGATCCATGTTTTTGGACTGTGGGAGGAAACCGGAGAACCCGGAGGAAACCCACTCGGACACGGGGAGAACATGGAAACTCCACCCAGATGGGGATTCGAACCGGGAATCCCTAGTGCTGAGAGGCGAACGTGCTAACCACTAAGCCACCGTGCCGCCCATAATGTATTAATGTAGAAAAATATAATTTACTGTTATGATGTCCATTCTGTTACTTTTGTTCACACTGTAACAGTGGAACAATCGAATCTGACAGACATGTTCAAACATGCTCAGTTCCATGTTTTGATAACTAGCCCCTTTTCTGTTTGTGAAGACATTTACTGCAGACTGTGTAAACATCAATTTATGCGTTGCTTTTTTTTTGGGGGGGGGGGAAGAAACATTTAGTTAATTAACTGTAAAACATCAAAGAAAACAACTTTTACATCACCTAAATACAAGTTTTTCCTGTGCACGATAGCACTAACCATATTTGGACATCACTCACTGATGTTGCTGCTCAAACCATGTAGAATATGTATGTCAAATATTGTGATAATCAAAGCAACGGCATAGATTTGTATAGGGAATATATACACACACACAAACAGTCTTTTGCCCTTATTTATAAAAAAAGTTAATATACATGGGAATCTTCATTGGTGGTTACCATGTACTACTGACCTGTTGTTTATTACATAAGTACTTACTGCCTATATTATGTTACATCTAAGAGCAAGTGCTAAGTGTCTTTTTGTTTGATTGTTTGTTTGTTTTCCTGAATGAACAGCCGAACCCATACACATCTCCATATAATTAAAGCTGCTCTCTTTCTTTGTTTGCTCCCTCAACTTGAATAAATCCCAAATTGCCTATTCCAAAATGCTACTGCATCTATTTCACCTGTATGGCCGTGGCATGTTTTGTTATGAACAATCAAATAGCTTTGTGTTGGAAGATGTGTATGTTTTGAAAAACAGATGCTTTCACATTAAAGCTTACAAGATGGTCCGATCCACTCTTTTGCATTTGGGCCCAGTTTAGACATCACTTTAAATTCACTTCACCGTCCATCATCATGCCTATTCTAAATAATCACCTCTTCCCTCCTCCACTGACCGATCCAGCTTTTAAGTTGTGGTATGATAGAGGCATTATATCCTTCAAAGATCTGTATAAAGAGGGATCTTTTTGCAGTTTTTCCCAATTAGCTAAGGAGTTTAATTTGCCCTCATCTCATCTGTTTTGTTACTTTCAAATCAGACATTGTTTCTCCTCCTTTTTTTTAAACTATACAAGTCTTCCCATTAGTCAACCATGGATCGACTTTTTTTCTTTTAACCTCCTCCAGAAATCACTAATTTCTAAAATCTATATGCACCTTATGTCTTTTGATTTATATTCAGTTGACCATATCAAAAAGACATGGGAACGCGAGCTGGGAACTGATCTCTTCGATTCCTGGTGGGATAGAGCCATAAATATGGGGCGTTCTTGCACACCCTGTGCGAGACTGCAATTAATACAATTCAAAATTCTGCATAGAGTCCATCGTTCTAAATCCAAATTCTATCCGAATGTTCTGGACGATCGATGTGATAAATGAGGTGGATCTCCATGTAATTTGAGTCACATGTATTTTTTCTTTCCCTCAGTGTGAAATTTTGGCCTTTACGTCTGTCTTAGCCATTCTTCAACTATGGAAGTCTCCAAGTCCCCCTTCAACATCAAAGTGGCTCATGGATATTTTACATTTTTTGAAGATGGGAAAAATCTGATTTACTCTAAAGGGTGATTCTGATCAGTTTGACTGTAAATGGAAATCATTTCTTTCTTATTTTGAAGCCCTTCAATCTTTGCCTGCTGACTAATCACTCCATCTTTCCTTCCCCCCTCCCCCTTTTTTTATTTTTTATTTTTATTTTTTATTTATTTATTTATTTTTAAATTTTTATCATTATTTTCTTTTTTATTATTATTTTTAAATTGATTTTATTTAGTTATTTAATAATAATAATAATAATTATTATTATTATTATTATTATTATTTATCTATTTATTTATTTTTAACATTTTTATTAGTATCTTACATTTATGTATGGGTGTGTGGTTTTTTCTACTAGATGTCTTGTCTTGGGGATAAAAATGGGGTAAACATTTTTTTTTTGAAGTCTGTTAAATATTTGGTACTATTTTCTATATTTGTATCATGATTTCTCATGATATATTTGTCATCATGATATATTTGTATCATTTATTTTTTATATATAAAAAATAATTATATATATAAAAAAAAAGGTTACAAGATGAATTATCAAAAGGATTTTTATTTATGCAGGTAATTGGAGACCTGTAACGTAAACATAGCAGTTGTCTATCCATTCTGCTGTCACAGGTTTTTGACGTTGGACTGGATTAATGGTCTTTAATGAATAACACTTTCAATTTAGCTGCTATTTTTACACCACACACTCTGATCTGATAGACAGAACCTTGATTTCTATTAGTTTGTTGGCTTTGTGATTGCTCCAAGACTATTCAGCTACTTTCAGAGGGATTTTGATTAACTGCATAAATTTGAGAGAAATTTAAATTAAAAATAAAATTGGATAAATGGACGCTTAATTATATACGTAATCTGTACATTAGTGTTATAAATTGTTAACGCTTGTTAATGCTTTTTTTTATAAACACAAAAGACATTTTTCTCTTAGATATTGTTCACAAATTTCTCTAAATTTGTGTTTATAATCACATCTTTTGCCGAGAAAATCCATCCATGTTGATGCTCATTACAACAAGTCAGTGGATAATAGATTTTGGTGCCTGGTAAAATTGATGTTTTCAAGTCATAAAAAGCCCTCTCCTTCTGAACTAACAGTGTACAGATGTTTCTGAAATTCATCTGGCACTGCTTCATAATCATCATGTACAGATGGTTTATTGTTTTGCACAAGTTGAATTTATATAGTGCTAAATCGAAAAGATGGTGCAGCCAGAGAAGGTGATAATCAGGATGTAGTAGGGCAGTGAAACCAAAGTAAATTTAAGTAAACTTGATTGATTTTGAGACACACTGAAGTGCAGTAAACTGCCCTTTTTCGAACCTGGTACCTAATGTAAATTACCTTTTAAACAGTTTTTTTATTTATTATGTATTTGTATAACGTGGCACAGTGGTGTAGTGGTTAGCATGTTTGCTTCTCAGCGCTGGGGATTCAGAGTCGGATCTCAAACTGTGTAGCGTTTCAATGATCTCCCCATGTCCACATTTCTTCGGTTTCCTTCCAGATTCCACGGACATAAATTCAAGGTAAATAGTTTGCTCTAAATTGTCCCTTAAAAGTGTGTGAATGAGTGTGTGCCTATCAATAGATTGGCGTGAGTGTATCTGCCCAGAGCCTGGAATGTGTTTGGGGACATCCCCCCACAAACATAGTATAGGATTAGGTAGTTAAGATAATGAGATTTACAAAAAACAAATACCACTGGCAATATGTTTTTGCTTTGTGGTTTAGTGAAAATGTATTTTGCCAAAAAGAAAATGTTATTACTAAATTGTGGGGGCTTGTAATATTCCTTGACATGTATTGATATATCTTCATGTTTTGAGTTGGAGCTATAAAGAACCAGAATGTGGCTAAAATTAAAGGCCAATTACCTTCTACCTTATCATGCCTTGAAGACAATAAGAGACAAAAGTCGAGGTTTAAATATGACCTCACTGTGTGTTTGCAAATTTAAAGTGAACTAATAGAGGAGTAATAGTGGGGACCAAATTTGTTTTCATTGGGTAACCAGAACCACCACTGTGATGTTGGATTTACCTTTTTGTGTCTCGGGCTGTTGTCCTTTGTTGTTTCATTTAAAATCTTCACTCATTCCAGATACCTTACAAATGTGAACAGTACACAAAATTCACGGTTCACACCATGGTATGGACACCCCACGGCTTGGTACAAATTCAGTAGAGCGGCAATACAAAACTGAATAACATCTATGCAAATGCAAAATTAATAAAATGTTATAAATTAAGATTAAATAAATTGTGTGCATTTAGCAGCAGTGTATCAGGTTAATTTTTTATTCTTGAAAAAAAAGAAAGACTGTCACAAACATTCCCCACAAATGTTGCACATTGTTGCACGTTTGATCTACTACCTGCACACATGTGCTGTTGTAATTTACAGAGATGTAATTTCCCACATGTTTGATTTAAATGAAGCAGGCAGATCCTCTAGCTTTCATGTATCGTTTCTATTCGCCATACTCCTCTCGCCTCTACACTTAGCATGGCAGGCTTTGCAATGTGTACCACTTTAGCAAGATACAATTTGCGAATACAAATGTGAACTGTGAACTTTAGTTCCATGAAAGTCATTTAACTTTCTTCACACATTCCTATAGGATGCATGTACTGTGTATTCTATGTGCGACTGACTATGTACTGAACTACATGCACTGTGTACTGTATGGTTCAGTACAAATATTCATACTCATAATGTGAACTGAAAACTACACTATGATGGCTGTATATTTTCAAGGTTTTTTTTCAATGTTTATTATTGCAGGTGCCTTTGTGACACTTGTATGTCAATGTTTTTAATCTCAAGGATCAGATAAGTCTGAACTAGCCAGCACCCGATTGCGCAGCATTCACTGTTTGTAACAATTGAACAATTGTTATAGGTTTATTGGATCATAATATTTTGTATCTTAATAAACCTTTTCATCATTGATTCCTTTAACAGCCAAAGTTTCCCATGTTTTCTAATTGTCAGTTGTTTTACAGATTTGTGGGAAAGATGGGAGTAAAGACATTCACTCACAACTCACCCAGTCACAGCCAGGAACTGCTGGACAAGCTCAACACTCTGCGAAGTGAGGGCCATTTTTGTGATGTCACTATCCGCGTCCAGGGCCAGCTTTTCTCTGCCCACAAGGTGGTATTGGCATGCTGCAGCGACTTCCTCAAGGCTAAACTCTCAGGAAAGTCGAGCGATGATGAAGCCAGCACAGAAGACAAAAAGTTAGTGTTGGACCTCCACCATGTCACTGTTGCTGGCTTTGCTCCTCTATTAGAGTACGCTTACACGTCAACGCTGTCCATCAGTACTGAGAACATCATTGATGTTCTTGCAGCTGCCAGCTACATGCAAATGTTTGCTGTGGCTAACACTTGCTCAGAGTTCATGAAGTCCAGTATCTTGTGGAACGCTTCCTCTGCTTCCAGCAACTCTACAACTTCGCACCAGCCACTTGAACCTCCAGAAGGTACCACTACGTGTACTCTCACATCCCTTGATGCCCTGTCACCTTCACCAGTGTCATCTGAATGCAGTGCACCCGAGCGGCCTGTACCAGCATCCCGAGAGTCACGCCGCAAACGCAAAGGGTTTGCTAATCCTCAACCAGCGTCCTCTTCTTCACCACAAGTCCCGAATCCTTCCCCTTCCTCTTCATCATTCCCAGAGAGTTCAGCACACACTTTGGAATCCATGGCCTTCTCCTGGACATATCCATTTGGTGTTGACAGGCGCTTCACTTCCGAAAAGGCCAAACTTCCTGAGGCACTGCTGGAGTCCAGTGGAGCATCTGTACAAGATGGTGGGACTCGGGCACTGGTGGAATACCTTTCTTGTGAAGGCCCTCGGGGACTAAGTGTGGGAGGAACTGCTGTAGTGGAGGAAGAAGAGGAAGATGTACAGGTTAAGGTGGAGAGGCTGAGTGACGAAGAAGCACATGAAGAGACCTCACAGCCAGTGAGTGCCTCTCACAGCTCCATGACTGACCAGCAAACAGTGCCTGGAAGTGAGCACACTCAGGAGGATCTACTAATCAGCCCTCAGTCATCATCCATAGGTATGTTGGGTGTAAAATCAGTTAACTCTGTATCAAATGTACAGGGACAGTCCACCATGTCAAAGTTTCTTGAATTTCTAAGCTACTTCTCAGATCCAATAGGATTGCTGGAACCTTTTCCAAGATGAAGAAGGCACACAGAGACCCTATATAATTATTGTTATTTTAAGGTAGCATAAATGCAAAATGCAAAAATATCTAATGCCATTTTATTTTCTAGCCCAGAGAGCTACACTAAATTGAATGAGTAATTGCACACACATATTAAACACTAAATTCAAATGTGTCATTCAGTCCAATCGCCATAGGTGTATGAGTATGAGTCAAAGCAATGTTGATTAAGGCATTTTTCACTGATTGTTCATTTAGTAAAATTTCTTACATGAAGTTGTTCAGTATTGTTTTTAGGTTTACTTTTTAGCTGTGTTATTTGTTGAGGTAATAGAAGTACTGTTGCTGCTGCTGTACAAAATTCCAGCATGGCTTTTTAAAAATATTTAGGTTGTTGGATGTCTTGTCAGGTTCAGTTCATGTTTATTTCAAATATGTATTAGTTTTGGAATGTTTATGAGAAGAACAAATACACTGAGTTCGATATTTGTTTTGTCAGGCTCCATGGATGAAGGGGTTACTGAGGGCCTTCAGTCCATCCAAGGCACTCCAAACACAACTGCCCACATGGAGGAGGATGAAAGGTATGAACACTTTGCGCGGTTGCATTTTTCTTTAGAAGAGAACTTTGTATCATTATTTACATTTACAAAAGTACCTAATGATGAGGGCCATTATTTTTCATCCTTTTATTTTCCATCCTAAATATAAACCATTAGTTCATATTTGTTTTAAGTAGGTAAGCTCAAGTGGTATTGTTGTGGCTATTAAGGAAAATAGTTATTGCCAAGCAGCCAGATGCTACTTGGCAGACCTTCTGGAAAGTTATTGGCTCTGGGGTCTTGTAGAAATACAGGGAGAAGTGTGAAGTGTCATAATGCAGAACAAGAGAGGGAGAGAAAAGACACAGCTGTACTTATTTAATTGTTTGTGTTTTTTTATGATGGCTTAAAATTTATTTACAAAAGCTTTACACTCACTGGTCACATTATTAGGCACATCTAATTGTCCATGTTAGCAGTTTCACTTATCATATAGAGGCACTTTGTAGTTCTGCAATTATAGACTGCAATTCATCTGTTTTCTAATTTGTTAGTTCTCTTTACTCTGCTCTTTATTGTTAAGTAAATTTGGCTTTATTTAGATGATGGGTAATTGCCAGCCCACAGTGACATTAGCACTTTTATTATAGGTTGGAGAATGTGCAGTATCCATATCACCTGTATATCAGCCCTTCGACACGCCCTGGACACAATGGGCCTGAACGACCATTCCAGTGCCCCACCTGTGGAGTCCGCTTTACTCGAATCCAGAACCTCAAGCAGCACATGCTTATCCACTCTGGTGAGTGCAAAACTTCTACTTCCAAGGGATTTATGTTCCCTAAGGCAGCATCTAGAGCAGGTGCACCAGATCTTATAGCACCATGTGTAATTGTTACAAATTACGTTCTCATAAATTGTCATCATTTTCTTTTTGGCAGGAGTCTCAAAACAACATTTTTAAAAGAACTGGGACACACTGATTGTTCTAAATTCTCTATTTGTGCTCAGTTTTCTCATTGTTTCCACAGCCCTAAAAGCCCAAATATGGAAAATCAGATCGGATGCTCTGTGTGATAAACTGTTTATTAAAACCTTGGAAAATGAACGTTCCAACTTCTGCCAAATGTCTTAATAAACATCAAGTAATTCTACACTTTCAGATTGTTGTGTGATATTATTAACAATGGCATGTGTTTAAAAAATTTTAACACACGTGCCTTCTTTGTTGTTTTTGTCTTCTTTGTGTGGTTGCTGAACCGTTTGCAGGCATTAAGCCGTTCCAGTGCGACCGATGTGGGAAAAAGTTCACACGGGCCTACTCCCTAAAGATGCACCGTCTGAAGCATGAAGGTAAACGCTGTTTCCGGTGCCAGATCTGTAGCGCCACATTCACATCCTTCGGTGAATATAAGCACCACATGAGGGTGTCCCGCCACATCATCCGCAAGCCTCGGATATATGAGTGCAAAACGTGCGGCGCCATGTTTACCAACTCCGGCAATTTAATCGTACACCTGAGGAGTCTGAACCATGAGGCATCAGAGCTAGCAAACTACTTCCAGACCAGGTGAGGAGGAGCTAAATTCAACTGGAAATCGTGTCTGTGCAACCAGGAGCATTACTCCAGACTTAGCTAGTTTCGGGAATCAAAGACAGCATATGTGTGGAACAAAAATGGCCTTGACCAAGTACTCAAATACTTGGCGGTACAGGTTTTTAATCACATATTCTGAAATTATTGGCATTTAAAGCAAAGTTAAGCAGATTTGAAATTGTCTGAATGAATGTACTGACATTTATGAATTAGTGATAATCAGGACAAGTAATAATGAAAGATATTTTGCATTAAAACATACTGTATAAATGAAACATAATGATCATCTATAATAATTACTAAGTAATTACTGAGGAAAGGTTCAAGAGAGTAAATGTGTATATAGGGCACAGAATACTGCCAAGAGAATACTGCTGCAAATGTTTGTCTACAGCAGTCTGTATGGCTCAAGTTCAAATAAACCATATCCAAATTGGAGGTCTGGTATTTAATGAGCTGTGAGGTGTTTTATATTGCTATACATATAAATACCCAACTAAAGGTCTAACAAGCCTTACATTAGCAATGTTCATGGGTTCATTGTAGGGAGACTGGGAGGTGGGTAGAGTTCATGTACAGCAGAATATTCAATTTTTATTTAAAAATTTTGCTGTTCTATATTTTTGCAACATTTTAATGTAAACAAAAAAATCATTGCATGTTAAATGTGATTACTTTTTTACTGGTACACATTTTATTATAATTATTTTTGAACTAATCAACAAGCATTAGGATTCATTACTTTATTATCTTTACAGTATATCACAAAATTATTTTTTAACTAAATACTAATTTGCAATGGTGAACGCAATGGAGAATTAGCACCTCGGTGAGGTGAAATCACCAGGTGACAGTCATCACTACAACGTAATAAGCAAGTTGGATTGGAATATTGAAAATACTGTATAGAGTGGAAATTAAACTCAAAACTAGCTTTATTGCCTCTAACAAATATCAAATCATCTTTAATGGAATAAGGACTTTCTAACCCTAACCCTGTACACACTTAAAACACACTGCTACTTGTTATATGCCACATACAGTGGCTTGCAAAAGTATTACTTTTGCAAGCCACTGTATGTGGCATATAACAAGTAGCAGTGTGTTTTAAGTGTGTAAACTCAAGGTACCCTTGAGTTTATGAGTTTTTCACTTTTTGTCAACTGACAACCTTAAAACTTAAATTTATTTTATTGATATTTTTAGTAATAGAACAACAAAAAGTAGCACATAATTTTGATGTGAAACAAAAATCATACATGGTTTTCAAAATGTTAATAAATTAATAATCTGAAAAGTTTGGCATGCAAAAGTATTCAGCCTCTGTATATCAATACTGTGTAGAGATGCATTTGGCTGTAATTACAGCTTCAAGCCTTTGGGGTATGTCCTCTACAAGCTTTGTATATCTAGAGACTGAGACTTTTGCCCTTTCTTCTTTCCAAAATGGCTCAAGCTCAGCCAGGTTGAATGGAGAGTGTCTGCGAGCAGCAATTTTCATGTCTTGCCACAGCTGTTCAATGGGATTTAGGTCAGGACTTTGGGCCATTCTAACACACACATATTCTTTGATCTAAACCATTCTTCTGCATCTCTGGCTGTATGTTTAGGATCATTGTCCTGCTGAAAGGTAAATCTCCTTCTCAGGATTGCCCTCAACTCTCAACTTTTGCAGCCTTCAATAGGTTTTCTTCCAGGATTGCCCTATATTACAGAATCTGAATACTATATTAATCCCTTAACGGAAATTGCAGTTGTCACAGATGCCCTATTTATAGGACTGTAATATACAAATATATAAAAGTACAAGATAAAGTACTAATTTGAAGTAACGCTTTTTTAACAAAATTTTCACATCAACTCTAACATCTGACCAGCTTCCTTGTCCCTGCTAAAGAAAAGCATTCCCACAGCGTGATGCTGCCACCACTATGTTTCATAGTGAGGATAGGGGATGAGCTGTGTTACTTTTCTTTTTGTGGTTGTAAGGTGACAAAATGTAAAAAAAAAGTTAAACACGGAGAGATACCTTTGCAAGCCACAGTAAATTTGACACATTTAAACTTTGCTAAACAGAAATTAAAAAATGATAAGTTAATGCAAAAAAAGTTTATAACAGATTTAAATATATATTGGTTTTAATCTCTCACTTGCACCTCACTTGCTATTTTGCCCCAGAATTTGAATAGCTTTGTTACACAAGATGCTCGCTTATTTTAGGAATGGGTACACCCATACCTAAATAAAAAAAAAAAAAAAACACAATATGAATTGTTTATGTGCTCAGGCAGTTTGTTTGTCCAAATTTGTATTTGAAAAATGTACAATGAAACTTGACAGAAACTTGTTTTCAAAAACATTTGAAACTACATTTGTTCACAAAGTGTAATTACAATTTATTTATTTTTTTTAAATTGAACTTAAAAAATGGATGAATTGTGAAATCTTTGAAAATTATTTTTAAAAAATGAGGAGTGGATATTGAAGTTCTTTTTCTTTATTTAATATACCTTTTGGGTATTATTAATTGCCTAAAGCACTTCAAGATGGTGCATCTGTTTTATTATTATTAATATTATTACTATTATTTATTTATTTTGAAGCTTTTTTTTTTTTTGAGGAATAGCCATTTTTTATTCAACTGCTTCTTTTTCATCTGTAGCAAATGCAAAACTTAGACATAGGACACATTTGGTTAACATATCTCATAAATTGATTTTTTTTTTAAATCAGACAGTATAAATTTAAAATCAGCAGCACAAGATTTAAATGTATAGAAACAAAACTGCATGGATTTAAAGAAATTGGAGCTCTTCTCCCTGAAAACGTAAGGGAGCACAGATAGTGACTATTTTGAACGCACTGCTTATATTATAATTCAATGTAGCTGATGTGTGCTTTTAGTATTAAATAAGATTTGGTGCGAACAAAACACTGTCCATTATCTTGACAGTGCTTAAGAGGATTACAAGGAGAATTAATAGATTATAAGGTTTACATACATTATGAACACAAAAAGCACCAAGGTCATGTGAAGATGGTTCTCACTCAACATCAACTGTACTGACTTTGGCTTATTAAAAAAAACTAGCATTTTAAAACCCCTGTAGTTCCACCTTGCATATATGCATATAAAGTTTATATTATATTTTATTTACAGATTCTTTTCCAAAAGGCCACTTATAGACCAGTAAAACAAAACTCAAATACGATGAAGCTGCAGTGTTTAGATTTAACTTCAAATTCAATGCAGCTTTTGATAAGAAGCTGAAAATATGGATTGAATCAGTACATAATTAATGTAATGGAGTATATTAAAATGAGCTACTTGGACACATGGATAATGTTTTTGCCAAAGTGGTCCATAACCATCCAACAATATATGATCTGTCATTCTCATGAGAAGGACACAAGCTTACAAAATACCAAAAATCGAACGTGCATGCACACGTTTTACTGCAGTTCAGGTAGTTACTCCTTCATTCTTGTTCACTGTTGTTCTCTGACTTATAAGTCACATTGGATAAAAGCATTGATTAAATGACTACACATTAAGCTACCCTTTGATGCTGCACACATTCTTAGCTGTGAGGAGTATTAGTCGTTACGCAATAGCGCCATTTGTAAACTAGCACTGACTTTCTTTTTGTGGGATGACAAAAACCCTTAATAAGCTTGCGTGGAATGACTGATGTCAGTGCTTATGCTTAAGTGCTGGTATAGTAATACATATATTGTGTAGCTCTTTTACAAAACCTGATGTTGGGGTACTAGCAACAAAGCAACACTTGTAGTAATGTAATAAAGTAAGCTAGCGGAACATGAACTGTCATAATTTAAACCTTGTTGTTGACGGTGACAGTGTTTAATCATTAATGCTCTGTTTCCTCAGTGAGTTCCTCCTCCCAGACTACTTGAGCCACATGCAGGAGGAGGAGGAAGAGAACTTGGCCAACTTCGAGATGACTGATCAGACATTTGAAGTCACAGCTGCCTCTTCCTCCTCTTCCTCAGTGCAAACACCTGTCATCTCCCAGGTCACCTCCACCATGAACTATGACACTCGGCCCTCTCTTACCATGATCCAGAATTCAGCAGGTTCTAGAGCATGCCACAGAGGAGAGGACGAATCGACAGGGGACCCGACAAAACACGCCACCACTGTCACTTCTGTAGCAGAGCCTAAGGAGGAAGATGAGCAGGAAAATAAC
This sequence comes from Corydoras sp. C115, assembly GCA_019802505.1. NCBI lineage: Eukaryota > Metazoa > Chordata > Actinopteri > Siluriformes > Callichthyidae > Corydoras > Corydoras sp. C115. Next base: position 1,154,482 of record JAFMOC010000211.1, on the reverse strand, counting down.
ATCGAGGGACAGAAACAGACAACGGCACTTCCATCAATCACAATTCAGTGAGAGAGGCATTCCATTTTCATTTTCTTTCTCAAATAGGTGTTCATGTGATTTGTTTCACATATTGTGGCCTGAATCAGTATAATGCAAAAGTGTACACTGGACTTTGTGTGCGGACTGCTAATCAGAATACGTATTTAAGCGTAACGTTTAAAAGCATTAAATGTATGGTTCTTTATTGGAATGTGAATGTTTTTGTTTGCTGTGGATGTAAACATAAACAGTTTTATGTTGTGATGACATTTTTGTTTAAAAGACATCCATTCTGTTGTAGAAGATGCAAACTTGAAATGTTTAGCCAACTCTTCTGTTTGTCCCCCCCCTTTTGCTTTATTAAGTCAAACTTAATGGCCTTCTGTGAGGCCATAAGTCAAAAGACAGTAGAGTTTAAACCCTTTCACACTATGTGTTTAAACTGAAAAAACAAGACAATTTCTATCAGAACCCCATACCAATTTGGTAATGCCACATTTACATTGGTATGAACGATATGATGAATTTGAGAGTAAATGCCACCCACTATGGGGTGAAAGATGGGGGTCCCTTTAACCCTTTCTGCTCCAATGTATCATGGCTGACCCAGTGGTCTGACCGCAGCCATTAAGTTGGGGTACTTTTAAGTAGCTTTGGATAAAAGCATCTGCTAAATGAACTAATGTAATGTAAATGTAAATCAGACATGTGGTATTTGGGTCTAATTTACCACAAATTTGTTACATTTAAAAAAATAATAAATTCTGCCAGAGCACAGACAAAACAGTAATACTTGACCTTTTACAATATACACTATATGGACAAAATTACCAGGACACAACTCTTCATCATTGATTTAAAGATGTGTATGTAAAATCAAGCACTAAACCACGTATTTTGTGCAACTGTATGCTTCTAATTTAAGAATAGTTTGGGGAAGGTCATTTTTTTGTTTTATGACAACCCTGTGCAGAAAAGTGTTTTTCTATAAAGGCATGATTGGTGTGGAAAAACTTAATTGGCTCCCACAAAGTTCTGAGCGCAAACACATTGAACACATTTGGAATGTACTAGAACAGTGATTGAGAGCCAAACCTTTTTTGTCCAACATCAGTGTCTGACCTCACAAAAGCGCTTTTGTATAAATGACCAGGAATTCCCATAAACACTCAAAAAAAAACCTGCAAAATCTTATAGAAAACATTCCCAGAAATAGAAGTAGCTTTAAATTGAATGTTATGGACATTATTACATTGTAGGTGTCTCATTATTTTTGTCCATAGAGTATATGAATACAGTTAATGAAAGGTCCACATTACAATTCAACACTGTTGTCCATCGGAAAATGTTGCCCAGTGAGTAGTGCTGCCTTTGCAAGGTGGTCCTCGGTTTGAATATCTGGTGGGTGATCCTGTTTGTGTAAAGTTTGCATGTTTTTGGAGTTCTCCAGTCTGCTCCCACAGTCCAGAATCTTGTGATGTGAATATGTTTGTGTCTGTCCTGTGATGCACATGTCCTGGGTAATACACCACTGTTCACACAAATACGTTCTGGGATGTACTCCAGCACATCAAATTAGGATAAAAGGCTTGGAAATGAAGGGCTGAATCTGTCCAAAAAACATTGTCTCCATGATGAGCTGTTTAAACAACATAAACTTGAGATATGAGTTTTAGATCATTTAGAAGTAAACCAAATCAATGCCCTACAGTACACCAGTATATAGCCACAAAGGAGTATGCATTGATGTCCATCATTGTGTCATACCAGTGTAAATGCAGCATTTTAACTGGATGCTCTTACACTTAATCTGTGCAGTGAAACACTTGCAAATCCTACATGTAAGCATGCATATAAATAACCGAGTGTTATTTAAAGTGTTTGACATGCTGACTCTTAATAATAAGTCCAACTATGTAAGAGGATTCTAGGTTCTGTGCAGTCCAGTAAGTTATGGCTTGAATGCTGCAAATGTGACTAATGCAAAGCCAACTGAGCTGTTTTGGCTCTCGTGTGTGAAAGGGGTTTATGATTAAAAGTTATGAGATGATAAAACCTTAGCCTTATACAGTCCAACTGGATCATAATGGTTTGTGAGTAGGAAAGTTGTTTAACCAAGGTACTTCTCTGCTCACTAAATGCAATCTCATGAAGCAAAATGCCTTAATGAGGGCAGACTATTCCTGTTGGCCAAAAGCCTGAACTTTTAAAGGTGATCAAGCTGATGGTATGAACTTAGAAATGTGAAAGTCTGCGTTACTACTTATCTTTCTCTTGCTAAAGGTTCAGTATGATGTGCTTTGTGGACATGTCTGATCTTGTGTGCTCTAATCTAGTGTAGACTTCTTTTTAGGGATCATACATAGGTTGATAACTATATCAGGAGTGTGTTTAAAAGCTTTGTCATGAGACAAACAAATCATTATTTCATTTATTCTTCGTTTCTTTTATTTCTACTGTATTTATTACACCAAAAGTGTTGGACAGCTGTATCAATTTCTAGGAATTACATTTCATACCTATATTCTTAAAAAAAAGACTACTCGGTCAAACATTTTGAATTATCAACCTTCAAAATTTGTAAAGATACATGTGCCAAAAGTATGTGAATGCCCTTCCAATTATTAAACCCAACCATGCCATTATGGTGTACAGTCATGCTTGGACTATCCTTAGACTGTTTACACAGTTGGCAGTGTAAAACTGTACAAATTGCATTTGCTTTGATTTGATACAATGTTACAATGGGAGTTAATTCAGTAAGTAAGGGTTGTGTAATAATACTTAATAATGCCCATAAAGTAATATTTGACTTATAATTTATCTCTTATAAAAACACAAATATTTAAGGTAACACCAGTTATAATTAATATAATGTTCATTCTATAATATTTTTAGACAATTATTTTATAAAAAAAAACATTTTGAATATTTAAAGTATTTTTGCATCTTGTTAACTTGGAGACATAATTTGCTAATCAAAGTCTGAGACCATGTCACAATAAAAAAAATCTTTACAGTGCCCAGAGTGTCAAAATGTTTGCACATCACACACTATGCTGTATATAATTGTGTGTAATATTACTGCACAATCATTCTCTTTTATTATTAATTAGCTAAAAAATTAAGTTAAGTACTTTCTCAGGCTTTCACAATTGACTATTGTAACACTGTGAAGAGGCCCTATCCCGACTGTGTTCCTGTGTATTGCCAGAAGTCTTCAAATACTTTGTTTAATTAAAACATGTTTGATTAGAAAGATCACCAGTGGACTCTAAGTTAAGATAAGCTTTTATTATCACACAAGGGAGAATGTGCAAAATTTCCTCTCTATATCCCACTTAAAAAATTTGAATTTTCAAGGAGCCCATAGGGTGTCCACAAACTTTTGGCAATGTAATTTATCATGGCCCCTTTAAAGTAATAGAGGATTTGTTAACAAGTAGCCTTTTCCTTGTTTGTTGTATCAATCTGAGCTGTTTATTGAAGTGATGGTCATAGTTTAGTGCCATATTCGAAGGTACACAATATAGCTTTCCACCAAATTTGTGTCCTTAGAGTCCTTAGTGAAATATGTATGTAGCACTCGCTCGGTTTAATTACTTAACACACTGTTTTGAGCTTATGTGTGTGTGTGTGTTTTATTTTTGTTGTCTCCTTGTATTCTATGTTGCACAAGGCAATCATTTAAACGAAGGCTGCTCCATTCCGATGTGATGTTCTCATGTCCAATATTTTCTATGAAATGCATTGTGCAATATCTGACTTTGATCAAGATGGTTTTAGAATATGAAGAATGTGAAAAATGTTAAGGCTGACAAACAGTTGGATTCATGATGAGAATTATGATGAGGTCCTAGCAGTAACTCTAGGCTCTCTTGTAAACATGGTAAAGTTCTTTTAACAGTGATTTTAGTTGGTTTCTCCACTTCAAATGCTGAATAACAAAAATAAAATAAAATCATAGAATTAACAAATCAGCAGAAAGAGTGTAGCATATACTTTTTAATACCAACACTTCATTGGCCTCTGAACAAATACTGTGTGTCCAGTAAAATTTCTAACCTTTTTCCCCCCCTTATTTTTCTTTTTTTCTTTTTCATTTACTAATGATCTTATGTGTCAAATAGTCATCAAGCTCACAGTGGCGCATCTTCCAGAAGGCAATGTTGCCTTTTGTCTCTGCCTCCTTTCTGTGATACCTGCATGTTTTCCCAGTATACAAGCAATCAGCAAAATCAATATAGCATGGGTTGATTTTATCTTTTGAATGTTGTTTCAAATGTGTGTGGAATTATGGCTTTTCTCTACGATATTCAACCTTCTGTGTCTAAAACGTTTTACAGAGAGAAAACTAGTGCATTGATGGTTATGATGCAGGTCCTGCATTATTATTAGTCACCTTAAAGTGAAATTTTGTACATTTCTTATACTGATGTAAGTGTGAATTGTTTTTTTGACTTGAGCCTTGTATTGTCTGCTTTTGTGATAATGTCTTATTGGTATTAACCAAGTCTCATTTTTTATTCAAGTCTAGTTTTAATTGTATCTTGTGCCTTTGGATATTGAATCTGTAGTATATTTTAATGGTTAAAGACATACTATATGAATTCATACCATTTTTGTAGAAAGAAAACTGGTAGACTTCTAATGTAGCTAGTAACCTAAAATATTTTTGAAGTGCTATATAATGGGTTTAATACGTGTGCTTGTGTTTATTTTGATAATGACAAATGTACCTTTATCGTTACCTTTTCTGTGGTCCTTATTATGCCAATGCAGAATTGCTGAATGGTGTTTTGTAAAGAGGCTGAAATTAAATGGCACTTGCCTAATAAATCAGTATCTGTTACCATTGTATGTGTGCTCCATAACCAAAAATGTACCAGTGGGGGGGGGCGCACTGGGCAGGTACACCCAGGACAGGGTGCCAATCTATCGCTGGGCACACACTCATACAGACACACACAAACACACTCTATATGGGGTAATTTGGAGAATTCAATTCACCTTGATCAATGTTTTTGGACTATGGGTGGAAACCTGGAGAACCCGGAGGTAACCCACACAGACAAGGGGAGAACATGGAAACTCCACCCAGATTGGGATTCGAACCGGGAATCCCTAGTGCTGAGAGGCGAATGTGCTAACCACTAAGCCATTGTTGACACCCCTTATAATGTTATATCTAAGACCAAATGTGAAGGTTCCTGTAGCAAGCTTGTGGTTGTGACACAGGAATCAGGCAGATGATTTGATACACAAGGCTTTTTTTATTGTCACCAACAGTGTCCTTAGCCTACAAATACTGGGTTTTACAGTATCTGTTGCCAATTTACAAACACAATACACAACAATGTCCCTGTCACTCCATATCACTCCCCCTCCTTTCTTCTTCTGGCCCTTTTTCACTGTTCTAGTAAAGAGAGATAATTAGAATCAAACACAGCCACATGCAACTGTTTACCCGACCTGCCTCCCAAATCCATCAAGCCCTTGAAACACACTTCCCTAAAGACATATATCCATATTTGTTTACCCAAAAGCTTTAAAAAAGTAAGGAAAGTTGCTGTTTCTATATGCCTATACAGTGGTGTGAAAAAGTGTTTGCCCCTTCCTCATTTCCTGTTTTTTTGCATGTTTGTCACACTTAAGTGTTTCAGAACATCAAACCAATTTAAACAATAGTCAAGGACAACACAAGTAAACACAAAATGCAATTTGTAAATGAAGGTGTTTATTATTAAAGGAGAAAAAAAATCCAAACCATCATGGCCCTGTGTGAAAAAGTGATTGCCCCCTTGTTAAAACATACTATAACTGTGGTTTTTAACACCTGAGTTCAATTTCTCTAGCCACACCCAGGCCTGATTATTGCCACACCTGTTCTCAATCAAGACATCACTTAAATAGGAGCTGCCTGACACAATAAATCCACCAAAAGATCCTTAAAAGCTACACATCATGCCGAGATCCAAAGAAATTCAGGAACAATTGAGAAATAAAGTAATTGAGATCTATCAGTCTGGAAAGGGTTATAAAGCCATTTCCAAAGCTTTGGGAATCCAGTGAACCACAGTGAGGGCCATTATCCACAAATGGCGAAGACATGGAACAGTGGTGAACCTTCCCAGGAGTGGCCGGCCGCCCAAAATTACCCCAAGAGCGCAGCGACGACTCATCCAAGAGGTCACAAAAGACCCCACAACAACGTCCAAAGAACTGCAGGCTCACTTGCCTCAGTTAAGGTCAGCGTTCATGCCTCCACCATCAGAAAAAGACTGGGCAAAAATGGCCTGCATGGCAGAGTTCCAAGAAGAAAACCACTGCTGAGCAAAAAGAACATTAAAGCTCGTCTCAATTTTTCCAAAACACATCTTGATGATCCCCAACACTTTTGGGAAAACATTCTGTGGACCGATGAAACAAAAGTGGAACTCTTTGGAAGGTGTGTGTCCCATTACATTTGGCGTAAAAGGAACACTGCATTTCAGAAAAAGAACATTATACCAACAGTAAAATATGGTGGTGGTAGTGTGATGGTCTGGGGCTGTTTTGCTGCGGCAGGACCTGGAAGACTTGCTGTGATAATGGAACTATGAATTCTGCTGTCTACCAAAAGATCCTGAAGGAGAATGTCCGACCATCTGTTCGTGAAGTCAAGCTGAAACGAACTTGGGTTCTGCAGCAGGACAATGATCCAAAACACACCAGCAAGTCCACCTCTGAATGGCTGAAGAAAAACAAAATGAAGACTTTGGAGTGGCTAGCCAAAGTCCTGACCTGAATCCTATTGAGATGTTGTGGTATGACCTTAAAAAGGCCGTTCATGCTCGAAAACCCTCTAATGTAACTGAATTAGAACAATTCTGCAAAGATGAGTGGGCCAAAATTCCTCCAGAACGCTGTAAAAGACTCATTGCAAGTTATTGCAAACGCTTGTTTGCAGTTGTTGCTGCTAAGGGTGGCCCAACCAGTTATTAGGTTTAGAGGGGCAATCACTTTTTCACACAGGGCCATGATGGTTTGGATTTTTTCTCCTTTAATAATAAACACCTTCATTTACAAATTGCATTTTGTGTTTACTTGTGTTGTCCTTGACTATTGTTTAAATTGGTTTGATGTTCCGAAACACTTAAGTGTGACAAACATGCAAAAAAACAGGAAATAAGGAAGGGGGCAAACACTTTTTCACACCACTGTATATGTATATTCTGTATGTTGTTGGGCCTTTTCTTGCAAACAATTTGTTCATGTGTAATTGGTCACTTCTTTATGGGGTTTCTTTGGAAAAAGGAACTGTATTTAACTAAATGAGAGGTAAAAACATAAAAAACACCAAAGAGAATAACTTCCACGTCATCTAATTATAAGTTTCCCCTGCATACAACAGCACTAGCCACTTTTGGTCATCAATCACTGTTCTTGCTGCTCAAACCATGTAGAGGTGTGTGATATATAGATAGATAGATCGATCTTCATTTATACCGAAGCAGATTTACCAGCCAGTAACAATACAATAAAATAAACTATTTTTATAAAGGGAATTAATAAAAAAAATATATTTACATTTACAGTTATAAAGTGTCAAAATATCAAAACTAAAAATAAAGTTTCCAGTATTATTACACATATTGACACTTTATAACTGTATATATATATATATATATATATATATAAGCACAGGGAGATCAGAACTGATGGTGGTTATACCTTTAAAACAAATGAAATAAAACTAAATTAGGCTGGTAAAAATAATAGTAAATAAACTTACACATTGAGAAAGTGGAACACATATCTGGCCAGCACTTAATTAGTGAGGAGAAAAAATAAGAGCTTTAAAATGAAACATCGTAAGCTTGGCCTATTTTAATGACTTGCAGAAGCAATGGAAGGTATGTGCTGCTTTACTATAATAATAATAATTATATATATATATATATACAGTATATATATATATATATATATAGAGAGAGAGAGAGAGAGAGCGCTAGATTGGCACCCTCTCCTGGGTCCATCTGCCCAGCGCCCAAAATGTTGTTATATATATAATATATATATACGGGCGGCACGGTGGCTTAGTGGTTAGCACGTTCGCCTCTCAACACTAGGGATTCCCAGTTCAGATCCCAATCTGGGTAGAGTTTCTATGTTCTCCCCGTGTCCACGTGGGTTTCTTTTCTCCGGTTCCCTCCCACAGTCCAAAAACATGGATCAAGGTGAATTGAATTCTCCAATTTACCCCATATAGAGTGTGTTTGTCTGTGTGAGTGAGTGTGTGCCCAGCTCTAGATTGGCGCCCTGTCCTGAGTCTTTTTGCCCATTGCCCGAAATGTTCTTCCCTGGAAAAAAAGTAATTGAAATATTCTGAAAAATGTGTACTTTAACATGATTTCATGATTTACAAGGTTCAATAGAAGCTTTAACAGAAGCTTTAATAGAAGCTTTCATATCTCTATCTTATTCCCTGACAGACATCTTCACCAGCCAAAGGTAGAACTGGCAGCTCTTAAAACACCAGATAAAATCTTCATACAATTGATCCCGTTGATTTAGCCTAAGCCAGAGTGGGGAGCCTTTACTGGCTTTGTAACAGACAAAAAAATAAAGAAGAAACAGTTCTTTTTTTATTCATTTGACCATTTGTAATCAGTAATCCTCTTTACCTTCCATGGTGAAGCTCAGAGAAAGAACAGCTTCCTGGCTCTCACATTCAGTTCTGAAAAGGCATCCACGTGGACTGTTACCTTGGCAACAGCGGCAAACAGCGAATGAAGGCCTGACCCACATGTTAAAAACTCAAATTCACTTGGCAGGAATTATAACATTCTTGGATGCAACAACCAATAATGAGTCATAGTATATGTTATCAGCCCACAGACTTTCTCCAGAAGAGATTCCATTCCATTTCTACATGCTTTAAAGCTGACTTGGCTTCTGTAAGTTTTAAGTCTATTTCGGTAACTCTTTTCTCATACTAATACACACACCCAAAATTAATTTTATCAGCTCCATGTATGTATTTAAAAAAAATGTTTTTTATGTACTTTGTGTTTGCACATATAAAAAAAATTGTTGCATTCTACTAGACAAAGGTACTGTACCTTGTGGATGTAAAATCAGACACAGTAGCTCATCGGCTGTAATAATTTTTATTACGAGAATCAAAGTTTTTTATAATTTTAAAAAGTTTAAATTAAAATAAAAAGTTATAATTAAATGACTGGATACAAGCAGTCATGTAAAAAGCTAACTTCAGTGTACAGTTGTGTTCAAAATAATAGCAGTCCAATATGACTAAGCAGATTAATCACTGTTTTTGGTATAAATTATATAACCACATAACAAACAATTTGCCAGTTGGTGTAGTAGATTCTTAGAAAGCCAACAGTCTCAGCATTCATGATATACATGCTATTGAGTCTGTGTATAATTAATTGAAGGGGTGTGTTCAAAATAATAGCAATGTGGAGTTCATTTAGTGAGGACAATCATTCTGTCAGGAAACCGGTGTGAATCAGGTGGCCCTTATTTAAGAGTGAAGCCAGAACATGCTGTACATGCATTTCTCATTGAAAGCCTGAGAAATATGGGTCGTTCAAGACATTGTTCAAAAGAGCAGCTAACTTTGCATGGACATAAAAACTACTATAAAGATTAACTCATGTTTTTAAACACACTGATATTATTTTGAACACAACTGTATATAGTTTGAGACATTTAACCAAAGCAATAATACATTGATTAAAAAAATGTTACAAAACACTGTCGAAACACATGAGCAGTTAAAATAATGAGGGGAAGTGAAAAATATTCCACTTTCAGGACTCACGATGAGAAATCATAAGATGAAAGTGAATGTGTCTGTCAGTGTTTGAACTATGACATGAAATAAGAGTATCATCTCATTCCACTTTGTGTATGGCTCCCAATTTACGATATTTTGATTAAATAAAGTCATATTCAGAGAGGTTTGACACAGATGCCATCAGAAATCCAAAGAAATCCACATTAGGCAAGTACATGACTTTAAATAAGTAAATGATCAGTAAAGAAGCCTGAGTCACCGTACATAACTGATTCATAGGTCTGGCTCATTCCGAAGTAACAATCAAAATGTCATATTAAAATATTTCTTATTTCCGTACAAAAATCCCAATGATCCCCATGCCCATCCAGGGAAGAGCAATTCAGGCGCTTGGCAGATACACCCAGAACAGGGCGTCAATCTATCACTGGGCACACACTCACTCAAACAGACACACACAAACACACTCTATATGGGGTAATTTGGAGAATTCAATTCACATTGATCCATGTTTTTGGACTGTGGGAGAAAACCAGATAACCTGGAGGAAACCCACTCAGACACGGGGAGAACATGGAAACTCCACCCAGATTGGGATTCAAACCAGGAATCCCTAGTGCTGAGAGGTGAACGTTCATTCATTATCTACCGCATCCTATATTAGGTTTATGGGGGTTCTCCCTATGCCCATCCAGGGGAGAACGTTTCGGGTGCTGAGCAGAAACATCCAGGAGAGGGCATCAATCTATTGTTGGGTACACACTCACTCATACAAACACACACTATATGGGGCAATTTAGAGCAGTCAGTGTACCTTGAATTCATGTTTTTGACGGAGGGAGGAAACTGGAGATCCCAGATTGGGATTTGAACTTGGATCCTTAGTGCTGAGAGCCAGACGTGCTAACCACTAAGTCACCATGCTGCAATGGTTTTAGGATTTACCTTTTTGGAATTGTAGCTAAAGAGCCAAGGTAAACATCCCATAAGATATAAGCTGAATTCAAAGATCAGTATACTTCAGTGTCAGACTACACCATCAGTGGATTTTTGAGAGACAGTGGGCTCCACAGAAAAAGACCCAGAAGGACTTCACTGTTATGTTAAACCATAAAAAGCACTGGTATTTGCTGAATCGCATAGTGACACATTGCTTTTAAGAGTATTTTTTATGGACGACCAATAAAAATAAATAAACTACTTATTCACAGATTAAGCATTAAACAAAGTGTCATACTTGATTATAACTACCATGGCACATTGAAGAGGAGCTTTTATGTTTCGCTGTGTTCGACACAAGGTACCTTAAATTACTGCAGGGGCATTCAAAAGTGAAATGTCTTGCATTATTCACACTCTGAACCAGGATGGTGTAAGTTCTGGTCCAAAAATAAATGCATTTTTGGTAGGATTTTAACAAGTGAAAAATATATGCCAAAGGCAAGCAGAACACATTGTTTTATTGTGTATGCATGGACTGTCTACTGTTCATAAGTCTGCTATGTTTAATATGGCTGTTTGATAAAAGACATGATTTTCTGGATCCCAGCCTGGAACTTTTATTTGAATGTTTCCATTAGACTTCCAAGTTCCCTCGATTATTCTAATATTGAATATTTCTGCTAAATATTAAATAAATATAAGTATGTGAGTTCTAGCAATAATGAAGCAACACGCAAACTTGCTAACAAGGACACAACACGATACACACTTCCCCAAAATAGTAGCATGCATTCAGGGTCTCGATCAAATGAGAGGGGCGTCTCCAATCTGTGTTGATCTGGTGCAATCCTGGTGTGCTCTAATAAATTCCACAACTGTCATCACTGGTTCACAGAAAGGTTGGCACAATTCACGCAGTGGTTCCATTAAGGGACGCTCAACCCCCTTAATGGCCCGGCCGACTCTGGCATGAGTGGTCACACAATCTCCCGCTAAACTCTCCTGCAGAACTCAATTGGCAGTCGTTACTATAACATTTTTCGAAATTGATGGTGATGCCCACTTTAAAAAAAAAAAATCAAGTCAAGTCAAGTAATTTATTTATATAGCGCTTTTTACAAGAGTGCATTGTCACAAAGCAGCTTTACAGAATGAAAAGCCTTTAAACCCCCAAAGAGCAAGCCGAAGCGACAGTGGCAAGAAAAAACTCCCTTTTATGTTGTTATTTAAGGAAGAAACCTTGGGAGGACCAAGACTCAATGGGGGACTCATCCTCCTTGAGCGGCCGGGCAGCAACAACAGTGTAGAACAGCCATGTCCAGATACTAAACAAATGGAAAGACTAATAACTAGAAAACTATATGTGAGTCCATTAGGGGGCGTCCTGCAGGACCGCCTTGTCAGGATCCATACAGTATTCGTAAGCAGAGCCATGGATCTCCAGGAAGCCGGGGGACACCTCAAAAGAAACAGACAAAGGAAGGGAGTTAGAGCTAATAATAAAGCACGGCATTTAATTAATAAGTAATTAATTGACACAGTGCAGCATGTGACTCCGGCATCACTGACTAGAGCAGCATAACTAAAAGAGGCAGATACTGCAGACTCTACATAGTTGAGATGGCGCCCCGGAACAGCATCATTCCAGCGCCACACCCCCCCATTAATGATGAGGTGGGTGAAGAGGTGAAATGCCAGCATACACTGATCAGAGATTACCCCCAACACAGCCAAGTCTGAGATCTACATCTTTATCTACAGGGGATTAGTTAAACGCAAGATTAAATAAATGTGTTTTTAATTTATTTTTAAAGATTAATAGTGATTCAGAATCACGAACAGTAACTGGAAGGCTATTCCAAAGTTGAGGAGCCTTGTGGGAGAACGCTCTTCCACCAGCAGTAATTTTATTTATTCTAGGAGCTAAGAGTAAGCCAGCACCTTGAGATCGGAGCTCACGTGTCGGCTGGTACAATTGAATCAGCTCACTCAGATACTGTGGAGCCTGGTTATGTAAAATTTTATATGTTATTAATAAAATTTTGTACTCGATACGAAACTTAACTGGTAGCCAGTGCAAGTTTGATAACACAGGAGTTATATGATCAAACTTTCTGGTTTTAGTTAAAACTCTAGCTGCAGCATTCTGCACAAGTTGTAATTTATGTAATGATTTATTAGAACATCCTGTCAGAAGTGAATTACAATAATCTAACCTTGAGGTAATAAAAGCATGAATTAGTTTTTCTGCACCTTGGAGGGAGAGGATATTTCGTAGCTTCGAAATGTTACGAAGGTGAAAAAATGCAATTCTAGTGATATTGCTAATGTGCTTTGTAAAGGAGAGATCTGAATCAATAATGACACCGAGATTATTTACAGATGAACAGATGGGTCTAATTAAAGAGTTATCAAGGTTTAACATAGTGTTAGAAGCTTTGTTAATTTTGTCCTTGGGTCCAACTATCAGAAACTCTGTTTTATCAGAATTTAGCAGTAGGAAGTTTTTTGACATCCACATTTTAATATCTTGGATGCAGTCCTCGAGCTTAGTGACTGAACAACCATCATTAGGGTTAGCTGAAACATATAACTGTGTATCATCTGCATATGAGTGGAAACTGATTCCATGTTTACGAATAATTGATCCCAATGGAAGCATATATAATGCAAATAGGAGTGGACCCAGAACTGACCCTTGTGGGACACCATATTTAACTTTAGCGAGATCAGAATATTGGTTGTTAACACAGGTGAATTGATATTGATCAGTCAGGTAGGATTTAAACCACTGGAGTGCAGATCCTGTAACACCCACAATGTTTTCTAATCTATCAACTAAGATGTTATGGTCTATAGTGTCAAAGGCTGCACTAAGATCTAATAATACAAGAAAAGAGATTTGGTTATTATCAGAGGACATTAATAAGTCATTAACAACTTTAATTAAGGCTGTCTCAGTGCTATGGTGAGACCTAAAACCTGACTGAAAAACTTCATGAACGTTATTAGCTAGAAGATGGCGATTCAGCTGGTTGAACACAATTTTTTCTAGGATTTTAGAGACAAAAGGAAGGTTTGATATTGGTCTATAGTTGGACAGTATTAGAGGATCTAAATTAGGTTTTTTAAGTAATGGTTTAATGACTGCACACTTCAGATTTTTGGGGACATAGCCTATTTTAAGTGATGAATTTATAATGTTTATAAAAGGCTCTGTGATATTTGGTAGGAGGTCTTTAAGCAGATTTGTTGGTATTGGGTCTAACATACAGGATGTTGTCTTTGATTGTGTAATTAATGAGACAAGCTCTTTTTTAGATATGGGGTTAAAGGTATTTAACTCTTGTACTATATTATTTTCTCTACCACTAGATTTTTCAGAAATCATTGAGGGTTGATTATTGGTTACGCTACACAATGCATTAGATGATTTAAGTCTTATGTTTTCAATTTTATCACTAAAGAAATTCATGAAATCATTGCTGCTGAACTGTGAGTGAATCTGTGAATCTGATTCAGTAGCACTTCGAGTTAATTTGGCAATGGTACTAAAGAGGAATCTTTGGTTGTTTTTGTTGTTCTCTATTAATTCAGAATAATATTTAGTCTTCGCTGCATTGAGTGCATGTTTGTACTTAGTCATACTGTCCTTCCATGCAACCCTAAATACCTCTAATTTAGTTTGTCTCCATTTACGCTCCATGGTTCTAGTGGCTTGTTTTAGGGCGCATGTTTGATCATTAAACCATGGAACGAGTCTTTTATCTTTAATCCTTTTTAGTTTAAGTGGAGCGACACTGTCTAAGGTTGCAGAAAACATATGTTTAAGGTAATGATGCTGGTTTAATGTTTAATTCGGGTAAATGTTGTAGGAATGACACAGCAGTAGAGGGGATGATTGTACGCTTCATGTCATATCGCGGTTTAATGACTGGATCAGTATCAATTTCTAAATTGTAGGTTATCAAATAGTGATCGGAGATGACCTCACATAGTGGAACACTAGTTAAATTATTAATGTTAATACCATGTGATAAAACTAAGTCTAATGTATGTTTACAGCGATGTGTTTTACCAACTACACTTTGAGTAATGCCCATGGAATCTAGGATGGAGTCAAAGGCTAATTTAAATGAGTCTAGTGGGTTTTCAAAGTGAACATTGAAGTCACCGACTATTAAGGCCTTGTCTGATGAGATTACTATGTTAGAGAGAAATTCACCAAATTCTTTAATAAACTCTGTATATGGGCCGGAGGATAGGAGGGCGGTATATGGTAATAAGATGCATTAGGTTGGATTTATTCTTCAATGAAGATGAACTGCTTATGTTGAGTACAAGCGCTTCGAAGGATTTTGACTCATACTTATTATTAAGTGTTACATTTATGTTTTCTTTATAGATCGTAGCCACTCCACCTCCTCGTCCACTAAGACGTGGTTTATGAGCATAAGTATAACCAGGTGGAGAGGCATCATTTAATGCTAGGTACTCATTGGCCCTAATCCAGGTCTCTGTGAGACAAAAGACATTTAGAAAGTTATCAGTTATTATTTCTTGAACTAGAGCTGATTTTGATGACAGTGACCTAATGTTTAATAACCCAAGTTTTAACTTAAAAGTGTTTCTTACATTACTTGAGGTTGTATTGATATTAATGAGATTTTTTTGGCACACTTTTTGGACTCTTTTTGTTGTTTTTTGCTCACTGCGATACTTGATAACTGTCTTAATAGTATGGAACCTAGTTATTGTGGGTGACGACTCCTGGCAGTTCGCAGGCAGTTGGTTAGGCCATTCTGTCTGCTGCCTGGCCTTGGCTCTGAATTGTCAATTTTTTTTCCTATCTGAAGAAAAAACCCTATCGGCTATGTTATGTGACATGAGCGCAGCACCCTCCCGGGAAGGATGGATGCCGTCCCATTTCAAAAGGCCAGGCCTTCCCTCAAAAGTAGACCAATTATCAATAAAGGTAATGTTGTTCTCTGAGCACCACTTAGACATCCAGCAACGTAGCGACCATAACCTGCTGTAGGTTTCGCCGCCACGCCTAATTGGTAGGGGACCAGAGACAACTACTTCATCAGACATCATTGCAGCAGTTCCACACACCTCTTTAACATTAGCCTTAGTAATCTCAGACTGCTTGAGACGAACGTCATTAGTGCCGACGTGGATAACTATTCTAGAGAATGAGCGTTTAGCATTAGCCAGCACTTTGAGGTTCGCCCTGATGTCTGGAGCCCTGGCCCCCGGAATGCACCGGACTATGGTTGCTGGGGTCTCTAAGGGGGTAGCGATTCGCACGTGTCTGAGCTGGGAGTCGCCAATAACCAGAGCACTTTTAGCAACCGGTCTCTCAGTGGGTGAGTCACTGAGTGGGGAAAACCGATTGGACACGTGGATCCTAGAAGAGTGATGCTCAGTTCTACGTGTACGTCGCCTGGTCGTCACCCACTCGCCCTGCTGCGAGGGCTCTAAAGCCGGAGATTTAGGACCTGATCCTGTGGCATTCGGGCTGGCTAAACTGGTCCCTGACACATCTTCTCTAACATGACCCTGTTCTAAAACCCGAATGCGCTCTTCTAGCACTGAAATCTTCTCCATCAGACTAAAAACTAGGCTACACTTCTCACAGACTGAATTATCAGTAATGACGGAGGAAGACTGTCTATACATACTGCACTGAGGGCACGCAACCACAGGGGAAAGTTTATATATAAATTAAGAAATAAACTTAGCTTCGGGTGGGTAGAGATGTGAGGTTATTTCCTGCTGTTACAGCTGATGATGAAACAAAGCAGCGGCAGCAGCTGGTGGAGATCCAAATCTAGTGAATCTGGCTGTATTAGCGTCGGATGGAGGTTGAGTCCTGAAGGTTCTCACAATGCGGTGTGTGAAGATCAGCGTTGAGTCCAATAAAATCCGATCCGAAAATCCAAACAGTTGAATCCGGCGTCGCAGATCAGGAGATGACTCTTTTATAATATAGGCTAATATTTATAAACGACGCGTGTAATAAATGCAGCGGTGTTGGCAGCAAACGACCGCGATAGTAAGCAGAAAGTGCTAGCGTTAGCGGCTAAAAACGCTAGCAATTACACCGCGAATTGGAGAGTATGCTTAAAATGCTTAAAATGCAGGTGTGCTTAATAGAGCCTACTAAATGCAGTCACCCATGACCGTTGACGTATATTTTGCACGTTGCACTCAGTGCATGTCCATCACCACGTTGGGGTAAATCAGCATCAGCATTGATCATACACTTGATGTAGGAGCTACCCACCCTTCCATTGACGGAGCCAAAAACTAACCAGGGGCCACCATGTCTCTCACTCTGTGCCCCAGTTTACCTGTGCACTGTGCCCCAGTTTACCACACTGCCAGCACACTGTTCACCTCCTTGCCGGTTTGTCCACTGTACTTTGTGCCGTCATCGGGTTGGCACCATGGTTAATGAAAATGAGCTCAACGTGTTATGCCTCTTTAACCTCTGCTTTCTTTAAGTCTGGTGCTGCCCGAAGGATTTACCACTTTAGGAAGTTGTGGTCAGAGCATATAAAAAGTGGTCCAGTGTCAGTTGCAGATGTACGTGGCATGAAAATATTGGGTAGGCCTGTTGTGCTAGCAGCACCACCTCCACTGCCAGCATGCTGACTCTTGCTGTGATCACGTCACCTCGTGTCAAAAATAGCTACACCCCGGTTCCTTTGGCTGTCATCCGAATTAGCACCTCTTTGAGTTTGGCCAGGTCACCTCATTCAGGGGGAAGTCCCACAAGCACCCTCAACATCGCTCTCTGTAGAGCCAGGCTTAGCTGGCCCACCACTTTCACCGCCGTCCATCGATTGTGCTGCACTACAATTTCAATTTGCCTCTCGCATGCTTCCCAGTCTGCCTCTCCATCTTAGCTAAGCAGTCGTAGCCATGTCGCCTTCCTCACTGTCCAGCGCACTAGGGCAGTAGTTAGTTACTCCATTGGCTCTGCTGCCCTGCTGTGCATCTGAGAGTTCTTTCTGAAAAAATTGATTCCTTTATCGATCGCCTCAATAATTCTTTGGAGTCAATCAGATCCCACTTCTGACATCAAAAGTGGCATGAACGAATAGGAGACTTGCACTTGGGTTGCCATTTTCAACAGAAATGCTCTTTTTTAAAACATACTCGTGCCGTATTGAAGTAATCTGCATTGAGTCAAACTTGTTAACATGGCCTCTCAGGTAGGAAGGACACAACCAGGATCGTTTTTAGGGTTTAGAAAAATCAGGGGCTTATTCCCCCCTCTGTCCTCTTTAAAATCTGCCCTTTCATGAATGTATTTGCCCTTTTTTCTAATTGTTGTTACATTCATTGTTTGTTTAATCATTTATTAGTTATATTGTGTATTAGTAACTTTTGAATAAACAAATCTGAGTTTCGGCAGAAAAGCATGAATCTGTTTTACGAGTCCATCGCAGATGAGACAGTTTTAACGAGGTTTTGTTTTGAAATACCATAACTTTGCGACGGTTTGCGCCTTCAGTAAAATTCTGACACACACACAGAGCTTGGAAGTACAAACAGTTGACGGTGACTCCATCTTTCGGTCCCACTGCTAGAGGAGAGGCTGCAGAGAAAGCTGCACTCATTTGATCCGGGGCTACTGACAAAACATCAGGGGCTATAGCCCAGAAAGCCCAGGTCTAACGATGCCCCTGGACACAACACGAAACACATTTCTCCAAAATGGTTACCCCCTCTGAATGACCAACACACAGACACAAGCATTAACACAAACACACACAATAAAACCCCACAACCTGCACTTACAAAAACGAAACATAAACATTAATAAAAAATATATAAGCATAAAGTCTGTGTACGGAGGCAATGGCGCCGCACCAAATCCACGTGATGGTTGCCACAACAAAAAGAAGTTTTGACTTCTTTATTATGTGGTTTGTGACAGACATCTGGTGAAAACTTCGTGTTAATAGCCCTGTCATAAATATATTTACTGAGGACTATGTTGATGAATTCAATACTTATTTTTAGCACAGTATATCAGTGAAACTGAATTAAATTACTAACCACTAAATGCTGTGAGTGTTTTCAAGAGCAGAAAAAATTATCATGCTTGTGTAAAATGAGTGAATAGGAATAGGGAGGCCACTGGGCTGATGGAAAGCGCAGACGGGCAGCGGGTGAATCGAGGCTTAGCCCCAGTCTGAGTTCCGGTGTAAGTCTGTAAAAGCCATTGTGGTAGATTTTTCGCGACCAGGAGAAACATACACATATGCTACTATCATCAACTTCTCTTGTCCTAGTGACTTTGGCCAGGCAATTTGCCTCTTTAAACATTTTTCTTATTTTAATGGAATAGACTTGGCCTGTTTTCCTATAGATGAGAACACAACTATATGGTACTATGTTTACATAGAATTTTTCCCCAAAATGCATAATCTGAATAAAAAATAGATAATTGATACGAGAATAATTAGTAATACTTATATTAATACTTTAATATTATAATATTATTTGTCCATGGGTGCTGAATTATATTTCTTGTGTGTGGGATCATTGTCTTGCTGAAATTATTATTTGATCTTCAGCATCCTGGTAGGTTGTAGCAAATTCTTAACAAGAATGTCTCTGTACATTTCTCCATTTACGCTTTCTTTATTTATATGAAGTGTCAATACCTGAAAATAGACTTTCCTTGTATTGTGAGTCAGAACAGTTAATTTCTGTTACGGTTATGTTGTGTGTGTGTGTGGTATGTATTTCCTGGTGTCTGGTGTGTTAAGGACTACATCACATCTCATTTCCTGCCTTAGACTTGGTGCTTCCATGCTGCACAGGTAGAGATACATTATACAATATCGAGTGGTCCTTTTGTTCTTTGTGCATTACTTGCACCTTAGTTTCGGGTCTTACATGTCGCCTGTTTAAGAGCTCCTCAGTTTGCACTTTGTTGAGTTTTCCCTTTTCCATTGGTAAATGTTTTTTTATTTAGTATATGTTGTGGACTTGTGTCTGACTCTCTTTATGTTCTTTTGTGTACTTGCTGCCATTTAGGTGCAACACTTTATTTATCCTGCTGCCTCTGCCATTATATGGATTTTAGTGCTTTACAGGGATAGATGTGGCACTGAGAAACAAATGCATACCATGATGTTCCTACATCTTAACTTCACTGTTGGTGTGATGTGCTATTTCCCTTCCAATAATGGTGTGTGCAAAGTCCAAAGTGTTGAGTGCAACCAGCTCATTTCGGGTCTTTCTGAAGCTCTTGGTGAGAAATCCTTAACTCCTAGACACTTCCTCTGATTATTCTATTGACTCCTATGTCAGAAACCTTGTGAGGAGTACCTGGTCATAACAACTTTTTGGTGAAATGTTGTTCATTCCTTTTCCAAATTATGGCTCCAACAGTACTCAATGGAGCATTGTGAAGTTTAGAAAAAAATTAATTAAATTAAATAAATGAGTTTCATTAGTGTGTGTTTTTTTTTGTTTTTTTTTAAAGGTTGCAAAAAAAGGTTGCAACAATATGAGGCATTTTTTTGCTTTTAAAATCACACCATACTTCTGGCCAGAAACCTCTGTAAAAAGAAATATATTAATAGGCCACCAATTAGGACTAAACCAGCTGATACTAATTTGCACTGATTGGGGGCAGAATAGCTTTTTTTAATGTGGCATGGTAGCTCAGTGATTAGGGTGTTGGGCCATCAATCTGAAGGTTGTGGGTTCAAATCCCAGATCCACTGAAGTTACCAATGTGGGTCCTTGAGCAAAGCCCTTAACCCTAATTACTCCAAGGGGGGCTATATAAACCCTGTGCTTTGGATAAAAGTGTCTGCTAATTGACCTGATGTAATCTAATGTAATGTAATACTGACAGATTTCAGCAGTCTGTTAATGCCTTTTAACATTACTTTTCTCTATGTGTGATTACACTTTACTACACTTAATTTTATTTATAGACATATCTGTTCTGATTTCATTTGAGAATTACTTTGGTTACTGGCATTTGGTGAAAAATATGTTGGTTTGTTAGGATGGCATGGTGGCTTAATGATTAGCATATTTATCTCTCAACAACCAATCTTGGTGAAGTTTCTTTTTTTCCAGAGATCTCTGATTTTTTCCCACAGTACAAAATCACAAATTCAAGGTGAACTGGCTGCTCTAAATTGTCCTGTTTAAATTGCCACTATGTGTGTGTGTCTGAGTGAGTGTGTGCCAAGAGATGCATTGATTCTTCCCTGGATGGGCATGGAGAACCCTCTCCCCTCCGCTAACCTAGTAGAGGGTTAAGCAGATAAAGAGATGAGATTTTGATTTGTTCAAGACATTTCCCCTGCTTCAGGAGACTTATGCCATGGTCATACTAACACATTTGAAAATTGGGTGTAAATTCTGTCATAAATATTTAAATAAATAAATAATAAATATTTTTATTGTTTTACATTACATTTGGTCATTTAGCAGACACTTTTATCCAAAGCAACTTACTAAGCAAGCACAGGGTTAACCACAGCAGGGTTATGGGTTTTGCTCAAGGACCCATATTGGTAACTTCATTGGACCTGGGATTTGAACTCACAACCTTCAGATTGATAGCCCAACACCCTAATCACTGAGCTACCACGTCCCAGTTCTTAATTAACATGATCATGCACTCAGTAGGCTATATCCTAAAACAAAGACTATTGACTAGTTAATAAATATGTACAATGGGGAAAAATAATTTAGACAGTCACCAATTGTGCAAGTTCTCCCACGTAAAAAGATGGAGAGGCCTGTAATTGACATCATAGACCTCAACTATGAGAGACAAAATAAGAGAAAAATAAATCTGAAAATATTTTTAAAGAATTCAATTGCAAATAAATGTGGAAAATAAGTATTTGGTCAATAACAAAAGTTCATCTCAATACTTTGTTATATATCCTTTCTTGGCAATGACATAGGTCAAACGTTTTCTGTAAGTCTTAACAAAGTTGGAAGTGTTGCTGGTATGTTGGCCCATTCCTCCATGCAGATCTCCTCTAGAGCAGTGATGTTTTGGGGCTGTTGGCAGGCAACTCCCTCCAAATATTATCCATGGGGGTTGAGATCTGGAGACTGGCTAGGCCACTCCAGGACCTTGAACTGCTTCTTTGTTGGCCTGGCAGTGTGCATGGGATCATTGTCATGCTGAAAGAACCAGCCATGTTTAATCGTCAATGCCCTTGCTGATGGAAGGAGGTATGCACTCAAAATCTCACAATACATGGCTCCATTCATTCTTTCATGTACACAGACCATTTGTCCTGGCCTCTTTGCAGAGAAACAGCCCCAAAGCATGATGTTGCCAACCCCATGCTCCACAGTTGGTATGTTTTTTTTTTGTTTTTTTTTTTGGATGCAACTCAGCGTTCACTCTCCTCCAAACACGACGAGTTGTGTTTGTACCAAACAGTTCTAGTTTGGTTTGATATGACCATAAGACATTCTCCCGATACTCTTCCGGAACATCCAAATGCTCTCTAGCAAACTTCAGATGTGGGATATGTACTGGCTTAATCGGGGGACACGTCTGGCACTGCAAGAGTCCCTGGTGGCGTAGTGTGTTACTAACGGTAGCCTTTGTAACATTGGTCCCAGATTTCTGCAGGTCATTCACTAGGTTCCCCCGTGTGGTCCTGGAATTTTTGCTCACTGTTCTTGTGATCATTTTGACCCCACGGGCTGAGATCTTGTGTGGAGCCCCTAATCGCGGGAGATTAGTAGTGGTCTTGTAGGGCTTCCATTTTCTGATTATTGCTCCTATAGTAGATTTCTTCACACCAAGCTGCATGCCTATTGCAGATTCAGTCTTCCCAGCCTGGTGCAGGTCGTTTCTGGTGTCCTCTGACAGTGCTTTGGTCTTCACCATAGTGGAGTTTGGAGTGTGACTGTTTGAGGATGTAGGCAGGTGCCATTAATACAGGTAATGAGTGGAGGACAGAGGAGCCTCTAAAAGAAGAAGTTACTAGTCTGTGACAGCAAGTAATCTTGCTTGTTTGTAGGTGACCAAATATTATTTTCCACCATTATTTGCAAATAAATTCTTTAAAAATCAGACAATGTGATATTTTGTCTCTCATAGTTGAGGTCTACCTATGAGGTCAATTACAGGACTCTTTCATCTCTTTAAGTGGGAGAACTTGCACAGTTGGTGACTGACTAAATATCCCCCCCCCACTGTATTTGTAATGCACATTTCTACCCAATTTACATTTAACTCATATGATTGGGGTATTTCCCAAAGCAAGTTACAAACCTAAAAGTGACACATAAGTAAGATTTAGGCCTTTAAAAAACTAGGTTGGGCTGCACTTCCAAGAATGTCATACTTTGCTTGTAGAATAAATATTTTATGATTATTCAACTTTTGAAGTGTCTTAAATTTACTTAAAATATAGACAAAATCTATACTGCGAATTGTAGCATGAATTCATTTGTTCATAATTTTTGGCTTTTGAAAGTTAATATATTAAGTCAAATATCTCCAGTTTCTTGATCCTCTTAAAGAATCCTCTTAGCGAACTAGTGAACTGCTCTTCAGCACTATATCTGATTCTATATCTGTTCCCAAGATGAATGCTAATGTGGCCACTTGGCCTCAGTGACTTCTGTCTACTGTCACTTCAGATGCCCAAACTAAATGAACTGTAATGTATTTATTTTATGTTTTAATGCAAATATAAGACAAATCCCAGGTCCTCTGAAGTTGAAAATGTGGATTCTTGAGCAAGAGCCCTATTGCTCCTTAATGCAACCCTCATTTCTCCAGCAGGGCTGTGTAAAACCTGTGTTCTTTTAGGTGGCTTTGGATAAATGTCTCTGCTAAACAACCAAATGTATAAATAGCCTAGATTGGGTCTATCAAGCTTTCACTATTATATACATTTGGATTATTTGTTATAAAAATTAAAAAACATTAAAAAAAGAAAAAACATTTTAATAGGATCATTTAAATATCTCACTCATCTGAGCCTTGCAATTCCTTAGTGCCCCATTTTGGTCGTGCCCCAAAGTTTGAATATATTTGACATAGTTAATTCAGGTACTTAAAGCATCAGCTAATACTAAAACAAACCTTAAATAGAATGGATCCAGAGCACAGGATGTATTGTTAGGATACTGTAGGTACTTTCCAGGGTCATACACTCACCTGTTTACTTTCATACAGCGCTAAACTAATCAACCCAGTTATGAGCATAATTTTGGAAGATGGGATAACGCTCCCAATCTTCCTCCAGACAGTAACCAGAGATGAGGTCTTTTTAAAAAAAAATAAACTCATGAAACAGGCCTGGACAGAAATGATGGTACCCCTGAAAATAATGTGACCAAATGGACATGTTAAATCAAGGTGTGTTCACTAATTAGTATCACAGGTGTCTACAATATTGTAATCAGTCAGTGGGCCTATATATAGGGCTACAGGTAGTCACTGTGCTGTTTGGTGACAAGGTGTGTACCACACTCAACATGAACCAGAAGAAGCAAAGAAAAGAGTTGTCTCAGGACATTAGAAAGAATAATAGACAATAATAATAATAATAATAGACAAGCATGTTAAAGGTAAAGGTTATAAGACCATCTCCAAGCAGCTTGATGTTCCTGTGACTACAGTTGCACATGTGATTCAGAAATTTAAGATCCATGGGACTGTAGCCAACCTCACTGGATGTGGACGCAGGAGGAAAATTGATGACAAATCAAAGAGATGGATAATATGAATAGTAACAAAAGAGTTAAGAAAAACATCTAAAGAGATTCAATGTGAACTTCAAGCTCAAGGAACATCAGTCTCAGATCGAACTACCCGTCGATGTTTGAGCCAAAGTGGACTTCATGGGAGACGGCCAAGGAGGACACCATTGTTGAAAACAAAACATAAAAAAGCCAGACTGGAATTTGCCAAACTTCATGTTGACAAGCCACAACGCTTCTGGGAGAATGTCCTATGGACAGATGAGACAAAAATGAAACTTTTTGGCAAGGCACATCAGCTCTATGTTCACAGACAGAAAAAGGTAAAGGGTAACATCATTTCTGTCCAGGCCTGTTTCATGAGTTTATTTTTTTTAATAATTCTGTTAAAGCATGGTTGAAAAGCAATGTCTGACTTTCATTTGTACATTTTCATAGAATTTTTATTTATTATTACTTTTATCAGATTAAAGTTATTTCTGTTACCATTGTGGGTTTTTCTGTCATTAACCAAGGGGTACCAACAATTTTGTGTGTGTAGATGTCCATGTGTATCCACGTGTGTGGATATTGTTGGAAGTCGGTTGCTTCTAGGTCACAGCCTGTGTTCAAGAAAAGTTGCCATAATTGATTTTTAAAGCTCAGAATAGCCACATAGCTTTCCATGTGAGTACACAACCCACCACTATCATCTGTTTCTCAGATGTTGACAGGCTCCATACTTACAAAGAAAGATATTCATATGATTCATCGTCACAGCAGTCAGTGCATACAGCCTAGTGGTGTGTTAGGTTATTAGGTTAGTGTAGTGTGAGGTTTACATCCCAAATAAATGTCTGTATCATTTGACAAAGCACACTTTTGCCTTCCTGTTTGTAAACTCTGTGCTTGAAAGTTGCAATCCATAAACCAGTGGGTAACTGGTAAAGAAGTTGATTTGGTATTAGCCTTTAGTTTACTATGATATTTAACATCTACTCACCAATTCCAATTTTCACAGAGTCTGGGATAACTTACAATCAATCAATCAATTCAGATAAATTAATTAGAGTTCAATCTGATCACTTAGAGAGAGTGTGGGGTGGTTGAGAATATAGGATCATTGTATATCTTTCATATATTAGAATTAATCATAACAGCCAAAATAAAATGAAAATGGAAATAAAATAATAAACGTGAGATTCTTCAAATGAATGTATCTTAATAATAGTCATTAGCTATGATAACAAAAAATTTGATTTTGTCTAATGTAAAAATTCACATGCCATGGACATCCACAGGGACATCTACTATTGCAATAACGACAGTAGTGTTAGTGGTACACTTCTCTCAGTGTGTGTATATATGTGTGTTTCACTGCATGGATTGGTTAAATGTGGAGGATAAATTCCTCTGTGTGTAATCACAGTTGGCAAAATAGATCACTTTATCACAGATTTTAAGCTGAATTTATACTAATGGCATAGATAAAGTAAAGTGATTACCGTATTTCTACACACATACACCAGTTAGGTGCTACATTAATACCTCTCTGAATTAGTGATCTGTCTTTCTGACTGGTGTCTACATGAGATATAGCTAAGACTAAATCACCAAATGGTCATTACATGGACAAAACATATTGCATAACATACTAGGAAAGATTAGTCTTTTTGATACAGATTTGGTCATTATATATGACATGCTAAAGTAAATAACATTTAGGACACTAGCAAAACACTAAAAACATGCAGCTTGAACTGATGTTAAAATGATAATATGAGTCACAGGACTCCTTATATAGCCTACAAACTTGGTTTTTCCGATCTGAACAGTGTCTGCTGTCTGAATATCCATAACTGCAGTGGATTATGTTGTCAACACAACTGTAAGAGAAAGATTTATAGTCCCGGTTGCTAATATACAAATGGAAAAATGCTGCCCCCAATTGGTGTAGTAAGAACCGGTGTTTGAGAATATACTATTTGTTAATTATTATATATCATACACATCATATTGTGTAGTTTCTTACTCTGCATTATGATAAAAAAAAGAAAAAGAATACAGCTATAATCCATACATTTGTATACATGAGCAGCACTCATGTTTCAGCTTGATGTCAGTGTTGCTGATAAAGACCATATAGTACACCTAGAAACACCCAAGCCTCGGGCACAGGGCAACCAAACACTGGATAACACAGCATACCTCAATGCTTTACTTCCTGCTAGATGGCAAGGCCCAACAGTGACTGATGGCACTTCACGATGATTTCATCTCTTTTGGATGTCTACGAAAACAAATCAGCAAAGAACACCTGTGGAAAAGACAATTCAGTGCTGGCACTTGCCTAGAGGTAAGCACACTGTCCGCTAGCCAAAAATTATTTTACTGTTAGCAACGGAACCATGGTGTTCATGCCATCTGGGCTCAGTCTATCGACCTCATACAAAGTGCCTTTGGGCAAATTAAATAAAAGGACTAAGCTGATGACGCATGGCTCCTGTCTGGGTTCTAAGAATCAAATAATACCAAAGCAGACTGATGTAATACTGAAAACACCAGGAAGTGCTATTAATTTGTCATATCTAAAAAAAACTGTAGGAGGCAATACACGAGAAACCCATCCTGCATTTAGTGTTGAACTTTTAGGAGGTTGAAAAAAAGATTAGAGTATATACTACCTAAAAGTATTTCCCTTATGTTGTGCTTCTCTTAAAAAGGTATACCCTAGGCTTAACATCCTTGTTCATGTTCCCTCTTTTACAGCCAACACTAAGCAAAAATACTATTTTTGGGAAAACATTCTAGAGGAATCCACTTAGCTCAATAAATAATTGCTGCATGTCTCTACCAAGAGACTGTTTTAATGTTTTAATAGTTTCCCATTTAATAAAACTGAATGACGCAGGACCAAAAAAGGCAACCATATAAGACATACCTAATATGGGTTTGACTGAGTATAAATGCATTTCATGGCCCACATGGTTCCCCATGCCCATCCAGGGGAGAACATCTCAACCAATCTATCGCTGGGCACACACTCACACAGACACACTCTATATGGGGCAATTTGGAGAATTCAATTGACTTGATCCATGTTTTTGGACTGTGGGAGGAAACCGGAGAACCTGGAGGAAACACACGGGGACAACAGGGAAACTCCACCCAGATTGGTATTTGAACCGGGAATCCCTAGCGCTAAGAGTCAAACGAGCTAACCACTAGGCCACCGTGCTACGTCATGTAATCAGATTTTCTTCTTATGTATACTCAAGAGTTTTAAATGTTCATCTTATGCTCTTTAAATGTACAGACTATTGCAGCTGTCACAATATAATGTTCAATCAGCGAAATACAATTAAATTATATATTACATTATAAATATCATTACATTTACATTTAGACATTTAGCAGATGCTTTTATCCAAATTGACTTACAAATGAGAGAACAACAAAAGTCAGTAGTTATGGAAAATCATCAATCATCAAACCTAATCATTATCCCACACCGCGCCACTTTTTTTTTTTTTCTCCTTATATCGTGTTTGTGGAATAAATGTGTTTTGAGTTGTTTCTTAAAGATGCCTAGTGAACAATGTGTAGTGAGAATTAGCACCACAGTGAGATTGAGTCACCAAGCGATATTCATCACTAGAGTGAAGTAAATGAGTTGAAGTGTATTTTGAAAATATTGATTGAAGGTAAAAGGGGCAAATCCAGAAATAGGCCAGTAGGCCAGTCAGTGCCTTGTACTGAATGCGAGCAGCTATAAAGAGGCATTGGAGAGAGATGAGTAGTAAAGCAATATCAATGCCTACATGAATAGTATGCTAAACAAAACACACAAAAAAACTGTTTAGATTAGTAGATTGTATATTTTCCTTCAGACTAGTGCTACTAGTACATCTGCCTCACTTGTTTAGATTTGTAATTTTCTTTTTCACCTTTTGTCTCAATCTGACTCACATATGTTGTTAACATCATTTGTAATGTTGTCCAGCAATAATGAAAGCATTTGTTGTACAGCATGTGTATTTTAAAAGGTACACTGCAAAATAACAGTTGTTTTTGCTGCTATGTAATCTTGTTCTGACAGACTAAATTAACTTGGGGCAAATCCACTTCATAGATTCTAGTGGAGCTCCTAGTTCCAGGTTTGGATTTCCCCTGCGGCATCTTTGTAGTACCAGAGCAACACAGATCCCACTGTCCAACAGGTGTCGGTCTTACAGTTCACAGCATCTGCATGAAGTCTTGAGACAGTGGACCCTTTTTCTCCAGCTCAGAATGAGATGTGGCACAAGCACAGGCATGGATAACGGCAGGTTTAGATTCTATTGTACCTCTGATTTAATTAGGAACCTGTTGATCTCAAAGCCTCAGGCTTACAGTAGTTCTTTGTAAAGGCCAAGACACCAGGTTTGTTTTCTGTAGTAATGAAAAAAAAGGATGTGAAGATTATACTTGATAAGGTTTTTTCATCATTACAGTAATGTTAGCACAGTAATCTTCAAATGCTTCCTGTTGGGGGGACTTTAAAGCCAAAGACATGAACTTGCTTTGAGTTTGTTTCCTCTGAAATATAATACTGTTGAAATTTGGGACAAAGCAACTGGACACAAATTAGGAGAATCTAATACTCTTCTTCAGGGCAGGATCATGCAAATTTGGATTTAGCTTAAACTTGTGGCTAAAAGTAAGTAAACATCTGATTAAAAATATTATATTATATAATATATTATCCATACATCCATTATCTTCCGCATAATCCTCTACTAGGGTTGTGGGGGGGGCTCTCCATGCCCATCCAGGGAAGAATGTTTGGGGAACTAGGCAGACACCCAGGACAGGGCACCAGTCTATCGCTGGGCACACACTCAGACACACACACAAACATACAATATATGGGGCAACTTAGAGCATTCAATTTACCTTGAATCCATGTTTTTGGACTGTGGGAGGAAACCGGAGAACCCGGAGGAGAACATGGAGAACATGGAGAACCTCCATCCAGATTGGGATTTGAACCTGAGGAAATCGTGCTAACCACTAAACCGCAGTGCCGCCATTTATATTATCCATCCATCCATTATCTTCTGCTTAATCCTTCACTAGGGTTGCGGGGGATCTCCATGCCCATCCAGGGGGAAAGTTTCGGGCACTAGGCAGATACACCCAGGACAGGGCACACACACTCTATGTGGGGTAATTTGTAATTTGGAGAATTCAATTGACCTTGATCCATGTTTTTGGACTGTGGAAGGAAACCGGAGAACCCGGAGGAAACCCATGTGGACACGTGGAGAACATGGAAACTCCACCCAAATTGAGATTCGAACTGGGAATCCCTAGCGCTGATATAATATTACATTATATTATATTATACTATACTATATTATATTCAGAGGGTGGCACGGTGGCTTGGTGGTTAGCACGTTTGACTCTCAGCGCTAGGGATTCCTGGTTCTAATCCCAATCCGAGTGGAGTTTCCATGTTCTCCCCATGTCCGCATGGGTTTCCTCCGGGTTCTCCGGTTTCCTCCCACAGTCCAAAAACATGGATCAAGTCTATTGAATTCTCCAAATTGCCCCATATAGAGTGTGTCTGTGTGAATGTGTGCCCAGTGATGGATTGGCGCCCTGTCCTGGGTCTGTCTGCCCAGCGCCCGAAACGTTCTCTCCTGGATGGGCATGGGGAACCCCACAGCGACCCTAATAGAGGATAAAGCGGGAGATAATGGATGGATAAGATTCAGACCAGTTCCATAAAATTAGAATATCATGGAAGAGTTGATTCATTTCCATAATTTCTTTCAAAAAATAAACCTTCATGGATTCAGGGACCACAATTTAAACAACTGCAAGTATTTATTTATTTATTTTTTTTTTACATAATTTGGGCTTCCAGGTTATAAAACCAACAAAACAGGAATTCGAAAAATAAATCAGTCCACAATTTGCAGGGTATGAATGTTTTAAACAGAGTGTGAGACACTAATCATCTACTAAACAGTGAAGTGAGGAACAGAATCCAAACTGCTTGAGGTCCAGTGTGAAATATCCACAGTAAGTCATGATTTGGGGCGCAATGTCAGGTGCAGGTGTTGGAAAACTTTGCTTTCTTAAATCCAAGGTCACCGCAACAGTCTTTTTCATTGTGTGCTTTTTTTTCAGTGTGCTTACTGATAAAAACAATTTAAAACATGAGCAGCTATTAGTAAAAAGAGCAAACATATGGATGTATGGTTTCACAATTGTATGTTCTTCATGCACTGTAGATGTGGCTCATGTCCACATATACATCCACATTATTATTTCTTTGTAAGAAGCAGTTACAGTCAGTTACAGGTCAGTCTTAACAGATCACAGCATCTACATAGTATTTGAGACAATGGACCATTTTTCTTTTTAACTCAGGAAAAAAACATGGCATGGACACTGGCAGGTTTCGATCCAGTTGTATCGTTGGTATAAAGAACCTGTTGATCTCAAAGCCTCAGCATTACAGTGGCTCTTTGTACCAGGGTCTTTAATGAGAAAACTATGTGAAGATTGTACATGATAATGTTTCTTCATCTTGACATTATGGTTAGCACAGTAATCTCTAAATGCTTCCTTCCAGGGAACTTAATGAACCCAGGTACTTGAACTAGCTTTGCTCATGTTTCACTATGTGGCTGAATGTATGTGGACAGTTGACCTTTATGTATAATCAAGTATTAGTCCTCTTTGTAGTAATGCTTTTTCAAATGCCACAATGGTAGTCAAACATAGCACCCTGCTGGCATACTGCATGCATCCATGTATTGTGTATTTAAAATCTAAACAGACAGCTCTTTGAATTTGTTTTTGGAAAACAACAAGCCAATCTGTAGAATACTGAAATATTTCCTAACATGTGAGGTATCAAATAAGGTGCGTAATGCGTTGCTATCTTCTGTCAAATATTATTCATCCATGTAATTAGTTCCACTTACCGCAGAGATAATAGGCAGATGGAAATTTATAATAAACATGAATTAAAAAATATCTGTAATATTATTTAGCTTATTTTGTCTGTTGACTTTTTCTTATGTTTAAGAGAAGAAGGGACAATTATCTGCTTGAAAGTAGATTAGTTTGACTTAAATTTTAAGAATACTTTTTCCCGATTAATTACTTTACCAAAGTCATGATGAATTGTAAATATAATAAAAAACCCAACATTAAACTATTTTCTTTATAATAAACATGATTAAAAAAAAAACAATTTCAGTCTCCGTCAGACATGAATACTTAAAAGTAGTATCTTGGCCCAGATACAGATAAAATGCCTTTCCTTTAAACCATCATTTGTCCATTATTCCAAAAGGCTTAGGTAAAGTACAGATGGGCAACAATGGCTTTCTTTTTCATGGAGAAAACCAACCTGCTTTTTGCAACCCTACTATGGATACAACTGTTGTTTCTTCAGGTTCACCTGATGGTAGACCAAAACATTAACATTAGCCAGTGTAAGAAATGTCTTGTGATACTTAGAAGTTACCTTGAGTTAGTTAAAGAAGTTACAAATCATTACACATCTAATGATCTTATTTTCCTCTCTAATTGTACAGTCTGTCTAAAGTCAGTCTTTTATATAGCACTTTTTACAATAGTGCATCATCTCAAACTCCTTGGTATGGTTTGTTTTATGAGGATGAAACCTTGTCAGGACTGAGACATGATCAAGCAGTGTTATTAAGTGGAAACCAATAACAATGTACAGATTATGTATAATTTATTTTTTTTAAAAAGTAGGTTAAATCGTAAATAGATAAAATACTTTAATGTTCTGAAATGTAAAGTGCTGCCTGGTTATAACATGCTGTCAGGACAGCAGACCTACCTACAAGTCTAATAGAAATCAAAGGTTCAGTCCATCAGAACCAAGTGTGTTAGATCATCTTAGGTTTATTTAAATAAGCAACTTAGGCCACAGTCTTGGTTTTGACCCACACTCAATCAGTCCCCATTTAACTCGGCTCAACGTCATGACAACACTAGAAGACTGTATATTGTCCAACATCAGTAATTATGTCCAAAAGTTTAATAGTACAAGACAGATATTATTGCAACAAGCTGCATGAACATTTTATATAACAAGTTATATCTTTGTCTTAAACTTTAGCCTTCTGTTTAAGGGTGATTTTGTCATTTATTATGTTTTAGTAATTTTTATAGTAAATATTTAAATTTTCTTTGTTTTATTACATTTATGCATTATCCATATTAGATTGAGGCAATTGATTTTCAAACTGTAATCAAGGATGGTAATTGATTGTTGTACTTCTGTTTGTTGTTTTGGAATTTTGCTGTCTTTTCGGTCTTCTTGTTTACTGCAGATCCACTAGATGTTCATGAAGAACAGCCTTTTTGCTAGAGTTCAGTCTTTGATGTCATAATCAGTGAGTGCCTTTCTGTACCATCTGTGTGAAACGGTTGGTGATGGTGAGTGTGGTATCGATAAAGCGCTCCACACAGCTTACAAAGCACGTCTCAGTGCGCGAGTCCAGCTTTGAGCTCGGTTTGTCCATGCATTTATCCCAGCACACGTCTGTGAAGTTATGCACCTGCAAAAATGGCCAAAATTCCAAAAATAAGAAACACACAACAAAAATCTCTATTTCTCTGTCACTCAATTTTACACGCACGCACGCACGCACGCGCACACACACACCCCTAAGTACTAATAAGTATCCAAACAAAATTACTGTTGATTATAAAGTTGCATAAAGTAAAATGTTAAACACAACAAGTTAATATTAATAGTAATAATTATTAAGCTCTACATGTGTGTGGATAAACCCACACATTATAAGATTTTATAATAGAATCATTTTCATTTCCGCCTTTTATAACTCTGACTGCTGATGAGAGGCTTTTTTAACAGTGGCTTGTGTGTGATAACTTCACTCCTGACCTTTACAGGTTAATGGTCATATCGGGTGCTAACTTCAGGGCTTTCAAGTTTTTGACATTAGCCGGTTGTGTTTTCGACCTATTTGATGTCCGTTCCTCAGTAACACCAGGGTTCCTGTTCTTCTGGGCACTAAAATGTTATATTTACTGTTTGTTCTATGCCTCTGTTGGAGGTTTCTTTTTTCACAACTCAAAAGTTCCTGCTCTTCTCTTATAAAACACTTTCTGTTACTTATGCTAGTTAAAAAAATACAACTTAGGTAGTGTACACTGCAAAAACTGACTCAATACATTTTAAAGTAAAAATTTGTATCTCTGGACACTAGTATATCCCAATATGTGCCAAATACTCATATTACAGTAGCACATATTGTGTGTATAGTACCAGTCAAAATTTCCTCCACACCTGCTTTTTGCTCTTATTATTGTCCATGTTATCAGTTCCACTTACTGTAAAGATCGACTTTGTAGTTGTACAATTCCAGAATGTAGTCCATCTGTTTGTGTACTAGAGTACATACTGTTTACACCACCTTTACTCGTTGTCTTATGGTCAGGACCCAAACAGTAGCACTATAGAGCAGGTATTATTTGGTTGGTGCATTATTCTCATTCCAGCAGTGTCACTGGGGTGTTTATTAAATGAAACTACAGCAGCACTGCTGCACTAAAACCACCTCATCCATCAGTGTCACTGCAGAATTGACAATAAACAATAATACACCACCCAAATTATACCTGTTCTGTAATGTTCCTGACCAATATAGAACAGAGACTAACAAAAAAGAAAACAAGATGTACTACAGTCCATCTATATGTAAGTGGTCAAACTTTTTACTGTAAATGTAATTAAAAATTCTCATAAAATCTAATTTTCACACATAATTCTGAATTAAACTTCCTAATTGTTTAAAGGCTACTTATTATTCAAGTGCGTGAGGAGCCGTTTGTTTTTTCGGGCTCGTGGGTGTTGGGCTATCAATCTGAAGGTTTTTGGTTCAATGAAGTTACCACTGTGGGTCATGAGCAAGGCTCTTAACCCTCTTTGCTCCAGGGATGCTGTGGTTAACCCGGTGCTCACCTTCGGATAAAAGAGTCTCTGCTGAATGACGCCATGTAAATGTGAATCTACCTGAGCCTGAAACTGCGCTTTCTGTTGCTCCACTGCGATCATCCGCTGTAATTCTGCCGCGTCCGCTTTATCAGAAGAACCGGCTGCAGAAAATGAGTCAAAAGTACTGAAATCAGACATTACAGCGATGTGTACACAAAAAACATCCACAACAAACAACCCGAACTAACGGCCAAGTCAAGGTTACAGCTACAAGACGAACAGAATGTCACAGTGAACGACTTCCGCAACCGGGTGGATATGACGTCAAATGCAAACATCACATGTAATATCACAAATATTTTAATATCACATGTATGTTATTATTATTATTATTATTATTATTATTATTATTATTATTATTATTATTATTATTATTTAATAATAATAATAATAATAATAATAATAATAATAATAATAATAATAAATGATTGCCCAGGGATAGATTGGCGCCCTGTCCTGGGTGTATCTGCCCAGCGCCCGAAACGTTCTCCCCTGGATGGGCATTGGGAACCACACCGCGACCCTAATATAGGATGAAGCGGAAGATAATGAATGAATGAATGAATGAATGAATGAATAATAATAATAATAATAATAATAATAATAATAACGTAGGGGCGGCACGGTGGCTTAGTGGTTAGCACGTTCGCCTCTCAGCGCTAGGGATTCCCGGTTCGAATCCCCATCTGGGTGGAGTTTCCATGTTCTCCCCGTGTCCGTGTGGGTTTCCTCCGGGTTCTCCGGTTTCCTCCCACAGTCCAAAAACATGGATCAAGTCAATTGAGTTCTCCAAATTGCCCCATGTAGAGTGTGTGTCTGAGTGAGTGTGTGCCCAGCAATAGGTTGGCGCCCTGTCCTGGGTGTATCTGCCCAGCGCCCGAAACGTTCTCCCCTGGATGGGCAGGGGGAACGCCA
The DNA here is from genome assembly GCA_019802505.1 of Corydoras sp. C115. Classification (NCBI taxonomy): domain Eukaryota; kingdom Metazoa; phylum Chordata; class Actinopteri; order Siluriformes; family Callichthyidae; genus Corydoras; species Corydoras sp. C115. The sequence continues at coordinate 1,119,026 of JAFMOC010000211.1, read as the reverse complement.
CCGCGACCCTAATAGAGTATAAAGCGGAAGATAATGAATGAATAATAACGTATATATGCCCAGCTATAGATTGGCGCCCTGTCCTGGGTGTAGCAAGCAAGTGAGCATAAAGTGTACTTGTATAATTTGTAGCAGACTATTCATTCTTAACCCGATTTTTGTGCAACGGTTACCTCTGTATTTTATGTATTCTCTGAAATGTTTTCATACGCTTCATACGTTTTCAACGCTTCATAATGACTGTATGTGCAGGTACTAAACGCTAGGTGGCAGCAGAGTGATTTAATTCCTTGCTCCGTCTCATCTGGCTGTCTCGTGCAGCCCGTAGTGGGATGGAACCTGATAAAGTCATCCATCCATATCATTTATCCTAAATTAGGATCGCGGGGGGGGGGTTCCCCATGCCCATCCAGGGGAGAACGTTTCGGGCACTGGACAGATACCCAAGGACAGGGCGCCAACCTATTGCTGGGCACACACTCACTCACACAGACACTCGCACAGACACACTCTACATGGGGCAATTTGGAGAACTCAATGGACTTGATCCATGTTTTGGACTGTGGGTGGAAGGAAACCCTTGTGGCCACGGGGAGAACATGGAAACTCCACCCAGATGGGGATTCGAACCGGGAATCCCTGGCGCTGAGAGGCGAACGTGCTAACCACTTAGCCACCGTGCCGCCCCCACCTGATAAACCATGTTCATTAATTAATTAATTGATTATCTTCCGCTCCCCATCTAAGGAAGAACGTCTCGGGCGCTGGACACACACACACACACACACACACACACACACACACACACACTAATTTGGAGTATTCAATTTACCTTGAATCCATGTTTTTGGACTGTGAGAGGAAACCGGAGAACCTAAAGGAAACCCAAGCTGACACGGGGAGAACATCCACCCACGATTGGGATTTGAACCAATATTCCCCAGTGCAGAGAGGCAAACATGCTAACCACTAAGCCATTGTGCTTATGGTTATGGTTTTTATCCTAATTATAGTTGGTTGAACATTTCCTCTAAATAGTTTTTAAAACTAGAATTATTTGTTTACACAAGCTTAAATTTGTTTGTGGGTGATTTGTGCATATTAGGGACACAGTTAAATGTGTACTTCACTATATGTTCTGGCATTTTCAAGATTGGACCATGAATGTCATGAATAATATCATAACCTGATTAGACAACTTTTATAATGTACATTTAAGACCAAACTTACCTAACTATCATTACTTCCAAACCAATGTTGTGTACTAGCATACATATTTATAACAGGGGTATTAATTAGAATTAAGTAGGGACCAGTTAAAGGAAAGCTTGTCTTTTTAAAGTCCAGATCATCATAACTTCTAACTTGTGCTATGATTTAGAGGCATATCCTGTATATCGAAATAGCCTAGTAGTTCAATCAACATTTTATGTCAACATAAACATAAACATATGTCTAAAATAAATTAGAAATATTGTTCAATATATTAATTCATTATCTTCTGCTTAATCCTCTACTAGGGTCATGGTGGGGTTCTCCACGCCCATCCAGGGGAGAACGTTTCGGGTCCTGGACGGATACACCCAGAACAGGGCACCACTCACTCACACAGACATACAAACACTTAATGGGCAATTAAGAGGATTCATTTTTACCATAAAACATTTTTCCATATTTTTTGACTTAGTGACCTCTAATTTATAAGATTCTGGATCATGGTAACTCATTATGTGCTTTTATGATGTATGAAGGAGTCTAAAACAGAAAGTAATTCCAAAGACTACAAAATCACCTATTGTGACACGGTGGCTTAGTGGTTAGCATGTATGCCTCTCAGCACTGGGGCACCTTGACCCTAGTCCCTAGCATAGGATTAAGTGGAAGATAATAAGATGAGAATATAAAACATGCAACATGACATTTTTGACTGATAACTGTGCCAAAATATGTAAATGACACAACCAAATATCAATAACATGTTTTACCTTTGTATATTGTCCATATACACACTCATTTCGCTTTATTGTTCTATTCTTTTTAAGTTATTAAAATACCTTTTTTAGCTTTGCATTTATAAAAATCCTGTGTTTTGTTCACATAATGGGGAAGCTACAAACAAGTGTTGATTTGTGAATGAGAAACAGAGCCAAGAAACCAGGTGAGATGATGACTTCTGATGACTTCCCCCTGGGACATGTTTGCGGTAACTGTCTGTCTGTCTTGGCCACAGTCACAAGAGACTGCAAAATTCTGAAACTTGCATTTGTGTTCTGTCTGCAGTTTTACCGTCTTTATTATAAATACATACATTATATATTTGGGCAGCGATGGATTCGCGCCCTGTCCTGGGTCTATCTGCCCAGCGCCCGAGACGTTCTCCCCTGGATGGGCATGGGGAACCCCACTGCGACCCTAATAGAGGATAAAGCGGGAGATAATGAATGAATGAATATATTTGGGTCTGACACACTCTGTCTTCACTCATACTTGGAAGTTGACCTAACCAAAATTATTATTGTTTACTTTAGTGCACAACATAGTTTGGCTTGCAGCATTTGCATATTATGGCCACCCCCACCAGGAGCTCTAGTGATGAAGCTCATTATGCAGCTGCCCAATAGCAGTTGCAGCAGCTTTATGATGGTTATGCAGACACCACGATGTCGACGTCACACGCTGACTTCATGCTCCAACATCACGTTGTTACCACCGCTACTCCAGCGTCCTCCTCCACCGCTTTTGTCTCGTCTATGGTTTACTTTACCCGCCTGTGTTCCAATAAACCCCCTATTGACTGTCCACCTCTGTTCACAGACTGTTTCCTTCCGAGTAGCGGATTCATCCACGTATTGGTCTTATAATAACATTACCATCTGGCCCTACATGAATCCCTCGGACCCATTCGATTCTGGAGCAGAGTCGGCTCCTCCTCCATCTGCCGGACAGCAACTCCATTCTGATCCATGTTTCGATCTGCTCTGCAGTCGCCAGGATGAACTCACGGATCAGGTTTACCAGCTCGCACATCTTATCCAGTCTCTGGTCACCTCTATGCACTTGTCTCTGTCTACACCTACGACCATGATTACGTCTGCGAGCCCTCACTTTGCCAACCAGGTACCGATTCCCACGCCCGAGTCCTTGTTACATCCAGACGAAGCCGCTGTACATCCGGAACCGTATGATGGGGATTTACAGTGGTGTAGAGGGTTTCTGTACCAGTGTGAACTGTATTTTTGCGTTCTTTTTTATATATATATTCCCCACAGACGCGCATAAAATCACCTATATGATTGGCTTACTACATGGTCGTGCGTTGAAGTGGGCGGAAGCCTCTCAGGCCGTTTTGTCCCCGTTTGCCATTTCGTATGTCGCGTTTGTTGAACGTTTTGACCAAGCCGATTATGTTGATGATGTAGACAACCTCCTACTTAATATACGACAGGGAACGTGCTCGGTAGCCAAGTTTGTGGTTGAGTTCTGGTTGGATGGACGCATGAATGAACGTCATCGCGAGCAGTTATCCCCTAACCCCATGCAAGGGGGTCCTTCTACCTCAACCGGAGAGGAGCATTTTACCCGCAGAGTCTATGGTCTATGCTTCTATTGTGGTAACGCGAGTCACCACGTGATCAAATGTCCGGTCTGGTCTAGACGTCACGACCCGGTAGTAAGGTGTGGGGTACTGTCGAGTTAGACCCCTAGGTCACACACCTCTTGTCTTAGTTTACCTGCTATGTTTTTGTTGGGAGATAAGAGGGTGCCTGTTAAGGTTCTGGTAGATTCTGGGGCTGAAGAAAGTCTGATTGACGCTGCTTTTGCCGAGAATGCGTGTGTTTTGCTTGCGCTGCTAGCCTCCCCCTTGTACACGGTTGCACTGGCCAGCGTTTGTCCCCCATTACACATCGCACCCTACCTGTCAGTTTGTTAATAGACAGTAACCATCGCGAGGAGATTATCTTTTTTAGTTTTTCAGTCCCCCGATGCTCCAGTCATTTTGGGGTTTCCATGGTTAAAGAGGCATAACCCCCACTTCAATTGGGTCAACGGCCAGGTACTCACGTGGGGGGTTTCTTGTCATTCATCATGGTTACGTGATGCAGTAACCCCCAGCAACAGACCTTGCACTGGTAGCTCTGCCCCTATCGACCTCTCTGTAGTACTGGTTGAGTATCACGATCTTGGGGAGGTATTTAGTAAGGTTAAGGCAAGTCTGCTTCCCCCTCATAGGTCATATGATTGTGCCATTGAACTCTTACCTGCTGCCCCTCTCCCATCCAGCCGGCTTTACCCTCTCTCTCGCCCGAAGAGGGAGGCAATGGAGAAGTATATATCTGAGTGTCTCGCCACAGGTCTGATCCAGCCCTCTACCTCCCCCTTAGGAGCAGGCTTCTTCTTTTTTGCTAAGAAGGATGGCACATTGCGTCCCTGCTTTGACTATAGGGGACTTAACAGTATTACGGTCCCTAACAAATACCCACTACCGCTAACTTCCTCCGTTTGAGTCTTTGCAGGGCGTTACTATTTTTACCAAGTTAGACCTATATAATGCTTACCACCTCGTACGCATAAGGGAGGGGACGTTCAATGCCCCTAGTGGCCATTAAGTATTGCGTTGTTCCATTCGGCCTTAAAAATGCTCTGGCGGTTTTTCCCTGGTTATTGATGTGTTACGGGACTTCTTAGACCGTTTTGTTTATGTTTACCTGGACGACATCTTAGTTTTCTCACAGACTCTAAAGGACCATATTCAACACATCTGCCTCGTCCTGAACCGCCTTCTACAAAACCGATTATTTGTGAAGGTGAGAAGTGCAGTTTCCACCAGGACACAGTGTCCTTCATAGTTTATCTTGGGGTAGTCTCGGGGTAGTCAGACCCAACCTGGAAAAGATTCGGGCTATCATTGACTGACCCCCCCCCCCAACAGTCTAGAACGGAGTTGCAGAGGGCTTTGCAAACTTCTACAGAAGATTTATCAAGAACTATAGTGGAATTACTACGCCACTGACTGCACTCACGTCCACTAAACAACAATTCTGATGGACGCCGGAAGCCCAAAACGCCATGGACCTCCTCAAGACCCTCTTCACCACTGCCCCCATTTTCATCCAACCAGACCATTTGAAACAGTTCATCCTGGAAGTAGACGCATCTGGTACAGAAGTTGGGGCAGTACTTTCTCAAAAATCTGACGATGGGTGCCGCTTTCACCCTTGCGCGTTCTTTTTGAAGAAGTTAACGCTGACCGAAAGGAACTACGATGTGGGTAACCACGAGCTCTAAGCCGTCAAGCTTGCGCTGGAGGAGTGGCGTCATTGGTTGGAAGTGGCTGAACACCCCTTTGTGGTATGGACTGACCACAAGAACCAAGCTTACATCCAGTCCGCCAAGAGGTTGAACTCGCGTCAGGCACAGTGGGCCTTGGTCTTTGGTTGTTTTAACTTCGTACTTACCTACAGACCCTGTTCCCGCAACGCCAAGCCCGAAGCACTTTCTTGCCTTTTCCCTGAGGAGGAGACGCAATGCCCTAATGACACTATCCTCTCTGCTAGTCGCATCATTGCAGGTGTCCCCTGGGAGGTTCGCAGGGTCAACAAGCAAGAACTGGCCAAGGACCCTGACCCGGGACAGGGCCCTGCCAACCGTATGTTTGTGCCCTCCGCCGCCCGCCCCACTGTTCTTAAATGGGCCCCCAAATCCTGTTGGGCAGTCCACTCCGGTTCAAGTCCTGACTTCTGGTGGCCACCCGCAATCCAATGGCCAGGCTGAACGGGCCAACCAAGTGGTCCAGACCACCCAGCGCTGTGTATCGGCTCAGCACTCAAAGCGTTGGAGTGAACATCTAGCGTGGGTGGAGTATGCTATTAACTCCACACGCAGCTCCCCTACCGGTAGGTCACCCTGGGATACCAGCCCCCGCTGTGGAGCAGTTGGAGCTTGCTGTCCCCTCCAACAGACAGCATATTCGCAGGTGCCGCCATATCTAGAAAAACACAGCCATTGCCCTACACCCAGCCCAAGCCACGACACTGCTCTCTGCCAACCGTTGCCGTCGCCAGGCCCCTGCCTACAAGAAAGGGCAGCTGGCCTGGCTCTTTGTCAGTAACATGCCACTTAAGACTGACTCACGCAAGCTGTCCCCCCGCTATATTGGTCCGTTCCCCATCACCAGAGTGGTCAACCCCTCGGCCGTATGTCTTCACCTGCCTCGTCACATGCGCATCCCCCCCACGTTTCACGTGTCACAGTTGAAGCCTGTGGTCCACTCGCCCCTCAACTACACCCCCGTGCCGTACCAGCCCCACGCCTCAATGATGGTCAACCTGCCTACACCGTCCAATGTCTACTGGACTCCCGCCGTTGTGGCAGAGGCGTCCAGTTCCTGGTGGACTGGAAAGGGTACAGTCCAGAGGAATGCTCCTGGGTCCCCCGCTCTGCCCTCCTGGACTTCTCCCTCATCGCGGACTTCCACCGTAGGTTCCCTAATAAACCTTTTAGGGCACCAGGACGCACCGGTTGAGGGGGCGGGTAATGTTAGGAACTGTCACCAGTCTCACATGGTGTGTGTGTGTCAGCTAGCCACGCCCGTTCATTTAGCGTCCCTGTTTATAATCAAGGGGCTATATTTAAACCACCGTCTCTCTCTCTCTGGTGCCAGGTGGTCCTGATTTCATGCCTCGTAGTTTCTGGTTACGCCATGTTGCTATTTAGTGCCTTACAGCCTCAGTATTTGCTAGCTTCTAGCTCAGCTTAGTGTGTTTATGTTGTGTTGCTTTGTGGTACTCATTCTGTTTTGTGTTCTGTGTTGGCAGTTCCCGCCAGCTCCCGCCACTGTCTACCCTGTGCTCCCAACTCACTCCGTTCTGTGTGCTGGAGGATTGAAACACCACGCTGTCGACAACACACACTGCCTTCACGCTCCGACGTCACGCAGTTTCCACCACTACTCCAGCATCCTCCGCCAGCGCTTTTGTCTCGTCTACGGTTTACTTTACCCGCCTGTGTTCCAAAAAAACCCCTGTGGACTGTCCACCTCTGTTCACAGACTGTTTCTTTCCGAGTAGTGGATCCGTCCACGTATTGGTCTTACGACCGTAACAGTTTGATGCTCTTGTGGCATTGTGGATGTCATTAGAGGAAATTAAAAATGTGGAACATTGGACCAATAAAAATGTAATTCAGTATGTTCTTGACTTAAGAGAAAAGATAGACATGTTCTTGACTTAAGAGATAAGATACATGCACCAAAAAAAAACAAAGAAAAAAGCAGAATGGCAAGCCTGGCAGTACAATAGTAGACAGGAGGAGACAAAGTACTTGTTTTACTGTGCATGTACAGTTCCATATTGTTTACCAAGTGGAAAGTTTGGCCTTCAAGTGGGTATTCACATTCCGCTTATACTTACTGGAAATACCTTTTACCCTCTGTGCAGATTATGGTTCAGTCCAGTGGCACCACTACATAAAAAATACAATACACAGATCGTCTCTTGATATTGAGAATTTCTGCCCTTTAATTTCCAAGTGCTCCACAGGCTGGGCACATGATTGGGTAAAAGCTGTGAACATTAATCAATGACAGGAGTGTATAGTTGTGTATGGTTGTTGCCTTGATGTGGGCAATGAGGATGCTGAAATCAAGTGTTCAATGAATTAAAAAATTGGTGTTTATCACAAAGTTTTAACTCAATAACCACTTTTCAATGGTTGCTACAATAAGCTTCATTTTACAATGAACTCTATAAGCACTCTAATACCCATTCAAACCCTAAAACATACAGTCACATGCAGACTCAGCAATGCTTTTTTAGCACGACCAACTGCAGACTTTATACTATAGCACCAGCAAGCTGACACAGATGTTACTCTTGATGTTCTGGTGTGCAACTCACAAACAAAATTAAATGGACAAATGGAGGGTGCTGGAATTGGAGAAAACATCCCATGATTTTGGGACAACTAGAGAATGTAAGAGGGATGGAGAAGGGTGGGGAAAATGGCAGAAGAATCTCTAAATGTGCAATAAGGTGTTAGACTGCTGGCTGAACAACTTTATCCACAGTGGCCAGGTAATGGCTGCTTTCCACAGTCAAGGCAGGCAGTTTGTAAACCTCCAAAACCATGTTCTCCACCTTCTTTTTCACAAGGTTTCTCTTTTTCTCAGTGAGAAGCAAATTTTGCAAATTTTTTACAAAACTTTGACTGTTGACCAAACCTAGTGCTGGCAGCATTGCCACTCGGCAGTGCAGCTAAAATATTGCAGGATCATGTTTCAGAGCTGGGTAAACCAGCATTCCAGCAGCGCACTAGCCTGCAGTCACCAATTTGGCAGCTGGTGCACCAGTGGGCAAAACCAGATTTTTCAGCTATTGCTAAAAATCCTTCTTGGCTTTGATGAGTATAATAAAATGTGTGTTTTATAACATGCTGTTGCTCCAGGCTTCCACCAACAATAAAAGACGAGACGTCATGCAGCCCAGGGGAGGTCGTTTTGCTCATTTGATGTACCCAATGTTATGTGTTATGTGTTAGGAAAGTTAGGAATTGTGCTTTTCTTTTTTGTTTGGTTTATTTTCATATTGTTATGTCTGTGAACACAAAACAAAATACAAAAACACACTATCGACAACAAATGTTGATTGTTGCAACTATATTCAGTTGCGTGAATTAAGTGAAACTGGGAGGGCACGAGGGAGGTTCCACATCCAAGTTAAAAAAATTAACTGTTACAGGTGGAGGTGACGACACCCTTTGGGTTCTTTCACAGCCAACATCCTGCATTTATGGTTGGCGTGTTGGACTGAGAGGTTGTCCTACCACTAACTCTTCCCCCAAATGTGCCACGATGTGCCTGGCAGTGGTAGGTGCCAAGAGGGGTGCATGTCCGGCTTTAATGAACCTTGACCTACTGGATGCTGTGGTGCATAGATCTCTGGTTTAAGGCTGGGCAGAGAGGTGGGAGACATGAGTGAAAATGTTGTGATCTCTGCTTGCAGTTCCACACTTCAGCCAAATAACAAACATTATGTTGAAAGTTATTGTACATAAATTCAGTATGTGGTGCTGCCAAAACCTGTCTCTGCTTCTTCTTATGCCCATGACGGTAACTCCACCAGGACTTGGTCCTTACAAGATTTCTTCCTTTTAAAACAAACACCAGGGTTTTTTTTGTTAATCATTAAAATACCTGTTCTTTTTGTTAAAGCAGATTTGTATTTAAATACAAATATTTTTACACATTTTACATTATACAACATGTTTTTCCTGCTGTTGTGCAAGGTACTTATGAAGCATGAGTGAATGTGTAACCTGACAGTGACTTATTATCTACTTTCCTATGGTTAATCTCAAAAACTGCTAAAGAGATTTAGAGAAATTGCACATCTAAACATTAAGGAAATCCATGTTAGAAAGTCTAGAAATATTTTTAAAAGTTATATTTTTTATACTATTTTATAAAGTTATACTTACAAAGATTAATCCTTGATAACATTGTTCTAAAAATAGACTGATGAGCTTATTTACTAGGGGATTCAAAGTTCATATGACTGCTGTGTTGCAGTGAAAAAAAAAAGTAGGAGCCAAGCAACAGCTGCTGCTTCCTGTTTAGCTATTATGCATGCTGTTCACATTTTTCTCTTTGCTGATGTTATAAAAGGGATCTTGGACCATGTTTGGTAAGCTTTATATTGACTTTTTCTTAGGCATAGGAATATTATATTAACAATTATGTATAACAATTAGAATTACTTAGCTGGGGTGTTGAAACTTTAAAATCACAGTTCCTAAATGCAAAAATTATTTGATGTTGGTCACTATCTAGGCATTCGTAGTAACTTAAAGTCTTACTGAAATCATTTTAACAATGCTTAAATATTTTTTAAATACCTATATTAGATTTTTTTGTTTATATGAATGTTTCTTTCTGAATGTAATAATGAATATATATATTTCAGAATGTTTATTTTAAGAGTATTTTCGTACTGTGGGAGGAAGCCAGAGAATCACTGTACTACCCCATTTCAAAGTTTTGACTTTAAAAGTAACATGCAAAAGCATACCATGAACTGCTTACAGTTTCACATGATCACATTTTAAACACTGATCAACAACATTGAACACAGCTAATATAACTTATACACATATATACACAGATTTTTACACAGATACACACTAAGCCACCGTGCCGTTTAAATTGTATATTGAATATATAAATATACAAATGTGGAGTGGTCAGAGGTGTGTATTACTGCTAATAATGCCACAGCTGGACAAACGGCTCAGCCAATCAGATTTAAGGACTGAAATCAAACTAATTTTAGAACCTTCTAAGTAAAAACATTTCCTTATATGTGAAACTATACTAAATGATTAGGTTATAATTTATTTAAAATTATTGTATTATTTATTTTTAATTCACAATTTAAATAGTCTTAATAAGCAAACTTTCTAAAAATAAGAAAAATGGGAATAACATTGCAGTAAAATAAGTTAACTATATATACTGAACGATTTTGTATTTGTAAACAGGTTTTCTGAACAAGAAATCTACGCTATTACAGTTCATAGGTTAATACTGTTTAATCCAGACTAATACGTAATCCTACTTGGATTGAACCACGTTTGGTGATGTGGAGGGGATGTATCTTTATATGACGCATGCTCATTTTTTCTGTCTCCACAGTTCAGCGCATGCACTGGAGCGTTGTCCGATCTGGACGAGCCATCAGCGGTGTATCACCCTTCACTGTGTCCAGCGTGAAGACACAGTCTACAGGTAAAGTCACGCTTATTACATGTTTTCATCAGATGAACATTTGCGTTGTTATTATTATTATTATTATTATTATTATTATTATTATTATTATTATTATTATAATCAGGGGCATTTTTAGGGTTAGGAACATCAGGGGCTTTAGCCCAGATCCCTTATCCCCACCTCTGTCCTCTTTAAAAATTGCCCTTTCATGAGGGTATTTATCCATTTTACAACTGTTGTTACGTTCATTTTGTTTGATCATTCAGTACAATTATAGTACAAGTGCTGACAAATCGGTTGCTAACAAACTAAAGCCTATGAAATCATAGTTGGACTGGATCCAAGCTTTGCTGCGCATTAATGCTGATGCGCACTTTTAACCAACACCTATTGCATTTCTAAAAAGATGGGACGGCTTGAAAATTGCATTTTTTACTAGTAAATTCTAGACTAGTAAATGGTATATTTGTTATTTATTTGTTATTTATTTTATTAAAAGTGGAACATAGTGCAACATGAGAGTGAGATTAAACAAAATAACTTCTGAAAAGAATAATAATAAAGATCTTACACAGGTTTTCACAAACACAGTAAAGCTGGGTAGTGTCTTTGACCCTGGTAAAACACAATCATTAATAATGTTATTATTTATTTTTGAAAATATTACAAGAATTATCTCAGTAATATATTACATGATGTAGACCTGAATATGCTTTCCAGAATGTGTTCCTACAGGCAGATCAGGTGGTGAGCAATCAGGTTTGACCTTTTATCATCATTGTTAGGTAAATGAGACACAATGTAACTTTATAAACTCTATAGCTGTTACATTATCACAAATAGCCCAACACAGGGTAGTTACTGATCATTTATGTGTAGCACAGTGGCTCTCTACATCTACAAGGCTACCGTCAAGACATTAAAATAATAGTTAAATTTAATAATAGTTATTGATTTCATTAATAAAGTTAGTTCTAATTGTTTGAAATAAGTGTAAATGTAAATTATACTAATTATTTAGAAAATACAGTAGCACATTCTTACTGAGAAGCATTGTTAAATCAGATCCCAGCTTTAGCAAGCAAAAGGTTTCAATTACCAGTCTATGAATTATTTAATTTTAAGTCATCATATGGATTTCCTAGTTTGGTGGGTGGTCTAGATTTAAGATATAAAAAAGGTTATTGTATAAAGGTTTTGTCCATCTAATAAAGTAACTAAAAGCTGATTTTTTTCCGTTTCTTTTATAATTTTTCATGGTGCTCAAAGAACCACATTATATAGACAAATATATGTATATAAACGCCTGTATGGCTCTCCGAATTTATTACATACAGTAGCAGTCAAAAGTCAAAAACCTCCTTCTTGCTCAATTTTCTATCTTCCATACCATAAAGATGGACTAGATCATTCTAAAATTACAAAACTAGTATTTCTGTTTTCTTGTTAGTCTTCGGTGGGTTTTATGTTCTCTATTGGTCAGGGGAATCGCAGAACAGGTATATTGTGGGTGGTGTATGGTTTATTGTCAGTTCTGCAGTGACACTGATATGGTGTGGGGGTTTTAGTGCAGCAGTGCTGCTGTAGTTTCATTTAAACACCTCACTGACACTGCTGGAATGAGAATAATGCACCAGCCATAATAATGCAAATAATACCTGCACTGTGGTGCTACTATTGGGGTCCTGACCATTAGAGAACAGAGTAAAGGGGACTAACACAGTACGTACTGTCATCCACAAACAGCTGGACTACAGCCTGGAATTGTACAATAACAAAGTCCATTTTCATAAGCAGGCTTTGTATGAGATTTCTAAGTATGTCTAATGATTCGATAGGGAGAAAAATTTTGACTTTTAAAAATTTTCTGAGTTGGTAAGACTTATTTTTTGCAGTCTGGGAAAACATCACTGGATAGAACATCATGTTTTAGAAAGTACTTCTTATAATGGTTCAAGTTTTAAATTGATACATGTGTGTTGTCACATGGTAATTAGTTTGCTACATGGTTCTATTCTGGTATGAGAGATCGGTTGTCATCTTTATTCAGCAGTGATGTATGTGTGTATTAAATACATGGTGCCCTGTGATATTCTGGTGACTGTTATTAAATTAAACTCTAACTAAAACATTAATTTAATAGAATGATATTATGTTGAAAATAAATTGTCTGAAAACTATGTTGTTTCTGTCTTTTTGTTTAGATGCCAATAATATTAAAAAATCACCCAAGAAACGTCATGGGCTTCAATGCATTGCTCCTTTGGTTCAGAGTGTGGAGGAGACTCCAGAACCCATCCCGACCAATATAAAAGGAACCATTCCAAGGTGGATTTATGGAAATTTTCTCCGCAATGGCCCTGGAAAGTTTGAGTTTGGAAAGCACAAGTGAGAAATGCTGCACAAGCATCAACTAATTGTTTTACCAAATGGCTTTTTAAACTATTTTAAGAAATATTTACTTATTGAATTTTGGCAGGCGGCACAGTGGCTAGCACGTTCGCCTCTCAGCGCTAGGGATTCCCAGTTCGAATCCCCACTTGGGTGGAGTTTCCATGTTCTCCCCGTGTCTGCGTGGGTTTCCTCCGGGTTCTTCGGTTTCCTCCCACAGTCCAAAAACATGGATCAAGTCAATTGAGTTCTCCAAAATTGCCCCATATAGAGTGTGTCTGTGTGAGTGAGTGTGTGCCCAGCGATGGATTGGCGCCCTAGCCTGGGTCTATCTGCCCAGCGCCCGAAACGTTCTCCCCTGGATGGGCATGGGGAACCCCACCGCGACCCTAATATAGGATAAAGCGGGAGATAATGAATGAATGAATGAATGACTTTTGGCCTTGTACAGAGCTTCAACAAGTTTTTAATCATTCACTATATATATATATATATATATATATATATATATATATATATATATATATATATATATATATATATATATATATAAGCCACCGTGCCACCCATATATATATATATATATATATATATATATATATATATATATATATATATATATATATATATATATATATATATATATATACTGTATATATATGTATATACAGTATATAAATATATGACAAATATATGCTTACACACTGATTAATTTGTCGTCTACATTAAACCCATAGACTGGGCATAGAACACGGGACTTTTATATTGCAAAGTTGGATTTTAACCATAAGCTAACAGATGCCCTTGTGGCATGCTGAATGTTATTTACTATACAATTAAAAATTATGACTAATAGGACAGTCAAAGGCTTGTGATTAAGGAACCAGCCTTGTAACCTGAGGGTCCCCAATTCGATTCCCGTTTCCACCATACAATATGGCTAAAGTGCCCTTGAGCAAGGCATCTAACCCAATTGCTCCCCAAGTGCCATGTACAAGGCTGCCCATCACTCTGAACACGTGTGCTTACTTTAGCAGTGTTTGTATGTGTTTCACTGCACAGATGTTTTAAAATTGAAGGACAAAATCCTCTCTGTGTATGTACAGTAGGCAAAAAAATTCACCTTATCATTTTAAAGAGTATTATAGGTATGCAATGATAATTATAATAATTCCAAAGTGCATATGCTGGTGTGGGTTTATAAAAACAAGTAAATAAATGAATGCCTTATAAACAACAGCAATCACAGAATGCTCAAATTTTTCAACAAATATTTTGCAATTTGTATTGTTGCAATGATTATATAGAGGTTGTTCAGTTGCATGAAAGCAAATCCAATGCTTTATGTTGTTAGGATTTTCATATATTTATTTGGGGCGGCAAGGTGGCTTAGTGGTTAGCATGTTCGCCTCTCAGCACTAGGGATTACCGGTTCGAATCCCCATCTGGGTGGAGTTTCCATGTTATGCCCGTGTCCGTGTGGGTTTCCTCCGGGTTCTCCGGTTTCCTCCCACAGTCCAAAAACATGGATCAAGTCAATTGAGTTCTCCAAAATTGCCCCATGTAGAGTGTGTCTGTGTGAGTGAGTGTGTGCTCAGCGATAGATTGGCGCCCTGTCCTGGGTGTATTTGCCCAGCGCCCGAAGCGTTGGATGGGAATGGGGAACCCCCCCGCGACCCTAATATAGGATAAAGCGGAAGATAATGAATGAATGAATGAATATATTTATTTGATCTCTTTCCTCAGCTTCAACCACTGGTTTGATGGAATGGCTTTGATGCACTGCTTTCAAATGGCCAATGGTCAGGTGACCTACCGGAGTCAGTTTTTGCGCAGTAACGCCTTCAACCAGAACAGTGCAATGAACCGCATTGTGATATCAGAATTTGGTACGCTAGCATTCCCTGACCCATGCAAGCATGTCTTCATGCGCTTTCTTTCACGATTTGAAAAGATGCGTGAGTATCAGCAAATAATTAAAACTACTTAATGGCAATTACATCTAGACATGTAAGCTCAAGCTAAAATATGCTTTAACTAGTTCCACTTAAAATATATTTAAACCAAAATAAGACACATAATAGAGCAAATTAATAGTTTTGTATTGTATTTAATTGGTATTAATTAGTATTTAATTAGGTACACTGTGTTTAAATTAGTTTTAAATTTTTAGAAATTAGTGATATAAAGTCTATAAAACATTTGGTGTCAGACTCGTCTACCTCGGGAGAAAGTGGCTGCGCATAGGAAGCGCAGAGCCGCCGCGCTCTAACGCGCTGAAGGGAGCCAGGCACGCAGGTACACATGTGCACAAAACAAACCAATGACCAGAAGGAGTTAATTAACTAAACTAATGACAAATGAACGTTAATTAACTCGACAGAACGAAAGGAAACACAGAACAGGTGACAGGTGCCCTAGGCACCTGTTACATTTGGTAAAATGTGTTGAACACATCTCTATACTGTTACCACTTTATTCTATATATGTGTGAAATTATATTTAACCTTAATTTTTCATAATCACAAACATTATTTTTACCACTGACAATAGTTAAAATAATAATAATGGCATCTCCACTGTTTATAAGTAAAAAAACATAAAACATATTTAAAAAATCAAATATATAAAAAAATACCAAAATTAAAAGTTAAACCCTGACATAAACATAAAATGAAATGTAGACTGGTTTAGCAAAAGCATCATCACCTATGCTGTAGCACATTTTTCTGTTTTCCTTGTATTGTCTGCATATTACTGATGTCTTTTTAAACTGGGTCAAGTGTATCAGAGCAGAATAATGCAAATGCATGCTGTAACATGAGACTCTAGAGATATAATTTAAGAGCAACACTGAAAGTCTTTATCATTGCTGTTATAAAGCTTATAATCTGAGATGTAATTAGTTTTAGAGGGTAAAATGTGACCATGTTGTATCGTGTAACTATGCCAAATATTTCTAAATGAGAACATTTGTTCTAACTTTTACTTCTGAACACATTAACAGATTCAGAAAAACACCAAATCAAATTGCTCTGATTTCTTTATTATGTTCCCAATTAACTGGGCCTAATTCAAAATTTATTGAGATCTCTTCTACACAGATGCTTTTGTCATAATACACTGCAAAGTGCAAGGAATTACTTAATGACAAAAGACTTTCCACCTAAGAAAAAGTGTGATCAAGGTCAAATTATGCCCACATGATTTTAATCATGTTAAAAATAAATACAAATTTAGATCACAAAGAAAAAATTCAGAAAATTCAATTCACCCACAAAAGCTGCAGATTAAACTGCACAAATCTTATTAAAAAGGTTAATATGGATCAAATGTATTGGGACACCTATGTGATAGGTTAAAAACATGCAAATATAATAGCATTTAAAACTAGACTTGTATTTCCAGTAGGAACTACTGAGATGGCTTGAAATGCTGGGCCCATGTAGGGGTTAAAATTCGGAGAAAATGGCAGTAAAACTTGCTCTGATGCTCCAGAGCTTCTGTGCACTGTGTAAGCTGAAAAAAAACAGACTTTGCTGGTGACGTCACTTGGCCAGGCTCCCTAATCCTGATTGGATGTTACCTGTGTGTGAATCTGCATATCTCATGCGCAGCCCCAATCATCTCCTCTTCTCTCCTGTCTGTCTGAAAAAATCGTTTTTTTCCTCACTCTAACTCGGAAAATCTCACCTATCGCTTCAGCAAAGACACCGTTACAAACTAGACACTTTGGGGAAATTATGCGGATTGAGTAAAAAAAATTTTGAGTAAAAAATGACAACAGAAATTTAACATGGGAATCTATGGAGCAGTTTCAGTCACTCATGCCAAACAAACCCTCATAATTCAAAAACTAAAACTTCATTCGTCATGAGCCTTTGCCATGTTAGAAAGGACAAAAAGTCTCTAAAAGCTTCCATAGGAATTAATGAAGTGATTTTCAAAGAGAGATAAAAAATGAACGGAAAGTGCCAAATAAAAAATGGCTGAGTTACGGCAGTTCAAAAATCAATCCTATTCATTCCTATGGGGATTTTTGAATTTTTAAACGTAATTTTATTAAAAACTATAAATGTTACAAACTTCAAAAATACACAGGTCTCGTGATCATTCCCTATGTAGCAGTGTTCAAATGGAGTATGTACGTCGAGCGGTTTAGGCTGTATTAATCGCAGAAAAGTGCTGAAGAAGAAAAATAATATTACTACAAGGAATAACAATAGTTGGCTTTTCAAGCCATCTAAATAAAATAGTTGTATAACTAAATATATTTTTGAAAAAAAGAAAAGGTGACTGTCAAGATTTTCTTATGATAACTAGGCATTAATTAATACATTTTTTGCATATTGTGTATATTTTTTAAATCTTTTTAAAAAACTGTTAGTCTTTTAAAGATGTCATTTTGTACATGAAAAAAATATTGATCTGTTATCTGTGAGTACTGACTTGAAGCCCAGATTGAAAAGATTATTGATTGCTCATGCCTGTTTCAGTCTGTGGCTCTCCATATTCAGTCTGTGGCTCTCAATTCACCATAAGGATGCAGAGGATAAATGGAGAGTTTGTCATTCATTATTACCCTTTTCATGCAGGGTTACTAAATCAAATAGAAAGAAAAAAGAAACCAAATACAAAAGAAATCAAATACAAATCTATGCTTTCAGTATGACAACCACTGATAGATAAATGCAAGGACTTGGCAACCAGCGAGATAGGCCCTGTCATTGCACGCGTCATCAACAGCTGATCCAACCCTATTGCCATGGCAATAAGGTCATCCAGCACAGTCAGCACAGTTTGCTTATTATAGCTGACACAAAGCATTCTCTGGGCAATATGAGAAATAAACTTTTTTGATTTTTGGTGGGGTGGCATGTGGCTTAGTGGTTAGCATGTTCCCCTCTCAGCACTAGGGATTCCCGGTTTGAATCCCCATCTGGGTGGAGTTTCCATGTTCTCCCCGTGTCTGCGTGGGTTTCCTCCGGGTTCTCCGGTTTCCTCCCACAGTCCAAAAACATGGATCAAGTCAATTGAGTTCTCCAAATTGCCCCATATAGAGTATGTATGCATGCGTGTCTGTATGAGTGAGTGTGTGCCCAGTGATAGATTTGCGCCCTGTCCTGGGTGTATCTGCCCAGCGCCTGAAACGTTCTCCCCTGGATGGGCATGGGGAACCCGACCGCGACCCTAATATAGGATAAAGCGGAAGATAATGAATGAATGAATGAATGAATGAATGATTTTTGGTGCTATATTAAATAGGTAGCAGTGTCACTATATTCATCATCATTATCAGTGTCTAATTTATCATAAACAGTTTCTATACTACATAGGTCCCCTTTTGAAAGGGGGTTCACTCCCAGGCCCGGGGGTCTAGGGTCACAACGCGTACTTTTTGCTTCATGTTTGCAACAGTACATTACCATATACCTCTAAAAATTATTTTTATGATTAGCCTCTCTAATAAATGTAACTACATCTGTTCTAGAGCCCACAGATAATGCTTGTGTGAGTTTTGTTAAGTACAAAGGAGACTATTATGTCAGCACAGAAACAAACTTCATGCATAAAGTGGATGTGGACACAATGGAAACAAAACAAAAGGCATGTGAGAAATCAAAATACTTTGCACAGATTATTGTCTATGTGTAAAATATTTACTGTGGACTTTTCCCTAAAATATGCCTAGGTGGACTGGAGCAAGTTTATTGCAGTAAATGGTGCAACTGCTCACCCTCACACTGACCCGGATGGTACAGTCTACAATATGGGCAACTCCTATGGCATCAAAGGTGAAGTAATGTCGCTGATGATGCAGCAGCTTATTCAGCAGCATGTGCTATCTTTAAATTTCTGAAGCAAAACCTTGTGAAAATTATATTGTAGGAGCCTTGTACAACATCATCCGAGTGCCTCCGGAAAAACAGTGCTCTGATGACACACTACAGGGAGCAAAGGTGTTGTGTTCCATTACACCAATTGATAAAACCAGGCCATCCTACTACCACAGTTTTGGTAAGCACACTGTGTCCAGCTATACTTATTTGACCATGAATATGTAAAAGAAAAAGCTTTATTCTCAAACAATGATTAAAATGGAGCTGTTTGTTCGATACAACAAGTGAAAGTACTATTTTCTACTGTGAATCTAACTAGTTAGTTTTGGTATATGATCTCATCATGTTATCTAATAAATTCATATTTTTTCATACTTGTGTTATATTCTGATTTTTTTCCAGCTATGTCAGAGAACTATGTGGTGTTTATTGAACAACCAGCAAAGATGGACATGTTAAAGATAGTGACAGCTAAACTGAGGGGAAAGTACATTAATGATGCCATTTACTGGGACCCAAATCAGGAGACAATCTTCCACCTCATTAACAAACACACTGGGCAGGTAAAAAATAATATTAACTTGAAATTAACTAAATAGTATCATATTGGCAGGGTGGCTTATTGGTTAGCACATTCACCTCGCAACCAGTGGCTGCTGGTCCATATGTGGCACTGGGGTGACCCCCCCTTAAAATTGTTTAGATATTAAACTGAATTAATTTTGAACTGCAAAATAGTTAATTAGCAATGTATTTATTTGTTCTGTGTGTCTAATAGACATCTTAGAAATTATTTAAAAAAAATAATAAATACATGTGATTGTTCCCATTGTGCACACTTCCTTTGTGCGGGGCGCCGGTCTAATGAGTGTGTGTTGGCACAAAACTTTTGGCAAGCATGTGATCTGAGACTGATTTCAAATTGGTTATTTTAGGTTTTTCCATGGGGCACAGTGTGCCCGGTCACACCCATTCTAGTGCGTCACTATTGGTAGTGTGTTTCTACTGGTTAATTTTATTTAGGCATCGTGTGATTGGACAATTCTCGAATCGACTCATTAACTCAGGTGCGGTTCATTAGTTCGACTCACCCTTAACGTTTACAGACTGGAGTAGCATCAAATGAAAGAAATTTCAGTTTTGTCTTTACAATAAAAATGCTTTTATAAAGCGTTCACTGGAAGAAAAAAGAGGATAAAGGAGCTTGGACCGGTTCGTCCCAATTTACAAAAAGCAGCAGGCTAGTGATCAGGACAGGCTGAAGGCATTGGCCATGTTGTCATTAGAGTAAATATTAGTCACAGAGATGACTGATGTCACAACTCGGACGTAAGGAGTGGTCTGGAGACGTAGATGCAGAAAAAGATGGGTTTATTGAAAAGCAAGGCAGAGGTAGGGTGGTGCAGGAGGAGGATTGGTCGAGGGGGGCGTTGCCAACTGGACCCAGGCCGGGGTGTGGAACCTGGACGGAGGACTGGGCAGAGCACAACACCGAGCAAAACCAACAACCAAACAAAACAAAGCACACAGATATAATTACGCTGTAGAAAGAGAACCCTACACTGGCTATGCGTGATGAAAAGTGAAACGGACGAGTGAGGTTGTCTAGGGTAGACAAAATAACAAACCCTAAGATAGGAAGGACAGGCGTGTCAAGGGGAGTGTTATACAAAAACCTGAAGGAAGAAAGCGTGGAGAAAGTGCTCAAAGAGGTACGGTGAACTACACGGGACGACGAGCGGCTCAGGGAGGAACTGGAACAAACAAGGGACGGGGAGAGAGCGAGAGGGTTAATACACAGGGGAGGAAACAACGTTAGTTCACCGAGAGAGAGGGTTAGTAAAAAGATCAGAACCGTTAGTATGCTGGGTGAACACTGAGACACGGACGCCCTCAGGTGGTGACGCGCCAGCGGAGCGAGCTAGGGTGAGCGCGAATTCCGCCCCAACCGGCCGAAGCCGAACCACCTGAGCGGACGGACAGAGACAACGATCGCTCCCGGGACGCAGGACTCTAGGGACAGGGTGAACACTGAAAACAGAAAGAGGATTAAACAAGACACAGGGAGCGATCACAGAATCACACAGACGTTCACTCATGCAACAACAGAGACTAACCTAAACACAGAGGTGAGAGCGCGGATGCTAACAAAAAGCTAACACAAACAGACGCACACTCACCGAGACCAGATACACCACAGGACGAAAGGCAGAGAGAACAGATCGAGAACAGTAGCCAAAAAATCGCTTGGTATGTAGGAGACCAGGGACAATACTTCGCGTTCGTCCCGTGTGAAGACAGAGCTTAAATAAGGTAAACGACCCATCAAACAAATTAGCCTCACCTGGTGACGGAGTGAGAGCGGAACTAGAAGGCGGGGCTAAGAGAGCGAGTGACAGAGCGTGAAGGAGAGACAGACGCAGAACCCGGATTTCTTACATAGCCCCCCCCCCCCCCCCGAAGATGTCATCAAGGGGGCACCACCGGGGCAACTGGAGACGACCTACCGGAACCAACCCGGGGAGGGTCGGGAAGGGAACAGGTGCTGCGGGTGGCTCTGCCCGGAACGGAAGGGGAAACAGATGACGGGCCGGGATCAGGACGTGGTCTGGAGCGGGGACGACCCCTGGGCCTACGGGGCTGAGGGATCGGGAGACCCGTGTCCTGATTGCCAGCCGGGCGGGGCTGGCTGGTACTAGGGGGAGCAGAGGCAGGTAGGGGACTATGGCGTGGGCGACCCCTCAGTCTACTGGGTAGGGAGCCCGGGAGCCTACCTCTGCGAGTCGGTGTGCGAGGGGGTCTCCCTCTGGGACGAGGAGCAGGACGGTCAGGGTATGTCAAATGGAACTGGTCAATCACCGTCTTGTCCAGAATGTCAGTCCGTCTGGTCCATGAACGTTCCTCGGGACCGTACCCCTCCCAGTCAACAAGGTACTCTAGTCCAGTGTCAGTCCGGCGTGAGTCGAGTATCTCCTTGATAGTGTAAGTCGGGCGGTCATGAGGAAGTTCTTGGGCTATACGTTGATGTGGTTCATCGTCGAGGGGACCTGGATTGAACGGTTTAAGGAGGGAGATGTGGAATGACGGGGAGATTCTCAGTCTGGGCGGCAGTCGGAGCGTCACAGTCACGTCATTGACTCTTTTAATGATGGGGTACGGTCCGATGTATCTGGCGCCCAGCTTCCTGCTACCGGGCACCCGAAGGTCTTTGGTGGACAGCCACACTTGGTCTCCTACTTGGTAAACTGGGCCTTCTCTTCTTCTGCGGTCTGCAAAACGCTTAGTACGGGCGTTGCTCTCCTCAATTCTCTGGTGCACCGTCTCCCAGACTTCCTCACTCTTACGGAACCATTCGTTGACGGCCGGTGCGTTGGACGGGGTGGAGTCCCAAGGTGCAAATGGCGGCTGGAACCCCTGGACGCACTGGAACAGGGTGATTCCGGTGCTAGCGCTCCTGAGGGAGTTCTGGGCTATCTCTGCCCAGGGGAAGAAAGTTGCCCAGTCATTCTGTTGACTCTGACAGTAAGCCCTTAGGAATTTAGCGAGCTCTTGGTTGGCCCGTTCACATTGCCCATTGCTTTCCGGATGATAGCCCGAAGTGAGGCTAACAGAGGCGCCTAGTTTCCTAACGAACGCCTCCCAGACGGCAGAGGTGAATTGCGGGCCTTGGTCAGATACAATGTCCTCCGAAATGTCGGAACACCTCTGCGAACAGTGCTTCAGCCGTCTGGAAGGCTGAAGGTAAAGAGGGTAAGGCAATAAACTTCACACCCTTTGAGAAGCGGTCTACAATGGTGAGGATGGTGTTGTTGCTCTCAGATGTCGGGAGATCAGTCACGAAATCCAGTGCAATGTGGCTCCATGGCCGTAGAGGTACCGGTAGAGGTTTGAGTTTGCCCGCCGGAAGCTGCCGAGGAACCTTCGTGGCGGCGCAGGTAGCGCATGATGACACGATCCGGGCTACATCAGCTCTCATGGCCGGCCACCAATATTTCTCCCTGAGTCTCTCAAATGTCCGGTTGCTCCCTGGATGTCCCGAGCTGAGGTTCGTGTGTGCCCACGCGATGAGTTCCTGGCGAAGTATTCTGTCACAACTCGGACGTAAGGAGTGGTCTGGAGACGTAGATGCAGAACAAGATGGGTTTATTGAAAAGCAAGGCAGAGGTAGGGTGGTGCAGGAGGAGGATTGGTCGAGGGGGGCGTTGCCAACTGGACCCAGGCCGGGGTGTGGAACCTGGACGGAGGACTGGGCAGAGCACAACACCGAGCAAAACCAACAACCAAACAAAACAAAGCACACAGATATAATTACGCTGTAGAAAGAGAACCCTACACTGGCTATGCGTGATGAAAAGTGAAACGGACGAGTGAGGTTGTCTAGGGTAGACAAAATAACAAACCCTAAGATAGGAAGGACAGGCGTGTCAAGGGGAGTGTTATACAAAAACCTGAAGGAAGAAAGAGTGGAGAAAGTGCTCAAAGAGGTACGGTAAACTACACGGGACGACGAGCGGCTCAGGGAGGAACTGGAACAAACAAGGGACGGGGAGAGAGCGAGAGGGTTAATACACAGGGGAGGAAACAACGTTAGTTCACCGAGAGAGAGCGGGTTAGTAAAAAGATCGGAACCATTAGTATGCTGGGTGAAGACTTAGACACGGACGCCCTCAGGTGGTGACGCGCCAGCGAACTCCGCCCCAACCGGCCGAAGCCGAACCACCTGAGCGGACGGACAGAGACAACGATCGCTCCCGGGACGCAGGACTTTAGGGACAGGGTGAACACTGAAAACAGAAAGAGGATTAAACAAGACACAGGGAGCAATCACAGAATCACACAGACGTTCACTCATGCAACAACAGAGACTAACCTAAACACAGAGGTGAGAGCGCGGATGCTAACAAAAAGCTAACACAAACAGACGCACACTCACCGAGACCAGATACACCACAGGACGAAAGGCAGAGAGAACAGATCGAGAACAGTAGCCAAAAAATCGCTCGGTATGTATGGAGATCAGGGACAATACTTCACGTTCGTCCCGTGTGAAGACAGAGCTTAAATAAGGTAAACGACCCATCAAACAAATTAGCCTCACCTGGTGACTGAGCGAGAGCGGAACTAGAAGGCGGGGCTAAGAGAGCGAGTGACAGAGCGTGAAGGAGAGACAGACGCAGAACCCGGATTTCTTACAACTGACTTTAACAGGAATGTTATTGAGAAATGTATAGGCTAGAATGAAAGAAGGGCAAAATTCATGTTTAAATAAAGCTATTTTTGAAGATTTGTTTTTTGCTTGTTGTCTCCCCATGTCCATGTGGGTTTTCTCCAGGTTCTCCGGTTTCCTCCCAAAGTCTATAAACATAAATTCAAGGTGAATTGGCTGCTCTAAATTGACCTTATATAGTGTGAGTGTATGAGCATGTGACAAGCAGTGGATTGGCATCCTTTAGTGGGTGTATTGAAATGGATTTCACTGGGTGGGTATGTGAAACTCCCCCATGACTCTAGTCCTCAGAATAGCATTAAGCAGAAGATGATGAGATTTGAAAGGCAATACAAACATAAGATTGTTATTAAGTTTACAGCATATGTAACTGAAACACAAGTTGCAAATTAATTATTGATTGCAATAATTGCAAATGAGTGGCCTTAAAATAAAGGTGGTTTGCTGTGACCGTGGTAGTCTATCTATTGTATGTAATGAATGAATGATGACAAAGTGAATGATGACAAAGATTTACTAACAGGTGTTATAAAAGTAAATAGTATTTTACAATAAAGGGCATAAATCTGTTATGGCCATATAAATAATTACTAGGTGATTGTTCACTTGGCTACTGCCACATATTTTACTCCAGGGAGACCAAAGGAGTGGCTTCTTAGCCCCTCTCCCTTTCCCTAGTTTCTTTCAGGGGCCGATTATTATACTGAATTCAGGATGTTAGCGGGGGAAGGAGACGCCCTTAGTGGCCATCTTTTACCAGGAGCCGAGTAATTGGCATAACAATGAACTCACTCCTCAGACTCCACTGAAAATGTAGGTGATTTGTTGGAGCTATACATATGACTAGACACTTGTATTCAGCAGCGAAATTTCATTAAAGGGAACACTACTAAGCCTTTCCGACCCTCTCCGACCTGCTCTGTGGACACCTTGCAGGAGCTAATGCAATAACTACACATGAAAGAGATTTGACATAGAAGCAGAGATGTCAACAAACTCAGGAGTAAAGCACAATTATCTCAAGCACAGGTAAACAGTATTGGCTAAATTAAATAAATAAATAGGAAACAAAGTGTCAGGGTTGGGAGTGCTAGGCCACTCCCCCCTGTTGTTTAATTTCGGTTTTGACCGTTCGGGGTTCCCGTAGGTAGGGCCCATCCCCTAGAGCTGGGATTGGGTCCTACCTAATCACATGTGGCCTGCTGACTACACTTAAAGTGCGCATGCGCCCTGAGTCAGCAGGCCAGCATTACATTCTATACACGCATTGTACGCCTATGTTACGTTGGGTGATTGTTTGCTTTGTTGTTGTTCGTTTTGGTGTTAGTTTTGTTTATTTGGGTAGAGTTTAGCTCCCGGCACGTCCCGCCGTGCCTTCAGCAGCGTTTCCGCTGATTCTAATATTAATAATCCTCTTTGTTGCTTACCTGGTCACCTGGCTTGCTTCTTAGCACCACACAACGTTGGACGGACTGTGCCACC
This sequence comes from Corydoras sp. C115, assembly GCA_019802505.1. NCBI lineage: Eukaryota > Metazoa > Chordata > Actinopteri > Siluriformes > Callichthyidae > Corydoras > Corydoras sp. C115. The sequence goes on along the minus strand of JAFMOC010000211.1, from coordinate 1,093,324 downwards.
CGGTTTGTAACAGAATGCTGGCCTCCACACCTAGCGAAGTCCAGGAGTTCCCGTCCGGGTAAGCACCGTATTTATTTTGGTTTATTCCCCGCTGCCACGTATCCTGTTTTCGGTCAGTCCCGGTGTTGCCTCCATTAGCCCTCGCTTCGGCTGCAGCATTAGCTGCTTTAGCTCGGCGCTAGCCCCGCCAGTAGCAGTCTCTCCAGCTGCAGCATTGGCTGCATTAATTCGGCGCTAGTCCCGCCATTAGCCGCTTTTTCCGGCTGCAGCATCGGCTGCATTAATTTGGCGCTAGCCCCACCATTAGCCGCGTTGTCCGGCTGCAGTCTCGGCTGCATTAGCTCGGCGCTAGCCCCGCCATCTAATCCTTATCCGCCCTCTGCATTTACGATGAGGGTTATCGATCGAGTCCCGGAGTATGGGGAGATCGTTCTCCCTCTCTCCATTCCATGCGGGCTCCCGGCACCTTGTGACGGAGTGGCTTTGAAGCCACTCCCGTACATCGTAGGGTGTCGCAAGGTGTTCAAACGTGGTACCAGTCGGGAGCTATCGGACGAGGAGAGGGTGCGGTTCTATCTCTCCAGACTTCTGTGACCCGTGCGGAGGTGGGCCGAGGGCTTAGTGGCCACCGGGGATGTCTGCCTCACGTCGGCCAGCCGGTTCGAGGTGGCCTTCCTTGACAGGTTCGTCCCGGGTTCGGATGCCCGCGCCATCAGCGAGCACCTGGACGCTGTCAAGAGACAGCTTGCGAGCTGCCCCGCGCTGTCAGCGAGCCGCGGCACACGCCGCTACACGAACTGTTCCGTCCTAACGGCCATCAGCTCCGCGAGTGGTTCTACGCCGCCGGTAATCCACCGAGCGCGCCGCTCCACACCGTGAGCAACCCGCCTCGCAGCCTCCGGACCAGTGATCCGCCCTGCGAGCCACTCCGCGCAGTTAGCGAGCGCCATCTGCACGCCTTGCAGGGTTCGGGGCATCGATTTGGGCTTCGGTTCCCAGCCTGCGTCAGTCGCGTCCCGTCCCGAGCCGTCCGTGTTCCGTTCGGGTTGTGTCCCGTGCTCGGTTCCCGCCTCGGTAGACCAGGACCTATTGCCGTCTGGGGTTGCTGTGGTACTGGCTCTCTCTTTGTGTGTTCAGGAGGCGGAGAGGATAAGGCGGAGAGAAAGAGCAAGGTGTCCGGTGGAGCTCAGGAGGGTCAGTCCAGTGGTCCGATGGGGGAGCTGTGGTCACTGAGGATCCCCGTACGGGACCACTTCACACCCGCTCTGGTCCATGGGCCGCCCACGTTAGATTGTGTGCCCCTCGGTCAGAACCAATTTACCTCTGCTCTGGACAGTTTGCCTGCTGCTCAGGTGACAAAGGACTCGATTCCGGATACCCAGCATATGGACCAGGACTGTGTGACGCTCACGTTCACTCGGGTCATCTCTGCAGTCCCCCGGTTGCCCCTGCGGTCGCTCTCCCTTCCACAGCAGAACCCGCTGTAGTCCCTCCAGCGCCAGAGTCCGCGTTTGCAGCTCCAGCACCTGAGTCCGCGTTAGCTGCTCCAGCACCTGAGCCCGCGTTAGCCACTACAGCACCTGAGCCTGCATTAACCGCTCCAGTACCTGAGCCCGCGTTAGTCTCTCCTGTACCTGAGCCCGCATTAGTCTCTCCTGTACCTGACCCCATGTTAGTCTCTCCTGTACCTGAGTCTGCGGTAATCTCTCCAGCACCTGAGCCTGCGTTAGTCTCTCCAGCACCTGAGTCCGCATTAGTCCCTCCAGCACCTGAGCCCGCGTTAGTCTCTCCAGCACCTGAGTCCGCGTTAGTCTCTCCAGCACCTGAGCCCGCGTTAGTCTCTCCAGCACCTGAGTCCGCATTAGTCTCTCCTGTACCTGAGCCCGCATTAGTCTCTACTGTACCTGAGCCCGCGTTAGTCTCTCCAGCACCTGAGCCGCGTTGTGCTCTCCAGCACCTGAGTCCGCGTTGTGCTCTCCGGCACCTGAATCCACGTTGTGCTCTCCGGCACCTGAGTCCGCCTTGTGCTCTCCGGCACCTGAGTCCGCGTTGTGCTCTCCGGCGCCTGAGTCCGCATTGTGCTCTCCGGCGCCTGAGTCCGCGTTGTGCTCTCTGGCGCCTGAGTCCCCAGGTATCGCCCCTAATAGGCCACGTCCCCCTCGCGCTCTCAAAGGGTCGCGGCGCCGCCGCTCTCACAAAGGGTCACGTCGCCCCCGCATCCTCAAGGCGTCACATCGCCCTCGCGCTCTCAAAGGGTCACGTCCCCCTTGCGCTCTCAAAGGGTCACGTTGTCCCCGCATCCTCAAGGGGTCACGTCGCCCTCGCGCTCTCAAAGGGTCACGGCGCCGCCGCGCTCACAAAGGGTCACTTCGCCCCCGCATCCTCAAGGGGTCACATCACTCTCGTGCTCTCAAAGGGTCACGTCCCCCTCGTGCTCACAAAGGGTCACGTCGTCCCCGCATCCTCAAGGGGTCACGTCGCCCTCGCGCTCTCAAAGGGTCACGTCCACCTTGCGCTCTCAAAGGGTCACGTCGTCCCCGCATCCTCAAGGGGTCACGTCGCCCTTGCGCCATTAATAGGCCAGTCCGCCTTAGCACCCTCAAGGGGTCACGTCACCCTAGCGCTCTCTAACCTCCACGTTGCCTTAGGACGCCAAAGGGCGTCGCCGTCCTCGTGCCCTCTAAGAGGCCTCGCCGACTTCGCGACATCCACAGGCCTCACTCCCCCCTGTTTTCTAATTTCGGTTTTGGCCGTTTGGGGTTCCCGTAGGTAGGGCCCATCCCCTAGAGCTGGGATTGGGTCCTACCTAATCACATGTGGCCTACTGACTACACTTAAAGCGCGCATGCGCCCTGAGTCAGCAGGCCAGCACTATATTCTATACACGTGTTGTATGCCTATGTTACGTTGGGTGGTTGTTTGCTTTGTCGTTGTTCGTTTTGGTGTTAGTTTTGTTTATTTGGGTAGAGTTTAGCTCCCGGCATGTCCCGCCGTGCCTTCAGCGGCGTTCCCGCTGATTCTAATATTAAAAATCCTCTTTGTTGCTTACCTGGTCGTATGGCTCGCTTCTTAGCACCACACAGCACCGTGCAGCGCCACCATTGGACATACTGCGCAACCCGGTTTGTAACACAAAGGCAGATATTTGAAAATAATATTAATAATTATAATATTGAATAAATATCAATGATGATAGCAAACTCAAAAATGCAGATTATAAATCATATGGCCTTTGTATGCATCCCTGACACTTTACAATTCTTATTATTCTGTTTTCGCTATTTTATTATTCAGGGGTTGCCACAGCGATAAACTCAGGTTTAAGACCTAAGTGTTTTACGCCGGATGCCCTTCCTGACACAACCCACACCCTTTACCGGTTCTGGGGACATACAGACTATGGGGAAAATTTAGAGCAGCCGATTCACCGTAAATCCGTTTTTGGACTTCGCTCCAGTGATGATTGCCGCCTGGCGATTCCACCTCACCGAGGAGCTAATTCTCACTCCGTGGCGTTTACCACTGCAAAATGGTGGAACGATCTTCCCAACTGTGTCCGTAAGGCAGAATCACTAAACAAGTTTAAGAAACTACTGAAGACGCATCTCTTTAACAAATACCTGTTGTATAAAAAAAAAAAGCAGCATCGAATAACAATCAGGTTTGATGAATTTCCAGTATAGTTGGTTTTCTCCATGGCTTCTGACTTGTGGTGTTCTCATTTGTAAGTAAGTCGCTTTGGATAAAAGTGTCTGCTAAATGACTAAATGTAATGTAAATGTAATAGACTGTGGGAGACAACCGGAGAAGCCCACACAGACATGGGGAGGACATGGAAACTCCACCCATATCGGGATTAGAAGTGGGGAATCCCCACTGCTGTGAAATGAATGTGCTGAAGACTAAGCCACCATGCTGCCCCCTGACACTTTACAATATATATGTATATTTAGAATTACATTGTGACTACTAAGATTGCATTATGAAAATGTTTGTGGAGTTTTGAAATTGTGTGTTTAATACCAATTGGACAGTAATATCAGAAATATCTCAGAATTTTTCCAGTTTTCTTTTGCACATATGCAGGATGTTATCTCTGTATTATTAAAAAATTGTAATATAAAATGTTTCTAAATGTTCTGTATTTATCTCTATTAAATGTTAAAACAGCATTCATTGTACAGATTGTCACATGCACTGTTGGTAAAAAATTTAATTGGTATATACACAAGTGTTATATGGAGGGTGCCAGGAAGCAGGTTAAACAAATGAGGTTTATTCCAATAGCAGATAGGTAATATAAAAAGCCTGGGCAATCGCAACAGCAGATAATGAAAATGATGCACCAAAGGAGTGAGTGGTAAAAGTATAAATAATAACGCCATGATCATGTGACCATAAAGGGGCAAAAACAAAGGAACTAATAACATTAGGCAGTTAATTAACTAAAACAATGCAGATAAACAAGGTAAGCCATTGATTAACTAACCCAGAAAAGAAAACAGAGCCAATATTATCAAACACAAGAAAACTATAAGGATGTGCAGGAGGGCAACCAGTACTCCTGACATTACCCCCCTCCTGAGGGGTGCACACAAAGGAGCAGCAGGTATAGATGGAGGACCCAGGGCCTGTGGAGAGAATGACCACAAGAGAGGCCATGTGGGCATTCTGCGGAACCAAATGGGAGCCATAAGCAGGCTAAACAAATAAGGTTTAATCCAATGGCAGATAGGCATGGACAACCGCATCAGCGGGTAACGAAAGTGATACTCTTGCGCTGAAGGAGTGAGTGGCCAAAGTATAAATAACAACATCAGGATCACATGACCATAAAACACAAGAACAAAAGAACCAATAACAGAAGGTAGCTTTTGGCTACAACAAGGCAGATAAACAAGTTAAACTGTTAATTTACAAACCTGGCTTCCTGATAAATATAGAATAAATTTTAAAATCCTTCTCTATACATTCAAGGTCATCCATAATCTTTCCCCCTCATATCTGTCAAATCTTTTCAATATCGCATCTTCCTCCTGTTCGCTCAGATCATCCACTTCCACTCATCTCTCTGTGCCTCCTGCTCGTCTAAGTACTATGGGTAGCAGAGTTTTCAGTTGCTCTGCTCCCAAACTCTGGAACTCCCTCCCACCAGACATATGTAACATTGATTCTCTTCCTCTTTTTAAATCTAGAATCAATACTCACCTGTTCAAAATATCCTTTTCTTTTTTGTGAATTATTTTTGTGTACTTTTTGCATTTTTTCTTTTGTTGTTTTTTGTCAAGTGACCTTGAGTGTTGTGAAAGGTGCTTATAAATAAAAATGTATTATTAACCCAGAGAAGAAAACAAAGCAAATATAAACCAACACAGGAAAAAACAGTAAAGGTGCAGGAGGGCAATCAGTACTCCTGACACAGTTTCTGTATTGATGTGCGTCATGGCTCAGTGCATCATATAACACCCTGAAATAGTTATAAATTAAATCCTTACAAATAACATTAAAACATAGTAACTGCACAAAAATATACTGCTTTTTATATATTTGGACTTGTTAAAGCCTTACTCTGCACCCCAGTTTTTGAGCAAAAAAAAAAAAAAAAAAACAAATAAATATATATATATATATATATATATATATATATATATATATATATATATATATATATATATATATACGTGCTTGTAATATATCTGGTTTCATTATTTCTATTTCTTTGCTACTGGTTCCTAAATTTCCATAATGAAACTGTCACAGGTGCCTATGGCACCTGTCCCTCGTTTGTGTCCTTAATTGTTTCTGTTGGGTGATTGGTTTGTTTTGTTCACATGTTTGGTTCCTTTTGTATTTATTCTGAGTTTTCCTTCTCTTTGGCGCACGTCTTTATTTTGTGGTTTATATACCCAGTGTTATGTTGTTCTGTTTGTTCCCCATTTTCGTTGGTGTCCCGTCACCAATTTTTATTTAATTAAACATTTTGGATTTTATCCCGGTGTTTGGACTCTCCTTCCGCGTACAACCACGGTACGGCGCTGCGCACCTTCTCCGCGTGGGCCGTACTCGTGGGAACGTTCCTCGGACCCACGCACGCTATATTCCCCGCGTGGTCGGTACCCGGGGAGCGTTTACTAGGCGCGAGCGGCTGAACGCAGCAACTCCGCGTTAGCCGCCCTCTTTCCGGGGAAGAACGGACTGATTCATGACAGAAAGACGTGCCAACTATCTGGAGAGTTCCCGGACACCAGGGGTCACCCATCGCAGATTCGGAGGACCAGGGGCTGCACTGCTGAGGAAGTCGAGCACGGGGGACCGCCGATTACCGAGTCTGGGCGCCAGGGACCGCTCTATCGACGACTCCGAGAGCCAGGGTCCGCCAGCCGCAGACTTCGGACTCCAGGGGCGCTGTCCCCGTCTCGCAGCTAGAGGGCGCCGAACCGCGCCCCCGCAGCGAGAGGACGTACCTGACGATGTCAGCAGGTGCAGCCAACAGGCTTCAACGCCAGAGGGACCTTTCCCCCCCCCCCCGTTTTTTTGTTTTCTAGTACTGTTTATTATTATTATTATTATTTTCTTTTGTTTGTTGGGCCGCTTTCCCTTTTAGCGCGACCCTTGGGGTGGGGGTATGTCACAGGTGCCTATGGCACCTGTCCCTCGTTTGTGTCCTTAATTGTTTCTGTTGGGTGATTGGTTTGTTTTGTTCACATGTTTAGTTCCTTTTGTATTTATTCTGAGTTTTCCTTCTCTTTGGCGCACGTCTTTATTTTGTGGTTTATATACCCAGTGTTATGTTGTTCTGTTTGTTCCCCATTTTCGTTGGTGTCCCGTCACCAATTTTTATTTAATTAAACATTTTGGATTTTATCCCGGTGTTTGGACTCTCCTTCCGCGTACAACCACGGTACGGCGCTGCGCACCTTCTCCGCGTGGGCCGTACTCGTGGGAACGTTCCTCGGACCCACGCACGCTATATTCCCCGCGTGGTCGGTACCCGGGGAGCGTTTACTAGGCGCGAGCGGCTGAACGCAGCAACTCCGCGTTAGCCGCCCTCTTTCCGGGGAAGAACGGACTGATTCATGACAGAAACCTCCTGAGGTGATCAATAAAATCTTATCTTATCTTATCTTATCTTATCTACACAATCATACCAGCTTTCTGGTTTAATTATTAGGATGCATGCGCATAAAACTAAACATTACATTTTGTAAAGTTATGATATTATTCTTAGGATATATTTGTGTTTTCCTAAAGGTAAACCCAGTGAAGTACCACACCAGTGCTTTGTTCACCTTCCATCAGATTAATGCCTTTGAAAAAGATGGTTTTCTCTTCATGGACCTGTGCTGCTCAGACAGTGGCGATGCACTGGATGTGTACCTCTTACAAAACCTGCGGAAATCTGGAACAGCATTGGATAAAGTTAAAAAGCTCTTTTTTTTCTTATTAACAAAACTGTATTAATTTTCTGTTCTGAAGTTTATTAAGGAATAGCCTCAGTCAAATATAACCTTAGCGCTTATCCAAACTAAAGACTTTTGAGTTTCCATGTTCTTCCCAGCTCCCTGGATGGACATGGGGAAATCCCCCCCCCTACCCCCCCGGAAGATAATGAACAAATCAGTTATAGATTGATTGGGTGTCACATAGATTTAATTAACTCGCGACAAGTTTCGGAACACAAGATTTTAGGATTTCTGTAATTACGTGAGTTTTAATTGTGTTTTGTGATATTTCTCAGATATACAATGATCTGGGCAGAACGATTGCTCGCCGCTTTGTTCTGCCATTGAATGTCACAACGGAAACGCCACAAAACACAAACCTCAACACAACAGTCGACAGCTTTGCCACTGCAGTCTACCATGAGAACAACAAAGTAAGTAACAGCATCACACAGTCCAGGCACGGCAAAAAACTACCTTTTTGGACTAGATTACATTAGATTCAACTTTAGTGTCATTGTGCATAATACAAGTACAGGGCTAATGAAATATAGTTCTAACCAATCTAACCAGAAGTGCAATACAGTAATATGCAAAAGTTTGGGCACCCCTATTAATCGTAATAATTTTTAGTTCTAAATATTTGGGTGTTTGCAAAAGCCATTTCAGTTTGATATATCTAATAACTGATGGACACAGTAATATTTCAGGATTGAAATGAGGTTTATTGTACTAACAGAAAATGTGCAATATGCATTAAACCAAAATTTGACAGGTGCAAAAGTATGGGTACCCTTATCATTTTATTGCTTTGAATACTCCTAACTACTTTTTACTGACTTACTGAAGCACAGAATTGGTTTGGTAACCTCATTGAGCTTTGAACTCCATAGCCAGGTGTATCCAATCATGAGTAAAGGTATTTCAGGTGGCTAATTGCAAGTTGTTCTCCTATTTGAATCTCTTCTGAAGATGGCATCATGGACTCCTCAAAACAACTCTCAAATGATCTGAAAACAAAGATTGTTCAACATAGTTGTTCAGGCGAAGGATACAAAAAGTTGTCTCAGAGATTTAACCTGTCAGTTTCCACTGTGAGGAACATAGTAAGGAAATGGAAGCCCACAGGGACAGTTCTTGTTAAGCCCAGAAGTGGCAGGCCAAGAAAAATATCAGAAAGGCAGAGGAGAAGAATGGTGCTAACAGTAAAGGACAATCCACAGACCACCTCCAAAGAGTTGCAGCATCATCTTGCTGCAGATGGTGTCACTGTGCATTGGTCAACAATACAGCGCACTTTGCACAAGGAGAAGCTGTATGGGAGAGTGATGCGAAAGAAGCCGTTTCTGCAAGCACGCCACAAACAGAGTTGCTTGAGGTATGCAAAAGCACATTTGGACAAGCCAGCTTCATTTTGGAAGAAGGTCCTGTGGACTGATGAAACAAAGATTGAGTTGTTTGGTCATACAAAAAGGCTTTATGCATGGCGTCAAAAAAACACAGCATTCCAAGAAAAACACTTGCTACCCACTGTAAAATTTGGTGGGGGTTCCATCATGCTTTGGGGCTGTGTAGCACCCAATGCTGGCACCGGGATTCTTGTTTAAGTTGAGGGTCGCATGGATTCCACTCAGTATCAGCAGATTCTTGAGAATAATGTTCAAGAATCAGTGACGAAGTTGAAGTTACGCCGGGGATGGATATTTCAGTGATCCAAAACACCGCTTCAAATCTACTCAGGCATTCATGCAGAGGAACAATTACAATGTTCTGGAATGGCCATCCCAGTCCCCAGACCTGAATATCGTTAAACATCTGTGGGATGATTTGAGGCGGGCTATCCATTCTTGGCGACCATCAAACTTAACTGAACTGGAATTGTTTTGTAAAGAAGAATGGTCAAAAATACCTTCATCCAGGATCCAGAAACTGATTAAAAGCTACAGGAAGCGACTGGAGGCTGTTATTTTTGCAAAAGGAGGATCAACTAAATATTTATGTCACTTTTCTGTTGAGGTGCCCATACTTTGGCACCTGTCAAAGTTTGGTTTAATGCATATTGCACATTTTCTGTTAGTACAATAAACCTCATTTCAATCCTGAAATATTACTGTGTCCATCAGTTATTAGATATATCAAACTGAAATGGCTGTTGCAAACACCCAAATATTTAGAACTAAAAATGATTAAGATTAATATGGATGCCCAAACTTTTGCATATGACTCTATATACATTATTTACATAAAGTGCATCAATAACAGTGACTGGTGCATGGAGAGGAGAAGTGTTGCACATGATATAATATGAACATAATATATACATGATATATACATCATATGAACATGATATAAAGTGCATACAGTATAGAAGGTGCAGAGAAGTGGTTGTGCAAAAGAGTTATTAAAGTGTATGTGTAGCGTTCACGAGGATAACTGCCTCAGGAAAAAAACTTTTAATGAGTCTGCTGGTGCGGAAATGGAGGCTCCTGTGATGGGTGAGGTGAGATCATTAGAGATGTGAAGACAAAGGAACTTGAAGCTGGACACCTGATCCAATGCAGCTCCACTGACGTAGATGGGGGTGTGAACTTGGCTCCTGGTCTTTCTGAAGTCCATAAAGATCTCCTTTGTTTTGTGTGTAGAGTGCCAGGTTGTTTTCATGGCATAATGAGTACAGATGCTATACTTTGTCCCTGTAGGATGTTTCATCATTGTCTGTGATCAGGCCTATCACCGTGGTATCATCTGCAAACTTGACTATGGTGTTTGAACAATAAACAGGCACACAGTCATGGGTGAAGCGCTGTGCAAAAAGTGTCCTCTGTGAATCTATTGCTGCGGTATTCAAACTGGTGTGGGTCAAATGTAGCAGGCAGGCAGGACTTCAAGTGAGAGAGAACTAGTCTTTTAAAGTACTTAAACAGTGCAACAGGTTGGAAGTCATTAAGGGCTGAAGCAGTTGAGTGCTTTGGCACGGGCACATGGTATCAGACTTGAAGATGGATGGGTCAGCGAGACATTAAAGATGTGTGCGAAGACACCTAAGAGTTCCTCAGCACAAGCCATTAGCACCCAGCTGGGTACACCAACAGGCCCAGCTGCTTTACATTAATTCATCCTGCTCAGCGTGCGTTTTTTGAAAATGTAGCCTTGTTTCCCTGGTCGAAGCGAGCATATAAGTGGTTCAGTTCATCAGGGAGTGAGGCACTGTTGGTGGATGGCGCAGTGCTGGCTGGCTTGAAATCAATGAGGGTGTATATGCCCTGCCACGTACGTTGAGTGTCAGAGGTGGTGAAATGCTCCTCGATCCTCTGTTTGTAGCAGTGCTATAGTTATTCCTCTCCTCAGGTTAGCTCTGGCCGAGCTTTCTCCTGACCTGAAGCCAGTATCTCTGGCTTTGATCACTGGCTTTGAGCCCTCTGTTCATCCAGGGCTTCTGGCTAGGGAATGTTATTATTGTCTTTTGTGATGTCACTCTGTCCACACAGCTGTTGATGTGTTCCAGGACAGAGTTAGTGTAGGTGTCCAGGTGGATGTGTGAGCCCGTGGTGGCCCGGGCAGCATACTCACTCCAGTCAGTGTGCTGGAACTGGTGCTGAAAGAAGGAGTCGGCCCCATCCATCCAGATCTTTACAGTTCTGGTGGTAGGCTTGATCCTCTGGATGACTGGAGAGTATTTGGGCTAGGGTGACCAGCACAAAGTGGGACAGTCACACAATTTCATTACTTTTCACATGTCCCGCAAATTGAGACGTTGTCTCGCATTGTTATTGAAAATCAGACTTTGGTCTTCCGTTTTTTTTTTTTTATGCGTGTTTTATAATCTGGCATTAGATGGCTGTGTTGTCTGTTATCGGGGGAGGCGGGCTGTTGTCCAATCAGGAACACCAACACAAACAATGCAAATCAGGTCAGAACAGCACCAGCATGCAGCACGAGATATGGAGGAAAGAGAGGTAAACACGACCTGTACAGCTAAAAAAACAAAATGCAGCTACAACAAAGACTGGGAAACTATCCGCCCCTGAGTGAAACCAGTGCAAGGCGAGTCTGATAAAGTTTTGTGTGATGGATTTCCCGTGACGTGAAACGACACAGACAATGCGAGACTCACAAAAAACGCTCAAAAGGAGGTTTCCCAGTCTATGCATGAGTTCCTGCTAAAACCCAAAAAAGATTTATATATACAGTGCATCCGGAAAGTATTCACAGCGCTTCACTTTCTCCACATTTTCTTACATTACAGCCTTATTCCAAATTGTATTACATTAATCTCTTTCCTCAAAATTCTACACAAAATACCCCATTATGACCATGTGAAAAAAACATTTCTTGAGTTTTGAAAATTTATTAAAAATAAAAAACTAAGAAATCACATTTACATAAGTATTCACAGCCTTCGCCATGAAGCTCAAAATTGAGCTCAGGTGCATCCTGTTTCCACTGATCCTTGAGATGTTTTTACAGCTTAAATGGAGTCCAACTGTGGTAAATCCAGTTGATTGGACATGATTTGGAAAGGCACACACCTGTCTTTATAAGGTCCCACAGTTGACTGCATGTCAGAGGGCAAACACGAAGCATGAAGTCAAAGGAATTGTCTGTAGACCTCCGAGACAAAATTGTCTCGAGGCACAAATCTGGGGAAGGATACAGAAAAATTTCTGCTGCTTTGAAGGTCCCAATGAGCACAGTGGCCTCCATCATTCGTAAATGGGGGGCGCATAACAAGAAATCACAGTGCAAATGATATTAAGTAGATTGAACAAACCCTCAAGAGACAACATGGAGAAATATTTCACAGGAATGACGGAGAGAAAGGCGGAGAGAGACGAAGATAAAGTTAAAACGAGGAAAGTGTATGTAGCGCTTGGTTTCATGGTAACTGAGGTGGGAGACGAAGAAAGAACGGTGTGTCGTCTGTGTCTTTAAATGTTGGCAGTGGACAGCGTGAAATAAATGAAGGCGTCACTTAAAGGCATTACACCCCAATCACGCTGATAACCGCTTGAGTTTTTAATCGATAACATGACGCGTACAGCAAGCAATTATAACGCTTTATGAAAACTACTGCAGAAAAGCTGTGCGCTGCAGAACGGGCACGTTGAAGACATTAGTTCTGATTTCCTTATTTTGATAAAAAAAAAAACAAAAAAAAAAAACAGGTTTAAGGTAGGTTAAAGTGGTAATAAATTGTGCTCCTGAATTAATGTTGCTGATGAATTTGAATTTATTATTATTTATTGATTTTATATAATTTCATTTTTCAATATCAAATGCCAGTCAGTTCAAAAATATTTCTAGTTTAAATAAGGATCGTTTCTGTTACAAACTAAAAAACAAGTTAATAAACTTATTCTTTGTTCTAAGTTGATCTATATTTCTTTCTTTTTTGTTTTCTTTATTGTTAATTAGAAGACATTGTTATAAAAGAGGGGTACTTATAACAAATTTATAGACAAATCATACTACAGTGGGCGTGTAAAAATACTTTTTCATCCCATTTTGTCATGCACGGGGGGGGTGTGTGTGTGTGTGTGTGTGTGTGTGTGTGTGTGTGTGTGTGTGTGTGTGTGTGTGGGTGGGGGCGCAAAACGTTTTCTTCATCCTAGGGGAAATAATTGAGAATTACTGTGCTATGGGGATATTTTTCAGCAGCAGGAACTGGCAGACTAGTCAGGATAGAGGGAAAGATGAATGCAGCAATGTACAGAGACATCCTGGATGAAAACTTGCTCCAGAGCGCTCTTGACTTCAGGCTGGGGCGACGGTTCATTTTTCAGCAGGACAGCGACCCGAAGCACACAGCCAAGATCTCAAAGGACTGGCTTCAGGACCACTCTGTGAATGTTCTGGAGTGGCCCAGCCAGAGCCCAGACTTGAATCCGATTGAACATCTCTGGAGAGATCTGAAAATGGCTGTGCACAGACGTCTCCCATCCAATCTGATGGAGCTTCAAAGGTACTGCAAAGAAGAATGGGCAAAACTGCCTAAAGATAGGTGTGCTAAGCTTGTGGCATCATATTCAAAAAGACTTGAGGCTGTAGTTGCTGCCAAAGGTGGTTCTACAAAGTATTAAGCAAAGGCTGTGAATACTTATGTAAATATGATTTCTTTGTTTTTTAATTTTAATAAATTTTCAAAACTCTCAAGAAAACTTTTTTCACATGGTCATAATGGGGTATTTTGTGTAGAATTTTGAGGAAAGAGATTAATTTAATACAATTTGAAATAAGGCTGTAACGTAACAAAATGTTGAAAAAGTGAAGCGCTGTGAATACTTTCCGGTTGCACTGTATATATATATATATATATATATATATATATATATATATATATATATATATATACATACATATACTGATATTTATATATATATATATATACTGTATATACATATATATACACACACACAAACCGGATTCCAAAAGAGTTGGAACACTAAACAAATTGTTAATAAAAACTGAATGCAATGATGTGGATATGGCAAGTGTCAATGTTTTATTTGTAATAAAAGATAGATGACATATTAAAAATTTAATCTGAGTAAATGTAACATTTTAAGGAAAAATATGTTGCATCAAAATTTCACAGTGTCAACAAATCCCAAAAAAGTTGGGACGAGTAGTAATAAGTGGCTGGAAAAAGGAAATTGGGCATATGAACAAATTGAGCGCTGGGCAGATACACCCAGGACAGGGCGCCAACCCATCACTGGGCACACACTCACTCACACAGACATGCACACAAACACACTGTATACGGGGCAATTTGGAGAATTCAATTGACTTGATCCATGTTTTTGGACTGTGGGAGGAAACCTGAGAACCCGGAGGAAACCCACGCGGACACATGGATAACATGGAAACTTTACCCAAATTGGGATTCAAACCGGGAATCGGTATATTCCATATATTGCATATTGGTTTGGTCATAGTTTAATTCAATAATCATCCATTTGATTTGTTTTATTTCTCATTTCTTACTATAGGTGTTCTGCACTTATGAGGATCTCTGCGGTGATGAGCTGCTTGATTACGGTGGCATGGATTTCCCTCACATTAATTACAGGTGCAACACCAAACCCTACCGCTACTTCTATGGCTGTGGATTCCGCCACCTAGTGGCAGACACATTGCTCAAGATGGACTTACATGACAGAAAGTTAAAAGTACGTTGGCATTTGATTTTTTTTCTCAAATTAAGACATTATTTTGGTTCATTTCATAAAAGTTACACTGGTATTCAATTTAAATTAACATATTTATTTATTAAACCTTTTTTCACAATAATTATCTCAATATCTTTTTTTCTGTAATTTAATCACAATAATGCACACTTTTTTGTACCTTATTGCTTTATAATACACTAGTTTTGACCACACAATCAGATTTTTTTTTTTTATTGAACATATGTTATTTAAACTAGAATATACACTGTTTCACTGAGATGTCAAATACAGTTCAATACAGGGATACCTCACAACCTGGAATTCAAAGGGAATATTTGAGGGTCTGCATCATTTAATGTACAGACCATGCCTACAACTTTCAACATTTAACTTTATTTTCTATTGTGAAGCAAACAACAAATTGGACAAAATAACGGAAAACATCAGTGTGCATAACTATTCACCCCGTAAGTCAGTACTTTGTAGAGCCACCTATTGCAGCAATTACAGCTGCAAGTCACTTTGGATAAGTCTCTATGAGCTTGCCACATCTTGCCACTGGAATTTTTGCCCATTCCTCATGGCAAAACTGCTCCTTCAAGTTAGATGGTTTCCGTTGGTGAACAGCAATCTTCAAGTCTGACCACAGATTCTCAATTGGATTAAGGTCTGGGCTTTGACTAGGCCATTCCAATATGTTTACACGTTTCCTCTTAAACCACTCAAGTGTTGCTTTAGCAGTATGCTTTGGGTCATTGTCCTGTTGGAAGGTAAATCTCCGCCCTAGTCTCAGATCACTGACAGACGTAAACAGGTTTTGCTCAAGAATATCCCTGTATTTAGCACCATCCATCTTCCCCTCGACTCGGACCAGTTTTCCAGTCCCTGCTGCTGAGAAACATCCCCACAGCATGATGCTTCCACCACCATGTTTCACTGTGGGGATGGTGTTCTTGGGGTGATGAGATGTGTTGGGTTTGCACCAGACATAACGTTTTCTTTGGTGACCAAAAAGTTAAATTTTGGTCTCATCTGACCACAGTACCTTCCTCCATACAGTTTGGGAGTCTCCCACATGCCTTTTTGCAAACTTGATACAAGCCTTCCTATTTTTGCCTGTAAGTAAAGGTTTTTTTCTGGCCACTCTTCCATAAAGCCCAGCTCTATGGAGTGTACGGCTTATTGTGGTCATATGGACAGAAACTACAGTCTCTGCTTGGGAACTCTGCAGCTCCTTCAGGGGTACCTTTTTTGGTCTCTGTGCTGCCTCTCTGATAAGCTGAGAGTTTTGGTGGGCGGCCCTCTCTTGGCAGGTTTGTTGTGGTACCATATTCTTTCCATTTGATGATGATGGATTTGATGGTGCTCCGGGGGATCATCAGAGATTTGGATATTATTTTATAACCCAACCCTGACTTATACTTCTCTACAACTTTATCCCTGACTTGCTTGGAGAGCTCCTTGGTCTTCATGGTATTGTTTGGTTAGCTTAATGGTGTTGCAGCCTCTGGGGCCTTTCAGAAAAAGTGTGTATATACTGACAGATCATGTGACACTCAGATTGCACACAGGTGGCCTTCATTTCACTAAGCATGTGACTTCTGAAGGTAATTGGTTGCATCAGAACTTTTTATGGGTTTCATAACAAAGGGGGTGAATACATATGCACATGCCAATATTCAGTTTTTTATTTTCATATTCTTTATATACATATATTTTTTCCTCATTTCACTTCTAAAATGTAGACTATTTTGTGCAGATGTATATAAAAAAAACATACATACAGGTTGTAATGTAGAAAAATAGGGAAATATCCAAGGGGGTGAATACTTTTGCAAGGCACTGTAAATAATGCTCACTATTCTGCACTTGCAGAATAACTAAATGTTATGTAAATGTAATGTCAAATATGACTGGGTGATGAGGTCATATCCCCAAGTCTGTAAAGGGGTGCTGTCAGGTTAGTCTACCTCGGGCTGAAGCGGTGGCGCATAGGAAGCGCAGACCGCCGCGTTTACACGCACTGAAGGGAGCCAGGCACGTAGGTAGCTGATAACGGGTTTATTAAAGGTGCAGTGCACCACAAAGCATGAGGTACGAAAGAGACTAAAGTGACATAACACAAACGACCAGCACCAAAGACAAGAAACAATGGACATAAATACAAAAAGACACCCGACCACGTGCACAAGACAAACCAATTACAAAAAGGAGTTAATTAACTAAACTAATATGCACTGAACGTTAATTAACTCAAATGAACGGGACGAAACACAAAACAGGTGACAGGTGCCCTAGGCACCTGTTACAGGTGCAGGGTAACAAATTATTTATGATTGTATGAATGTAGAATTAAAGTTATTTATCTTGGTTCATTTGATTCAGGGTTCTTTAGGTGCCATTCCATGGCTTCCCTTGTGCGGGAGGGAAGAGCCCTTGGCTATAAAGTAAAAGGGGAAAGGTAGCCATTGGGAACCTGTTAAAGAAAATATTATTATGGGTAATCAATGTAATGTGAATGAATATGAATTATGGTTAAGTTAATAATTAAATGATTTTGGCCAATGTTGTGTTGTATTTGTATAGGGTCGACTCTTAGTGGAATAATCTAGTTAATTATGGCTGAGTCTTAGGTGTTAAATTAAGAGGGGGTAATCTAGGGGGAATAGTGCACCTGTCTCTAAAGAAATAGAAGAAATGCGGCTCAATACAAATTGTTAGACAATCCTTGGTCCTCCCAAGGTTTCTTCCTCAAAAAACAATTTAACAGGAAGATTTTTTTTTGCCATTTTGTGTTCGGGCTTATAACACTGTAAATCTGCCTTGTGATAATGTCCTGTTGTAAAAAGCGCTATATAAATAAATTACTTGAACTTGAACTGAACTTTGACCAAGGCTGAGTATGCTACTGGTGAATTCTGCTCTGAATTTCCTTCTTAATACAGTTTTTGTTTCTCATGTTTGTGCAATACAACTCACCTTGGAGTGTATTTAAAACCAATCTCTGGTATCTAATTCAAATCAAATTCAAAGACTAACTCAATCGTTAAACGTATCTGGTTTTAGCAGCTCTTGAATGCCGTTGCGATGTTACAGACAGGTGAAAGTTTAATATGGAAAATGCACAATACTGTATGGTTTTATTTTCACACAACTGTAAAGATTTGTCACTGTGTGTTTGATTTTCAGGTGTGGCATGAGCCAGGTTTGTATCCGTCTGAACCAGTGTTTGTTCCCTTACCAAATGCAGTGGAGGAAGATGATGGGATCATTCTTTCTGTTGTCCTCACACCCACAAAGGTACAACAAAATTCTACAAAAAAATATAATTCAGCCAAAAGTCCATTATTGAAGTTATATACTGATATATACAATAACTGTGTCTTGTGGTTTAAGGATAAACACAATTTTCTACTGGTGCTTGATGCTAAGACATTCGCAGAACTGGGAAGAGCAGAAGTACCTGTCAGCATTCCATATGGCTTCCATGCTACCTTTCACTCCTCAGTGTAATTGTTGCTGGATAAAAAAAGCAATGTTAAATATATACTTATTCCAGTACTGAGTTTATCTTACTAATAGATTTGTAGGAGTTTACAAAACCAGATTAACAAATTATTATTAACTGCCACCAATTTTTGCTGTGATTTTACTAATAAAAAATATAATAAATTAATTAATTGAATTATACGAAGAGCTGGCACGGTTGCTTAGTGCTCTCAGCACTGGGGATTAGAGGTTCGAATCCCAATCTGGATGGATTTCCATATTCTCGCGGTAAATTCAAGGTAAATTGAAAGCTCTAAATTGCCCCATATAGCATGTGTTTGTGTGTGTGTGTATGTGTCTGTGTGAGTGAGTGTGCCCAGCGATAGATTGGTATCCTGTCCCGGAACGTTCTCCCCTGGATGACAAAAAGCACAAAAAGGCTCTCTGCGTTGGTTATTAAATATTCTTTCTTTGAGACTAAGGACTATTGCTAACCATGTGTTAATTTACCTGCCATTTGATTTAGATTTATTCTTTGAAAATGACTTTGTTTGATCAGTATACTTAAATACTTAATACTATATGTTGTAATCACTGTTTATTAATGTGTTTAGATGCCAAATGTCAAGAAGCGGGTCTTTGACCTGAGAATCAATGTTATAAGGCTTTTTTTTTAATTGAAGTAGATAGTTCCTTTTTGAAAAATCTTTACATATTTTTCTTGCAAAAAATTAGATATAGGGTTTACAAATTCTAATAAGTTCATTACATCCAGATGATATACTATTTTTCAGTTTATTAACTGCATTTCTGATTTCATCTATGTATATTTTTTGAAGTAATATTTGTCTTTACAACTAACAATGTAAAATAAATTTGTCAAGAAAATTGTCAACAGCATTTAGTTTTTTATCACATTCAAAAATTAAGTGTAATATTATTTAAAAGTTTTCTAACCGTATTTATAAATATATAAATACAATATAAATATATAATAATAAATATAATATACCGTATTTTCCGGTGCGCCTTATACGTGTACTGAGTTCCAAAATCTATATAAGTATTGTTGTGCGACTGGGTGGTTTCGTGAAAAGCCGAGTGAAGAAAATTAATTTGTCATTCCGGGAGGATTGCCGTCATTCCGGGAGGATTAAATAAAGAACTCCAAACGCTGGCGTAACCAGGGCGTTTAAAGTAAACTTGCGGGCGGCGTGGGAGTGATGGATGATAGACGGCGAACACGTTTACTACGCCACTGTCTGTGAATGGATTGTGGATGCCTGGGCTAAGGTTTCTGCTGTGACCTTTGTCCGAGCTTTCACGAAAGCCGGCGTCATTGCTGAACGACGAGACTGACTCAGACATTGATGAGGGGGAACCCGTAGTGCAGCTTTTTAATTCAGACACAGAAGATGAGGACTTTGATGGATTTGTGGGAGAAAGTGATTAAAAATAATGTGTGTTTTGTCAAGTAGTAGAATAAACTTCAATTATAAATCACTGTTTTGCATCCTTTACTTTTCTTGTAGATCGTATGTTTTAGCAAGTGCTTTATAATACGGTGCCATACAGAATAAGTACCTTACAGAAATAGAGTCCGTAATTGAGACTGCGCCTTATAGTATGGTGCGCCTTATACGTGGGTCAAATACAGAAATATACCCCATAATTCAGACTGCGCCTTATAATACGGTGCGCCTTATTGTCAGGTTGGGAGGGCTGGGCCACTCCCCCCTGTCTCCCGGGTTTCGGGTTTGGCCGTTTAGGGCTCACGTAGGTAGGGTCCATCCCATTGAGCTGGGATTGGGTCCTACCTGATCACGTGTGGCCTGTTGACTGCACTTGAGGTGCGCATGTGCCCTGTGTCAGCAGGCCAGCATTGCATGTGTATGTGCGTACACGGATACACGTATGTTACGTCGGGTGTTTCGGGTTTGGTTTGGTTTTGTTGTTTTTGTAAAGTTTACTCCCGGCACGTTTCGCCGTGCCTTCAGCGGCATTCCCGCTGTCTAGTTATTTTGTATATGTGTTTTGCTCCTGGCACGTCTCGCCGTGCCTTCAGCGGCGTTCCCGCTGACTTCAGTGATTAAACTGCTATTTGTTTGCTTACCTGGTCGCCTGGCTCGCTTCCTGCAACCACACCACACCGCGCTGCGCCGCGTTCGTACGGACAGCGCACCCGATCGTTACATTAATGCTGGCCTCCCCCCCTGCGAAGTCCAGGAGCTCTCATCCGGGTAAGTGCCCAGTACTTTCATTATTTATCCGCGGCCGCGTACCCCGGCTTTCGGTTCGTTCCGTTAGCATCGGCGCTAGCCCGCTATTAGCCACATCCTCCGGCTGCAGCATTGGCTGTATTAACTCGGCGCTAGCCCCGCCAGTAGTCGCTTCTTCGGCTGCAACTTCAGCTACTTTATCTCGGCGCTAGCCCCGCTAATAGCCACGTTTTCCGGCTGCAGCATCGGCTACTTTAATTCGGCACTAGCCCCGCCATTAGCCGTGTTTTTCGGCTGTAGCACTGGCTATATTAAGTTGGCGCTAGGCCCGCCTTTAGCCGCGTTGTTTGGCTGCAGCACCAGCTGTATAGCTTGGCGCTAGCCCCGCCACTAGCCTAGTCCCCGGCTGTAGCATCCCGGCTACTTTAACCCGGCGCTAGCCCCGCCAATAGCCCTTTCCCTGACTGCAGCAATTGAGCTTCAAATCAAATTTCTGCTGCAGTGCTCGCTTCCCGGAGATTGGAGCGATGAGGGGAATCGACCGGGTCCCGGATTATGGGGAGATTGTGCTCCCTCTCTCAGCCCTGATTAAGCTCCCAGCACCCTGCGACGGGGTGGCTTTGAAACCTCTCCCTTACATTATCGGCTGTCGCCGATGTTGAACTGGTGTCCAGTCGGGAGCTTTCGGACCGAGAGAGGGTGCAATTCTACCTCTCTCGTCTCCTGGGACCTGCGCTGAGGTGGGCCGAGGGCCTAGTGGCCACAGGGGACGTCTGTCTCACCTCAGCAAGCCGGTTCGAGCTCAGATGCCCGCTCCGTTGACGAGCACCTGGCGGGGCAAAGATCCTCAGCGCGATCCTGCACGCGTGTCTCAGCGCGAGCTTCCGCACGTTTCTCCGTGCGATCCTCCCCGCTCCGCGAGTTTTTTCTCACCGCCCGGAATCCGCTCCGCGGAGTTTTTTCTCGCGACCCTGCGTGCAATCCTCCATGCGAGCCCCCCGGCTCCACGGATGACCCACACCACGAGTTTTTTCTCGCCGCCAGGAATCCGCCGCGCATTCCTCCGTGCGAGCCTCCCGGGTCCACGGATCACCTGCTCCGCGAGTTTTTCCTCGAAGCCAGAGCTTCTCTGCGCGACTCTACACGCGATTCTCCACGTTTTGCCCCACGCGATTCTCCGAGCGCTTCGCCGCGTGATTCTCCGTGCGCTTCTCCGCGCGCTTCGCCACGTGTTTCTCCGCGTGTTCCTCCTGTCTCCTCTGATCAATCGGCCTGCGATTTGCCCAGTGCTGGCAGCGAGCCACTGCACGCCGTCTGTGAGCCGCGTACTGAGCCACGCCGCGCCGCTAGTGCGTCTCCGCTCGCCGTCAGCGAAACCTCGCTTGCCACGAGCGTTTTCCTGCTCGCCTTCTGCTCACCGCCGCTCACCGCCAGTGTTCCGCCGCCCGTCGCCAGCCTACCGCTCCACAGGTCGTCACGCTACGCCGGTAATCCGGCACGTAGGCAGGCACGACGTCAGCATTCCGCCGCTTCCCACGGTGGTCCGTCCTGGGATTCGCCGCGCGTCACGAGCGTTCCACCGCCCTCTGTCGGCTATCCGCCGCACGCCGTGAGCAACCCGCACCACGTGGTCACCATACCGCTCCACGTTGAGCGCGAGGCGCTTGTCATCCCGCTCAGCGCCACTAGCGGCCCGCCCCCTGATCCATGCCGTGCCGCCAGCAATCCACGCCGCGTCTCCTGCACGTCTTGCTGGGTCCAGGGCATTGTGCCGGATAAAGGTTGCTTGTCTGCGTTGGTCGCGTCCAGTCCCGAGCCGTTCGTGGTCAGTGTAGGGTGCGTTCGGTGCTCGGTTTCTGCCTCGTTAGACCAGGACTTAATTTTATGTGGTGTTGCCATGGTACTAGTTTGCTCCCTCTGTGTCCAGGTGGCGGAGAGGAGGGAGACTGGGAGTCGAGGCGTGGTGATCAGCGCATCCCCTAGAGTGCAGTCCAGTGGTCCGGTGGGGAGGCAGTGGATTTCTGTGGTCCCCGCACAGGATCAGTTAAGCTCTGCTCTGGACCATACCACGCCCGCTCTGGACTGTAATGCCCCCGCGCTGGACTATTTGCCTTTTAATCTGGACAACTCATTTCCCACTCTGGACAATGTGCCACCTGCTCCGGACAAGGTGCCCTCTGAACTGGAGGTGTTGAAGGCCGATCAGTTCTCATGGGACTCTGTACCTGTTACCCTGCTTATGGGCCAAGACTGTGTTCCACTTGCGTCCACTTGGGTCATTTCGGTATCCACTCGGGTCACCTTTGCGTCAACTCGGGTCATTTCTGCGTCCACTCGGGTCGCATGTGCGTCCACTCGGGTCATTTCGGCGTCCACTCGGGTCACCTTTGCGTCCACTCGGGTCATTTTTGCGTCCACTCGGGTCATTTCGGCATTCACTCGGTTCACCTCTGCGGTCACGTGTACCCCGGTCACCCCTGCGGCCACGTTTGTCTCTCCGGTTCCTGAACCCACGTTTGTCTCTCGGGTCCCTGGGTCCGCGTTTTGCTCTCCCGCACCGGAGTCCGCGTGGGGGTTCTGTCACCCTCGCGCTCTCAAGGGGCTGCGCACACATGGGGTCACGTCTCCCCCGCTTTCCCAAGGGGTCACGTCGCCTCCACGCACACAAGGGACCTAGGCGCCGCCGCGCTCTCCAAGGGTCAGGTCATCCACGCGCACCCAAGGGGTCTCGCCACCCACGCGCACTCAAGGGGTCGCACCACCCTCGCGCTCACAAAGGGGTACGGCGTTCCCGTACACTCAAAGGGTTACGTCCTTCTCGCGCCCACCAGGGGTCATGCCACCCTCGTGCTCACAAAAGGGTACGGCGCTCCCGTACTCTCAAAGGGTCGCGTCCCTCTCGCGCTCATATAGGGTTGCGTCCCCCTCGCGCTCATAAAGGGTTACGGCGTTCCCGTACCCTCAAAGAGTCACGCCCCTCTCGCGCTCAGAGAGGGCCATGGCGCCGCTGCGCTCACCAAGGGTCAGGTCCTCCTCGGACTCTCATAGGGTCACTCTCTCCTCGTGCTCACAAGGGGTCACGGCGCCCCCGCATCCTTAAGGGGTCTCGTCGCCCTTGCACGCTCGGGGGGTCGCAGCGTCACCACCCTCACAAGGGGTCACATCGCCCCCGCATCTTCAAGGGGCCCCATCCTCCTCGAGCTCGCAAGAGGTCACGGTGCCGCAATGCTCACAAAGGGTCGGCCCCGCAGCCTCAAGGGGTCACGTCGTCTCCGCTGCCTCAAGGGGTCACGTAGCCCGCACGCCCTTCTAGGGTCACGATGCCCCCGCATCCTCAAGGGGTCACGTGCCCCTCGAGTTCACAAGGGGTCACGACGTCCGCACGCTCCCAGCACGTCTCACCGTGCCTTCAGTGGCGTTCCCGCTGACTTCAGTGATTGAACACACCGCGCTGCGCCGCGTTCGTACCGATCGTGACACTTATGGTCCGGAAAATACGGTAATAGAAATATCTGCTGCTTTTGTTCATTTCGATCCATTGTTTTTTGATCTCACAAACCAGAATCAGAATAACATTTATATATATATATTGTATATATATACTGAATACACACCGAATTTAAACTGAATTTATGTGCAAATATTAATAAGAATGTAATTTATATGTGGAAAAAAGCTTCTTTTGCTCCATCTTCATAAATTGTATCAAGTTGTTTCTTGTGTTCAAGTGTTTTATGAATGTTTTTTTCATTTTTCAAATTTCAAATCTCAAATTTTATTGCTGCCCATCACATTGTAAACCTAAAACATTGTAAACCTTGTAAACTCCCACTGTATCCCATATCCCACTAAAATGTTTACAAGTAATCTTCTTTATTATTCCTTTTACATTATCACTTTATTTTTATTAACCTTCCAGAAGATAGCGCGACATTTTGTAGACTTACTTACAATAGGTATTGATTTGTTTGATTTGTATTGATTTGATTAACCATAAATCATGGCAAGGTCAGGCCTTTGCTTCAAGTGTATTTGTCACAGTGTTGGGGAATGATTTTTAAACAGGTATTACAAACAAATGTAAATGTAGTGCCCAAAAGAATGTAAGACAGTTTCAGAATGGAACTGGGGAAATATGAACAATTGTGGCACAGAGAAAACTCGAATGGCATCTTGTAGCAGCATTAACAGCACAAATTCAAAATATACAGCTGCCATACCAAAGAAAAGTAATGGGTCATGCTCAGAAAGAGCTGATGCATTGTAGTGAATATGAAGAGCAGACTCCCGTCAAGTGAGAGCTGGCTCCCCATTTTTTTTCTTTTTGCTGCAGCCCTGCATACAGCTTATAGTAGAATTTGGTTTTGATTGGTCACATGTTCCTTATGACCAGTTACATCACAATCACATAAAACAGAGATGGGGAAATACAGTACATTACAGTCAGGTGTAGAGTCTGTCCGACTGCTCAGTCAGTAGGAGGGACAGCAGACAATGGTTAGGTTGAAAATGGACTCAAAAACGTGTAAATATGACTGAGACCAGTAAATGAAGCAGCATCTGGCTGCAGTTTAATTATTTTGGGAATAGCAGAGCAGAGTGCAACAAACCTGCACAGACCAGAGTGCAACAAACCTGCAAAGAGCGTTTGGGACCCAAAAGAGCTGGTTGTTTATTAAGACTTTCTAAAAAGAGCTGAAATTTCCAGAAATCACCTAAAAAATACAATGGAGAGACAAAGCACACAGTTTAAGTGACTCAAAAAGCCTATTATTGTACTTATAGCGTAAAGTAAGATAAAGTTAGTGAAAGTGCTCAGGGAATGTAAGTGGAGATGGTAAAGTTGAAAGAGATAAGGAAGGTGGGACAGTATTGATCACAGTAAGTATTCTAGATGCTCCATATATCTTTTAGATTTAAGTTTTTATTTATTTTTAAAAGAATATTTTTGAAAATATTTTGAAAGAATATCTGTATCGCATAAAGATTTTAAAGGGACCCTGTTCATAGTAGTATCTATTAATTAATTTCAATATCCCCAAAAGTGTGATTTTTGATAAAGTAATGATGCTAATTATAATTATAATATTATATCCTTTACACATTCATAGCAGGATCTATTTATGTTAATGTTATCTATGTTTCTATTACCACTTATATTCAGTGGCCATATTTGTAAAATAGATTTTATACCCTGCAGAGCAATTTCACTATCTTCCCTACAACGTGTCTCTTGGATAAAGACGTGATCTGCATTGCAGTCTTTGTATTAACTAGAACCCCATGTGATTTAATTTAATGCAGCAACACAGATGTAACAGGTGCCTAGGGCACCTGTCAGCTGTTTTGTGTTTAGTCTAGTTCTGTTCCGTTAATTAACGTTCAGTGGTTATTAGTTTTGTTAATTAACATCGACTTGTGATTGGTTTGTCTTGTGCACGTGGTCTGGTGTCGTTTTGTATTTATTTCCATTGTTTCTTGTCATCAGGGCTGGTCGTTTGGGTTATATGTCACTAGTCTTTTGTACCTCTTGTTTTGTGGTGCACTGCACCTTTAATAAACCCGTTCTCTGCTACCTGCGTGCCTGGCTCCCTTCAGCGCGTGTAGATGCGGCGGCTCTGCGCTTTCTATGCGCAACCGCTTCATTCCCGAGGTAGACTATCGTGACAGAACGACCAGCCAAGGAATTTGGGGAGTCCAGAGCCCAGGTAAGCGAATTTTTTAATTTTTCTTTGCGGGGGCCGTGTAAGCTCGTACTCGCGGCGCGTTCCGCCATGTCCGCGAGTGCGCCGCTATGCGCAGCCCGCCGTCCAAGAGCCGTAAGGACGGTTCTAACAGTGTAATGTCTGAGTACTACGACTCTGATGATGAGTTGTTATGGAGGTACGGGTACGAAGCGCTCTGCGCTGAGGAAGGTCTGGATTTGGTTCAGATCTCCGATGATGAGACGGGCGAGTCGTACCTGTATGGGCATATTCTGCCCATACGAACCCTCCTCAACTCTGAGGAGTTCTGGACGGACGCTCCGGTCCAGCTTGTTAAACCCCCCGTGGCGAAATCCAGACGCAGAGCGCGCCGACGCGGTGCTAAAACGCAGCGTGCGCGCTGCGCGGCTGCTGAGCACGGTACGTGTGCTGCAGGGCAGTCACGTGACGCATCCGCGCCGGACCGCGCTGTGTCTGGATCGCGCTGCGAGGGGGCGGTACCGGAGTCGACACTTGGGGGGGTAAATGTGGATCCATGTGGCGTGAGCGTGGTGTGTCCCCCTGTCTCGTGTGTCCAGTCCGTCTTCCCCATGTCTGATATGTCTTCGTGTTTAGGCAATGCGGTGGGGGTGTACCTCTACTGTGTGCAGGATGGCGATTCCAAGGTGGAGGTTCACCCAGCGTGCGTGCCCGCCGAGGTCCTGCCAGCGTGCATGCCCGCCAAGGTCCTGCCAGCATGCGTGTCCGCCGAGGTCCTGCCAGCGTGTGAACCCGCTGAGATCCAGCCAGCGTGCGTGCCCGCCGAGGTCCTACTAGCGCGCGCGCCCATCCCGAAGCCCAGGGGCGTCACGCCGCCCATCCCAAAGCCCAGGGGCGTCACGCCGCCCATCCCGAAGCCCAGGGGCGTCACGTCGCCCATCCCGAAGCCCAGGGGCGTCACGCCGCCCATCCCGAAGCCCAGGGGCGTCACGCCGCCCATCCCGAAGCCCAGGGGGCGTCACGCCGCCCATCCCGAGGTCCAGGGGCCGCACGCCGCCCATCCCGAGGTCCAGGGGCCGCACGCCGCCCAGCCCGAGGTCCAGGGGCCGCACGCCGCCCAGCCCGAGGTCCAGGGGCCGCACGCCGCCCAGCCCGAGGTCCAGGGGCCGCACGCCGCCCAGCCCGAAGTCCAGGGGCCGCACGCCGCCCAGCCCGAGGTCCAGGGGCCGCACGCCGCCCAGCCCGAGGTCCAGGGGCCGCACCCCGCCCAGCCCGAGGTCCAGGGGCCGCACGCCGCCCAGCCCGAGGTCCAGGGGCTGCACGCCGCACGCCCCACAGCCAGGGGACGTCCGCCTCGCCACGCCGCCAGGATATAACATACAATGCTTTTGTATGTTATATCACTCATATTTATCCAGCCTCTGTATAATTACGCTGCATCAAGTGACTAACAAGTTGTCCATATATTTAAAAAAGTCTGAAAGTTAATTAGCAACATGGAACTGCAGGGGACAATTTAAACTAAATGAAAACCATTGTTTTTTTCATTGCTTAATAATACAAATTTAATGTATCTAATTAAACATATTCAAAAGTGTATAGCAATAATAAACTAAAGCTTCAAAGCTCCATTATACTTTATTTAACAGAATTATTAACAGACTTTATTCAAAGCTTCAGAGTTATTCAAAACACTGACATTTTGTTGTTCATATAAGTTTTCAGCTCCATTCAGGATGAGCAAATTAGCAAATTAATAAAAAAAATTTTACTTACCATCCAAGCTAAGTATAATGCTACAATTGAAAACACAAGAGAAGTCAAGATAAAGGGAAATAGGAAAATAATAGTATTTTGTTAATAACAAAACTTAATTGTCGTAAATTGCAGTAAAATTTTCGAACTGTATTAGAAATCCATAGAAATTAAAACCTGTAACCAATGTAGATTGAGTAAAAGAGGATCAACATGTTTTAATATTTTTGTTCTTATCAAGACTTAAGACAGGAAACAAAATATTAAGTTGTCCATCATGCAGAAAAGATACACCATAACAAGTTCACTTATTCTAACAATTCAGTTTAGTATGAAAGGACAAATTAACTTAAAAGATGAAAACAAACTGAAATGTCCTTTGATTGTAATGTAAATTATTAAAAATCACAAGTAATGGACAATATTTGACATAACTTTCCTTCTTCCATATGTGCTTGTTCTTATAGCAGCCATATTGGAGAGAAGGAAAAGGGAGGATTCCAGCACCCAAACCATTCATACTTCATATCATTGGGAAGCCCAGGATGTCCTCTTTATAAGGAAATTATAAAGGACGGCAGGAAATTATAGCTCAAAAATATAAATAATTATGTATTTTAAACAAATGTCCATTACAGAGGATGCAAGTCCATGGGTTGGTTCCTAGGAGGACATATTTATAAGTAAAAATAATTCAAACACAGTCAAGTTCCCATCTTGTCATTTATATTACAGATTTTTTTCTACTGTAAAAGCAATAGAGAAAAGGTCTATTACAAATGAGGTGCTGATTGGTTACATGTGGTTTCACTGCTGAAGTTTTTACAGACTTGAATGTTACTTGAGTAGTATAAAAAACCACAAGACACATTGTAACAGGTGCCTAGGGCACCTGCTCCTTAGTGAGTTAATTCACTTTCGTTCATGCTTGTCATTTTAGTTAATTAACTCTTCATGTTCATTGGTTGGTTTTGTGCACGTGGTCGGGTGTCAGTTTGTATTTATCTCTTGTGTTCCCCTTCCTCAGTGCACGTCGTTAGTTTTATGTTCGCTCGTGTTTTGTACCTCCTGTGTTTTTGGTGTCCCTACACCTTTAAATAAAATTCTGTTGTTCTGCTACCTGCGTGCCTGGCTCCCTTCAGCGCATTAAGGCACTGCGGCTCTGCGCTTCATCTGCGCAGCCGTTTTTGGTCGAGGTAGGCAAGCGTAACACACATGGATTTCTGTAAATTTTGCAATGAATACGTCAAATAAATGTGATATGTGGAGAACAGCATGTTCTTTAAAGGAAATAATCAGTCAAACCAGAGCACAAAGTAAAATCTTCCTAAATAAGTCACACAACAATTAGTTTAACAATTAATTAATTTAATTTACCATTTTTTACAAACTCAAATACAAAGACAATATATTAAAGTTGATGCCAAGGAAAAGAAGCAAAATAAGACTGAAAAAACAACTGCCTTGTTTAAGCCTAGAGTGGAACCGCTACTAAATGTGTGACCAAGTCCTCAGTTAATATGTTTTTTAAAAACCTTCATGATACTGCAACAAACAGCAACATAACTATATGTGCAAGATTCATTTACTTAAAAAATGCATTTAGGCACTGTGTCCACATTTTATGGAAGGCCCTTCTGTTTCAGCATGACTGTACCATAGTACATTTACATTTACATTTAGTCATTTAGCAGACGCTTTTATCCAAAGCGACTTACAAATGAGAACACCACAAGTCAGAAGCCATGGAGAAAACCAACTATACTGTAAGTTCATCAAACCTGATTGTTATTCGAAGCTGCGCCCCCCCCCCCTTTTTTTTATTTATTATTATTATTTTTTTTTTATAACAGGTATTTGTTAAATAGATGCATCTTAAGTAGTTTCTTAAAACTGTTTAGAGATTCTGCCTTATGGACAGAGTTGGGAAGATCGTTCCACCATTTTGCAGTGGTGAACGCCACAGAGTGAGAATTAGCTCCTCGGTGAGGTGGAATCGCCAGGCGGCAATCATCACTGGAGCGAAGTGAACGAGTCGAAGTGTATTTTGAAAAGATAGAGTGAAGGTAAGAGGGGGAAGATCCAGAAATGGTTCTGTATGCCAGAGTCAGCGACTTGTACTGAATGCGAGCAGCTACAGGAAGCCAATGGAGGGAAGTGAGTAATGGAGTGACATGAGTTTGCTTGGGCTGGATAAACACGAGTCGGGCTGCAGAGTTTTGAATTAGTTGAAGAGGTCTGATGGTGGAAGTTGGGATACCGGCAAGTAGTGCATTACAATAATCAAGCCGGGATAAGACTAGGGCTTGAACAAGCAGTTGGGTAGCATGTTCAGTCAAAAAGGGTCTGATCTTTCTTATGTTATAAAGAAGGAATCTACAAGAACGGGCGGTTTTGATAACACCGGGCGGTTTTGATAGTGAATTACTTAGGTCTGTAAATGCATAGTTTGGTGAGTTTAGCTTGGAAAAAACAACTTTTTCGCACAGAGACCCAAGGTCTAACAACAGTGATGGTTACAGGAAGCAACTGATTTTATTGTCATTATGTCACATATAAAAAATCCATGTGAAGTTCAGTAAAATTGATGGTACTTTCTGAGGCAGTAGTATATATAGAAGAAGCTAAGTTTTTGATTTGGAATCTATGTCTGTATTTTATGCTAGTAAAATAAAAAAACACAATAATAATTAAGCCTCTGCGCCTCTTATGTACTATGCCAGAGGCAGGATGAATAGGCATTCTAGTATTTACAATCTGACTCTATCAGATCAATAAAAATTGTAGAGATACAGAAGCCATTTGTAAAACTTGACTTTCAATGAATCTGGTTCTGCCACCCATACACTGCTGGGGAATCATTAAAAAAACATTAACTAATTTCTCTAAAATTCATGTTGTTCCTTTGTGTCACGGTAGTCTACCTCTGAATATAGCGGCTGCGCGTAGGAAGCGCAGAGCCGCCGCGTTTACACGCGCTGAAATAAGGTCCTCCGCCCTCCTTGAGGTCGTCCGCCCTCCTTGAGCCGGGCTTGGAAGGCGCCCTCAGGTGGACGCCCTCTGCGGGGAAGGCGCCCCTCTGGCGGCGTGGCGAGGCGGATCAGAAGTGGACCACTCTGACTGCGTGGTCCGGTGGACCCTGGCGGCGGAGTGCGAGCCCTCTGGCGGGCGCCCCCTGGCAGCGGGGCCACGCCCTCTGCGGCGTGGCGGGCGGACGCCCCCTGCTGCGAGGCGGGCGCCCCCTGGCAGCGGGGC
Source organism: Corydoras sp. C115 (assembly GCA_019802505.1). Lineage (NCBI taxonomy): Eukaryota > Metazoa > Chordata > Actinopteri > Siluriformes > Callichthyidae > Corydoras > Corydoras sp. C115. The sequence continues at coordinate 1,062,308 of JAFMOC010000211.1, read as the reverse complement.
GTGCGGCGTGCGGCCCCTGCTGCTCGGGCCGGGCGGCGTGCGGCCCCTGCTGCTCGGGCCGGGCGGCGTGCGGCCCCTGCTGCTCGGGCCGGGCGGCGTGCGGCCCTGCTGCTGCTCGGGCCGGGCGGCGTGCGGCCCCTGCTGCTCGGGCCGGGCGGCGTGCGGCCCCCTGCTGCTCGGGCCGGGCGGCGTGCGGCCCCCCGGGCTTCGGGATGGGGGCGTGCGGCCCCCCGGGCTTCGGGATGGGCGGCGTGACGCCCGCCGGGCTTCGGGATGGGCGGCGTGACGCCCCTGGGCTTCGGGATGGGCGGCGTGACGCCCCTGGGCTTCGGGATAGGCGGCGTGACGCCCCTGGGCTTCGAGATGGGCGGCGTGACGCCCCTGGACTTCGGGATGGGCGGCGTGACGCCTCTGGACTTCGGGATGGGCGGCGTGACGCCCCTGGACTTCGGGATGGGTTCGCGCGCTGGCAGGACCTCGGCGGGCACGCACGCTGGCTGGACCTCAGCGGGTTCGCGCGCTGGTAGGACCTCGGCGGGCACGCACGCTGGCTGGACCTCAGCAGGTTCACACGCTGGCAGGACCTTGGCAGGCACGCATGCTGGCAGGACCTTGGCGGGCACGCACGCTGGCAGGACCTTGGCAGGCACGCATTTTGGCTGGACCTTAGCGGGTTCACACACTGGCAGGACCTTGGCGGGCACGCACGCTGGCAGGACCATGGCCGGCACGCATGCTGGGCGAACCTCGGCGGGCACGCACGCTGGGTGAACCTCCACCTCGGGGTCGCCATCCTGCACACAGTAGAGGTACACCCCCACCGCATTGCCCAAACACAAAGACATGGACATCTCAGACACAGGGAAGACGGACTGGACACACGAAACAGACGAGACAGGGGGACACACCACGCTCACGCCACATGTATCCACATTTACCCCCCCGAGTGTCGGCTCCGGTACCGCCCCCTCGCAGCGCGATCCAGACACAGCGCGGTCCGGCGCGGATGCGTCACGTGACTGCCCCGCAGCACACGTACGGCACGTCGCGCTTGGAACCGCGAAGGCGCGCTCTGCGTCTGGATTTCGCCGCGGGGGGTTTAACAAGCTGGACCGGAGCGTCCGTCCAGAACTCCTCAGAGTTTAGGAGGGTTCGTATGGGCAGAATATGCCCATACAGGTACGACTCGCCCGCCTCATCATCGGATACTCGATCAGATCCAGACCCTCCTCAGCGCAGAGCGCTTCGTACCCGTACCTCCATAACCACTCATCATCGGAGTCGTAACACTCCGTTACCTCTCTGATCGAGCCGTCCTTAAGGCTCCGGGACGGCGGGCTGCGCATAGCGGCGCACTCGCGGACACGGCGGAATGAGCCGCGAGTACGAGGTTACACGGCCCCCGCAAAGAAAAATTTAAAAATCAGCTTACCTGGGCTCTGGACTCCCCGAATTGCCGGGCTGGTCGTTCTGTCACGGCAGTCTACCTCTGAATAAAGCAGCTGCGCGTAGGAAGCGCAGAGCCGCCGTGTTTACACGCGCTGAAGGGAGCCAGGCACGCAGGTAGCAGAGAACGGGTTTATTTAAAGGTGCAGTGCACCAAAAAACATGAGGTAAAAAAGGACTAGTGACATCAAACACCAACGACCAGCACCGAGGATGAGAAACAATGGACATAAATACAAAAAGACACCCGACCACGTGCACAAGACAAACCAATGACAAAAGGGAGTTAATTAACTAAACTAATAACACATGAACGTTAATTAACTCAACTGAAAGGAACGAAACACAGCACAGGTGACAGGTGCCCTAGGCACCTGTTACACTTTGAAAATGTAGCCACATATACTCTTGGTCTCTAGCCAGACATTTACTGTTATATTTACTATTATAGTTTCGTTAAAGTAGTGTTAAAGTGTGTTTAAATAAATTTTTTTTTTGTATTGATTCGTTTAGAGGACATGGTACGCTGGTAAAAATATGTCGCAATGCTGGACCCAATCACGTGAGACTGAACCACAAAAGAAAATATTTATAAAATATCAAATATTTATTTTATCAAACAAATACAAAAGCAATATAAATTCTCTTAGGGTATGTGCCCTTTTTTTAAATAGCGCTTTTTGCAATATTACATTGACACAAAGCAGCTTTACAGTGTTATAAGCCTTTGAACCCCTAGCAAGAAAAAAACTCCCTGTTATGTTGTTATTTAAAGGAAGAAACCTTGGGAGGACCAAGACTCAGTGGACTCATCCTCAGGGGACTCATCCTCCTTAAGCGGCTGGGCAGCATCAACAGTGTAGGACACTAATGTACAGATTGTGTGATGATCAGGAGTCCGTATTTAACAATTTGAAAACTCTATAAGTCCATAAAGGGTGTCATGCAATACCTTATATGTACATGAGACCCTCTAAAAAAAGAAACAAACATCAGAGACACCCTGACCCTTGCTATAGAGCAACTGCAACATTTACCCTTCATAAAATAAATAAATGAGTCAAAGGCATGTTCATACTGAATTGGACTTAGCAGAGCACTGCCCTGTCTGGACCAACGCTTAACCAAAGAAAATAGGCTTACTTACATAAATAAGTAGCCCTCTTTTGGGCTTTGGCCAGCATGACGCCAAATACATTTACTGACATGTTTCCGCCTATGGTCAGCCAAGGCCCAGGGGCATTTCATGGCATTAGGAAGCCCAAAAGCAAAATACCCCACCAAGCAAATTTTACTTTATTTAAGTAATGGCTTAGTGATTAGCACGTTTGCTTCTTAGTGCTGGGGATTCAGGTTCGAATTCCAATCTGGGTGGAGTTTCCATGTTCTATCCGTGTTTGCGTGGATTTTTCCTGGGTTCTCTGGTTTCCTCCCACAGTCCAAAAACATGGATTCAAGGTATATTAAGTGCACTAAATTGCCCTATATAGCATGTGTTTGAGTGTGCCTGTCGTACGGGTCCGGGTATACCGTGGCACCGTCGGGGCGCAAAGACGGCACGGTAGACGGGTTCGGTACCTGATTAGCGGAGAACACGTTCGGGCATGCGCTGGCAGGTCCGGGAGCAGGGGGGTGTGATGCTGGTAGCGCCGCGACCATTGACCGAACCTGGAGAGCAAGGTTGCTCACCAAGTCCGCTAAACCCTCCTGTCGGCTAAAGAGGATGTCGAGGCGTGGATCTGAGGCTGGTTGCTGTCCTGCCGGTGGTAATGGCGCCGACTCCGCCTCAGAGGTGAATTGTCCCGAGGAATCCATGTTGGCCAAAAGGTACGTGTGTGACGGTCTAATGACTGGAGCGTGCCGGATCCGCTACTCGGAACAATCAGTCTGCGGCAGAGGTACAGTCAACAGAGTTTATTCACACAAAAACTGGGGAACAGCGCGTGGCAGTATGATGCGCTGGCGGAGAACACGGAAGCGCCGAGATGGTGGCGTGACGTCGCGGCTAGGCGGTGTAGACGTCAGCGGGGCCGTGTTCCAAAACGCAGGTTCCAACCAGGATGGAGTGTGGCTCGCAGTGGGTACAGCGGCAGGAGGCGGGGCTGCACACACAAAAACAAGGCACAACGAGTACAAAGGAAACACACAGTACAAGGCAGGGACAGGCAAGGCGAGGTGAGGTGAGGCGAGGCGTGACCGGGAGCCAAAGAGGACGATGTGAAACACACAGGTGTGCACAGGACCTTTTGGCGACGAGAGACAGGACGGCGTGACTTAAATAGAGTACGTGATTACACCCAGGTGGACACAATTACGAGGCGTGGTTACCCAACACACCCACACCACGTGATGAACCATAACAATCTGTGAATCTGTCAAACAGCCATAGTGTCGGAGAGCGCATGTCCCAGTGTAAACGCTATCAATGTAACAGTGCGTTATCTCTGTTTATTGTCAGATTATGATTCACATAATATCTTGTGCGCACCACTAAATATAACAGGGCAGGTTCTTGGGGGAACTGCGCAACAACCTAGAAGTGGTCACCACTGCGCTTAGGAGCCTGGCTGAACGCCAAGGGGCTATGGAGGGGGATCTCTCTCATCTTTGTGCTGCGACGACCAGCGTACCCTCCCCGGAGGCGTTTACCCCGACTCCCGGCTCTTCACCAACCCCACGAGCATCCTGGCCCATGTCCCCCCTGGTTGTTATGACGGGCATCCCTATTCCTGTGGTATCTTCCTGCTCGAGTGCAGTCTGTTCTTTGCGAGCTATATGTACTTCCCGGATCAACATCAGATCGCATTCATCCTCGCTTACCTGCAAGACAAGGCTGGCGAGTGGGGCGAGTCGTTGTGGAATGCGGGCTCGCGAGAGACTATGGATTATCACGCCTTCCGGGAGAGCTTCCGTGCCACGTTCCATCACCCCAACCAGGGCCTCTCCATGGGGTCTCTGCTGATGAGGCTATGCCAGGGTTGGGGTTCACCACCATCCAGCGCCAGTCCTCTCTTGGGGATTATTTAAGACTCAGGCTGGCGCAGGACACTTGGACGCAGGACGCGTGTTGGTTCATTTCAGGTTGGGTCTTTAATGCTATTTGCACCACGTTAACCTTACCTACATTCTTCATCTCAGTGACCTGGGCCTCCTAACCTGCATTACAGATGTTTCAATAGCACCAGAGCACCTGCACCAGGGCTGACGGTTCCCGGACCTGTGGTCTCTGCCCTGTCCCTTTGTTTGCTGCCTGCCAAGCTTTTTGTTCTGGCGGGATCACTGTGCGCCAATCGAGACCGCAGCACGCATCACGTGGCTTCTTCTGTTTTTTTGTTCTGCTCCTGAAGTGTGCGAGGTGCAAAGTTGGCCATTGCCGCTTTTAATAAACTGGTGCTCACATTGAACCCAACCTGTCTCGCCTCCATCACCGGCATGATACAGTAATTCTACAATTAGAATCTTGTCAATTTTACAAATTTTATCTTTTATGGTGCAAATGGTTGTAGTACCTTAATTAAACAAATTAATTAATAGTATGAACATCATCACATAATAGATAACTTATAGAACAATTGCTGTGTATAGTAAACAAAGTCTGTTAATGTGACCGTCCCCTCACTAACACTTATTATGACACACCATCTCTTATTGGGTAATAAGAAGCGAGTAGAAGGGGGTGGCTTCACCTTATTCATAGCAACAGAGCCACTTCCATCCTATGTTAAATTGCCAATCAATACCCAAAAAAAGAGTTTTGTAATTTATGATTTTTTTTTTTGTTGTCATCCTAACTTATGTGCAGCTACAGTATTTCATAAACATTGCTGAATGCTTCTCTCACCTTACTTTCTCTCTTTTTTATCTTTCAATTTTCTTATACATCACTTTCGATTTATTACTATGTCCATTTTAAACTCTTTTCTTCACTCTCCCCCTCCTTTCTCTCTCCCTCTCTCTTTTTCTTACACACACACACACACACACACACACACACACACACACACACACACACACACACACACACACACACTATCCTCCTGCTCTTGGCTGCCTGTGTGTCTCTGTGTGTCACAGGCAGCTCCTGTTTCATACTCTTAAAGGATCAGTACTGTGCAACAAATTTGACATGGCCAGGGGCATTCTGGGTAAGAATATGAACTCATTGACCCTAGAAAGCAACTCACAAGGAGGAGCTGTGGAGTAACACTTCCATTAACCTTCCTTAGCCTACATTCACATTACACATTATTACAATTTAGAAAGCTTTAAAGGTATTGACTAAAATACTACAGTCAATTACACTTAAAGCCATATTGTACCATCAGCTATTATTCAGATTTTCCTGCACTGTGATGAATTAACAACATGCTCATATTATGTGAATATTTCCATCTGCAATTATGTTAAATATAGTGAATTATGCATGCAACTTGCATAGAAGCAACTGGTACACAATACACTTCCTATCAATATAAATATTGTACAATACAACTCATAAATTTATGTTAAAGAAAAAAATCTATTTTAAATTCAACATTTACTGAATGATTTCGATTTGCGACAATATTGTGGCATTGACAAAGAACACACTTAACCATGTGATGCCATTTCAACAGAAAAATGCACTTTTATTGTCTTTTGTGAATGGAAAGGAGCAAGAGTCAGGGCATAGACCAAAACATGACTGCGAAAGCAGAGACATCACTGCATGTAACACACTATACAAAACTGGTAACCTTTACACATAAAATGTCACATAAGAACATAAATGCAGGAAGCATAAATGCACATGTTATAATGCAACATGTCACTTTGCAAACTGTTGTAAACCATGTATTAAGCATGTCCTTTCTGTCGCAAATCCTGCTGGGTAACTGCATAACAAGGAGCTCCATCCATAGAGCTCCTGTGGCTTTGATCCCAAAATCGGCTGTGACATGTCTATTGTGTTTCCTTGCCTAATGCCCAATAAGCTCCAGTACAGATGAATGTACCCCACATAAACTTGATTAAGACAAATGGCTCAGATATAGAGTTAATAAATTCATGTTAAATTAAACTTAAATCTCCATACAGGCACAAGAAAGAAATTAGGGTAAAACCCATAGTACAAGGAGCTCTCCTGCTGTTTTCAATAAATTATTTGCTTTATGCAAACAAGGAAATATTCCTGTTTTCCCATAGCCTTTGTTCTCTTGTTCTATATAGCACGTTTACTATTCTAACAGTGATTCTTCAGCTTTCACTATTATAAATCATCAGGTTATTCAGTTTTAATGTTTGCCAAGCTTAAACCTGAAGTTCACACTAAGACAGTACATTTATTACAGCCACATTAGTTTCTGAGAAAAAAAATGGTTAAATGCTATCAGTTATTCAAAGCTAGATGGATTTTTTAAACTAATCAAGGTGGATGTGTGTAGTTAAAAAAACACTCACAAAAATCAAAAACAGGATAGATTATTATAAATAGTATATGAGCAGCCCTGTCTACATATTGCACAGGGCCAGGATTATTGATAAAAACTGCTAAAAAAAGAACTAAAAAGAAATAAAACCTAAAAAAAGAACATGTGATAGAGACTTATAAAATATTTTTATTATTTTAGCCATGGCTAAATGTAGGGAATATTTTAGAACCCTGAAGTTGCTCGTTAAACACATACAAAGACATACAAACTCTTCTCAGGTCTACACTAAGGACCATACATTTTGGACCATAACTTGCAACCGAGCTTGAAGCCTGGTCAAGATTTGCTATAAATATAAATAAGATCAATATACACATAAGTTTTAATAGAAATTTCAACAAAATGCATTTTTATTGTAATGAGCTCTTGAGCTGGTAAGCTAAATTAACCAGTGAGCTTCATTCACAAGTTCTGTTACAACTACAGTCAATGTGCTGGTCTGGTACTCATCTAAAAATGATCCCCACCAAAATAACTGGCCCGAGTGTAGATTCAATAACCAAGGACATGCATTAAATATAGACTCACAAAGAGAACAAAGTCTCCAGTGGAGTCAGCCTTGATGCAATATATTTGACCATACCCAAGGCTAAGTGCTTTATATTATGCTATAAATGGATCTGTGTACTCCCTTGCTTCAACTTGACCATATCATTTCCCAGCAATTACTGTTGCAACTTTTTGAATGCACAGTTTGTTTTTATATTAAAATTTATATCTACATTTCTTTATATGTAATATAAATTATTTAACATACGGTTCATAAATGCATTAATAAACACACTTAGCCAGATGAGATCAATAGCTCATCTCATCTCCTTATCATTACTGCTTCATCATCTACTAGGGTTCCCTATGTCCATTCAGGGGAGAATGTTTCAGGCGCTGGGCAAATACACCTAGGACAGAGCACCAATCCATTGCTGGGCACCCACTTAGTCACACACAACTGTATATAGAGGCAATTTGGATAGAGACAACTTGGAGCAGCCAAGTCACGGTAAATCCATGTTGTTGGACTGTGAGATAAAACTGGAGAACCCAGAGAAAACCTATGTGGACATGGAGAGAACATTGATTTGCAGGGATGAGAGGCAAACGTGCTAAGATATCATGTTTGAGACATGATATATGAGAATGAGAACAGATATGAGAACATGTTTAATTTGATTTAATTTAAAGAATTCTTTTATATCCCACTGCAAGTAATTAGAGATCTTGATGATAGTATTCCATGTCATATGTGTTTTGTTTAAAAGTTATTTATTTTTGTTTTGTTTAATGCATATTATGATTTATTTCTTTTTTTTTTAATAATCTTTTTATTGATTTTAAACATTAAACCACAACACAAAAGACATATATACATAAACAAGTAATGATTAGAGGTACTGTAATAATTACATAAAAAAATAAGACAACACACAAACTTATAATAACCAATAATATAAGATAATAAACAAAAAATGAAAAGAAATTATAAAAAAAATAATAATCAAGAAATAAATAGGAGATTTATTTAGACCGGTTATCTTTATAGAACAATATGAAGACTAGAGAGAGGTCACAGGGGAAGGTAAACAATAAAATCTCGGATGATTAAGGGCAGTCCAGAGTGGAAATTTTGGTAACATAGTCCAAGAAAGGGTCCCAAACTTTGTGGAATTTCTTTAATGAGCCAGTCCTAATATACCTAACCTTCTCTAGTTTTAAGACATGAATAATGTCTCTAATCCAATGTGTATATGAAGGAGGTATAGTTGACTTCCATTTGAGAAGTATTAGCCGTCTGGCAAGGAGAGTGACAAAGGATATGAAATCAGCCGTTGGAGATGAAATAGATGCCAATGAGGTTACCCCAAATAAAGCAGTTAAAGCATTAGGCTCAACTGGCTTACCTACAATCTCTGATAAAGTTTTGAAGATCTCAGACCAAAATGGAAACAGAGATGAGCAGGACCAAAATGTGTGAACATGGTCTGCTGGGGCCTGATGGCACCTGTCACATATGGGGTCTATATTCTTATGTATCTGAGAAAGTCTGAATTTAGTAAAATGAAACCGATGAATTATTTTACACTGTATAAGTCCATGTTTGGCGCAAATAGATGATTTATGGACTTTTTTCAGAGCTGTATCCCACAGCTCCTCTGGAATTTCCATCCCCAATTCAGCTTCCCAGCGCGACCTAATAGAAGTTAAAGGGGCTAAGCACAAAGAGTGGATTTGCTTATACATAAGCGAAATTTGTCCCCTTGTCGAAGGTAGTGGTTTGATAAACATGTCCAACACTGTTTCCTCTGGCAGTACAGGAAACTGTGGGAATGTACTTTTAGCAAAACTACGGATTTGTAAATATCTAAAAAACTGGTGCTTAGGTAATAAGAACCTATCAGTTAATTGTTGAAATGTTGCAAATGTGTTATTGATATATAAATCCTTAAATGTTTTAATACCCAAATTGGACCAAATGTTAAATGCGCCATCTACTAATGATGGGTGAAAAAAAGGATTTTCAGCGATCGGTGCAAATATAGAGGGTGATTTTATATGAAAGTGACGCTTAAGTTGGTTCCATATTCTCAAGGTACTTTTAACTAAGACATTCTTAGTGTAAGATGAGTAAGATGTGTTGCTCAGTGAACAAATTAAAGCGCGAAGTGAAGCTGGTTTGACCGAGTTAGCCTCCATCTTAAGCCAGGCTGGTGATGCAGAACAAGGACTATGCTGCAACCAGCATTGTATAACTCTAAGGTTGGCCGCCCAAAAGTAGAATTTGAAGTTCGGTAATGCCATACCCCCAAGCTCCTTAGGTCTTTGTAAAAGTTGCTTACGCAACCTTGGTGTTTTTCTGTTCCAAATAAACTCTGAAATAAGGGAGTCCAATTTATGAAAAAAACTCTGGGGTAAAAAAAGTGGTAGACACTGAAATAAGTAAAGAAATTTAGGAAGGACATTCATTTTAATGGAATTAATTCATGCAGCTAGGGACAAATTTAATATAGACCATCGAGTCATATCCTTTTTTAATTGTGCTAAAAGTGGAATGAAATTTGCTTTGTAAAGATTTCTGACATCGTCTGTCACCTGAATTCCTAAATACTGTAAACTATGGTTAGCCAATTTAAATGGAGTATTACATGAGTATTCACGAGCCACATTATTTAGGGGGAGAATTTCACTCTTATTTAGATTTAATTTATAACCAGATATAAAGGCAAATGATTCAAGAATTCCCAAAGCCGCTGGTATGGATGTTTGTAGGTTAGAGAGAAATAAAAGTAAATCATCTGCATATAATGACACCATTTGTTCCAGACCATTCCTCATTGTTCCCTGAACCTGGGGGTCACCACAAAGAGCTAGTGATAAGGGCTCGATGGCCAAAGCAAACAGCAGAGGGCTTAAAGGGCAGCCCTGCCTAGTAGAGCGAGAAAGAGGGAAAAAATCGGACTGAACATTATTGGTCCTCACAGCTGCTAATGGTAAAGCATACAGCAGTTTAAAAGCCCCAAGACATTTAACGAATTTCTCTGCATCCAATTATGCCAAATTTTTCCTGATTAGAGATATGATTGTAGGCATTATTATAGCCTGATTAAGAGTTTGTAATGGGGACGGTAGGAGGTTTCCTAATTCAAATGACTCGTTAAACATGTTTAATAGTAATGGGGCCAATTTATCAAAAAACCTCGCATAAAATTCAATAGGATACCCATCTGGACCTGGGCTTTTACCAGTTTGCATGAATTTAACAGCTTGTGAAAGCTCTAATATTGTGATTGGTTCATCTAATTTCTTAATTGAGTCCTGATCCAGCAGAGGGATTTCCAATGGGTCAAGGAAATTATTAAGATCATTAACATCTGCCTCTACATCAGATGTATATAGTGTGCTATAATATTGTCTAAATTCGTTATTTATCCTAATAGGGTCTGAAGTGATTCCTGATGACGTTTGAATTTGATTAATTTGATAAGAAGTGGCAGCACATCTTAATTGATGGGCCAAGATTTTACTGGCCTTGTTGCCGAATTCAAAATAGTTCGATCTTGATTTTAGTAGTAACTCTGCTGCCCTATCTGATGTCAAGATATCAAACTCTGCCTGCAAGACAAGCCGATGTTTATAGAGGCCCACAGAAGGGGACAGTGCATATTGATGGTCCGTTTGAGCAATATCCCTCATTAAGTCATTAATTTTCTTTTCCTTATTTTTTTTCTGATGCTGTGTGTAAGAAATTATAACCCCCCTTATATACACTTTTAGTGTTTCCCATAAAATAGATGCAGAGATTCCGGGGGTATCGTTAACACTAAGAAAAAAATCTATCTGATTGGAAATGTAATTTATAAAATCATCATTAGAAAGTAACAATGAGTTAAAACGCCATGGATTCCGACTGTTACTTTTCTCTGTAAATGTGATGTTCATTAAGACAGGGGCATGATCTGAAACAAGAATAGCATCATAAGAACAGGAATTTACATTGTGTATAATTCTATTGTCCACTAAAAAATAGTCAATCCTAGTAAAGGTATGATGTACATGTGAGAAGAAAGAATATACCCTAGCTTTAGGATTGTAGAAACGCCATGAATCTGAGATTGCGAGGTCCTTCATAAATGTCTTAATCAGTGTGGCTGATTTGGACTCTGTGGCAGGCTTATTGGAGGAGCGGTCGAGACTTGGGTCAAGCCAACAATTAAGATCTCCGCCCAAAATGAGAGCATATGTGGACATGTCAGGGATGTTTGAAAAAAGCTGCCTGAAAAAATCGTCATGGTCCCAATTTGGTGCATAAACATTTACTAAATGTACAGGTGTCTCATATAGTTTGCCAGTAAGTATAATGTACCGTCCATTTGAATCTGAGATTACATTTGAGCAAATAAACGGAACTGATTTGTGAAGTAAAATTGCCACTCCCCTTGCCTTACCAGAAAAAGAAGAACAATAAGACTGACCAACCCATCCAGCTTTAAGTTTGGACCCTTCGGAACTATCCAAATGTGTCTCCTGAAGAAAGACCACCTGAGCACCTAGATGTTTTAAGTGCTGGAACACTTTAGTGCGCTTCTTTGGAGAATTAAGGCATTTACAGTTCCAGCTTATAAATCTAATATCCCCCCCCCTGTGATGAGAGTGTGTTATGGAATGCATTCTGATAAAAAGTAAGTGATATGATAAATGGAAAAAATTTTGTGAAGATTCCAAAGTATTAGTAATTGAATTCGGATGACCGGTCTAACAGAAACAGAAAACAAATGCAAAACACTAAAAATACAAAAAATCAGGAAAGTAATTAACTTAAAATTCTCCACCCCCCCTTTAACAAACATCTCCCCAAATGAGATGTGTAAAGTAAATCTTCCCAACAACCCTAGCACAAACCACTCCATAGCAATTTCTTAAACCTGAAATGCTATATGAGAGAAAACGAATAGTAAAATAAAGGTTATTAACACAACATTAACAACAAGGTAATAACAACTGTGGGAACGCGAAACCCACAACACTACTGCACACATATAAATGTTTTATATATTAGGAAAAAAATTTAAGTCTCGCAAAAGGTAACTCACACATCTCTACTTTAATTGCAACTGCTTGCAAAGCTTGTCAGTAAAGTCCGCAGCTTCCTTTACGTCCTCGAATCTGTGTTGTTTCCCATCAGGGAGGGTGATTCGTAGAGTAGCCGGGTAGAGCAGGCCAAACTTGACATCTGAGCAGGATCGTAACCGACGCTTGACATCACCGAAGGCCGCTCATCTGCGTGCAACGGATGAAGTGTAGTCCGGGAAAATAAAAATTTTCTTGTCACCATAATACAGTGGCGAAGATTTTCCGGCTCGCTGCAAGATCTGGTTTCGGGTTTGAAAAAAGTGCACTCTTGTGATAACGGGTCTTGGAAGTTCACCTTCTTTCGGCCTTTCACGAAGCGATCTGTGTGCACGGTCCAACATCGGCCTCTCCTCCATCTTGAGCACGTCTTGTAGCAGCCCTGCAACAAAATCCGTAACCTGAGTGCCCTCCGCTCCTTCAGGGATCCCAATTATCCGCAGATTGTTTCTTCTGGATCGGGCCTCGAGGTCCTCACACTTGTCCTCCAGACGTTGGCATTGGGTGGTGAGCTTACCAACCGCGGTTTGTAATTCAGTGAGTTGTGCGCTGTTATCTTCAGCGCAGCGCTCCAATTCCCGCAGCGTTTCATCATGCGACTCGAGTTTTTGTTGCAAAGGGTTAATTAGGTTGGAAAGTTCCAGTTTCACAGCCGTAATTTCCGAACGCAAAACTGAAGTAAACGTATCCAGCTTGCCACAAATGTCCGACTTAAGCGTGTCCATCATCGTTTGTAACACCGAAGTGCTAATCACACTTTCAGGAGAGTGGACTTCTCCCTCGGGCGCGGCGGCAGCTGGAGGAACGGCAGACTTACGGCCTAACTTAGATGTTTCCATCTTACTGCGGGTAGATGACATTTTCCTCCTCAGAAAAGTCTTTAAAAGAGACGCAGTGTGTGTAGGACGCGCTCGAGAGCCGTTTCAGGATGAACGAATTGTTATGTTTTATTAAATTAATGAAATTAGTTCGTTTTCTCTCAGAGCAGCGGAGAAGCACGTCTACATCCTATGTACGTAACAGCGCCCCCCCATATTATGATTTATTTCTGATTGACTAACTGTTATCCAGTATTGAAGGAAGGAAAAAAAAAAAAAAACCCTCTTCTCTCATTTTCTCTTAAATTTTTCATTTCATCACAGTAAAAATTTTGCCTTTGGGCATTTTTATATTCCCCAGGCTTTAGTGTAGCCCAGCTAACACAAGCTGACACTGCAAATTAAATACAGATACCAGGAATGTCACAGTGCCTTTGTGCCACGTGGAGTGCTGCCAACTCAATATCTTTGACCAAGAATAGAGGTAACAAGGAATGTGTTAGAGAGGCCCTGGTAGAGGGTTCAGCACAATGTTAGAAGAAGTCTTAATTTCTTGATTCTAATGAATAATAAAAACAATAAAGTCTACTGGAGCCCTAAAAGCATTGACAATTAATGGTCAGAATCTGGATTTCTAAACGAAAGGCTTTGCAGTCCTGATAGAGGTTTTTCACTGAACTGTATACGTTTTTCTATTTTTGTAAAATGGACACTGGATAATTACACAATCTGTACATTTATGAGCTGCTAATGCAGCGGCTGAGTCATCCAAGGAGGATGAATCCTCACCTGAGCCTTGGCCTTTAAGGTTTCTTCCTTAAACACCACCACCAGGATGTTTTTCCTTGCTACTGCTTTTTTTTCTCTGTTTTATTTACAGTTTTATTTACAGTTCTTCCATCACCTTTTTTAGTGAATTATTGTCTATTATTGAATTGACTGACTGGATTAATCACACACACACACACATACACCTCCTTGTATTTATTGTTTATTATTCTGTATATTGTAAATTATCTATTGTCTATTTTTAAATTATCTATTGTCTAATTGTGTATTTATTGTAAATCATCGTGCATATTGCATTTGTTACTGCACATGTGCACTTAATGTTATGTCGCGTAGTTTATTGTTCTATGTAGCACTTTGATCCTGGAGGATTGTTGTTTATTTTCATTGTGTACTGTACTCCACTGTATATGGTTTAATGACAATAAAAAATTAAACATATTATTATTATTATTATTATTATTATTATTATTATTAAAATATCTATTATTTTTAATAATAATGATGGGAAGAAAAAATAAATAAATCAACCCCTGCAAGTCAATGTAAGAAACCCTGTGGTGTCGGCTGTGTACCCTTGCACACTTTGCATTCTGTTGGCAGTCTGAGTTGCTATGGTAACACTACTACGACTTTTTTCATTTTATGTTTAGTATGCAGAAAAAAATTTGCAACCATCCATGTAAAATATGCACCATCATTTTCTTCACACAGATTACTTTTATTTTGAATGTTTTGTGAATGTTGCACAAAATGCCATTCACCCTAAATCTGTTGACCATTTAATTGCTGATTTGAAAATAAGCTATGGAAAAATGTTTAGCAGTAGTAGGAAAACATGAAAGAGAGGCAATGGTTTGAGTAAAGAAGTATAAAAATGTATTAGCCAGTCCAACAGGAAAAGTAGTAGCAGATTACTGATATGGTGGGAAGTTCAAAGGCAGATTATAGATGAAAAAAAAAAGAGGAAACGAGGTAGAAAATGAGAAGGGTGGGACAGTGGGAGCTTTCAGCTCTGCAGAGATCTGAGAAACTAGTTGAACCAAAATACCTTAAAAAAGAAGGAATATCATGAGTTTAAAGACAGCGAGATGAGAGGGAAAGAGAACAAAATCTTCTTTGGAATTAAAAGCTCACTCAGTAAAGAGGCCAGAGAGAAGAATAATAGACACCCAAGAAGACAGAAAGACCGAGAAAAAGAGAGAGGCTGATTGGAAAACCCCTGCAAAGGAAATTACCTGAGGTACAATGGAAATCTCTCAAACCCAGGCTTATCAAAATAAAACGCAAAACAAAAATGAAAAGTATATATGATCAGAATGAATCCCACATGTTTGAGAAAGGTTACTTTTACTTGACCACAAAAGATTTTTATCAATATATATTGGTTGCCTCACAGCAAAAAAATATGTTAAATTTTCAGGAGGGAAAATCACAGGTCCATTTGATACGATATCTGCATGTTCTAATCTTGCCTGCATTTTTTAAAAATGTTTTTTGATTTATCCCACATCACATAGACATCAGAATCAGAATCAGAATCAGACTTTATTGGCCAAGTATGTTCACACATACAAGGAATTTGTCTTTGGTTATAATAGCTCACAGTGCACAATAAGTGACAGACATACCCAAACTAGCATTCCTCATACACACACACACACACACACACACACACACACGCACGAACACACCTGTAAACATGACGGTTGTGCAATTTGCAGATTGTATTTAAATAAAGTGCTAGTGCAATACTGTAATGGATAATTAAATAGGTGAGAATGGAAGAAGACTGGTTGAGAGTGTTGAGAATGAGTCCAGAAGTAGTGTTTTAATGTTCAGCTGTTCATGAGTGTGATGGCGTGTGGAAAAAAGCTTCTCCGTAATCTGGAGGTCTTGATCCTCAGCTGACTGAACCGCCGGCCTGAGGGAAGATATTGGAACAGGTGATGTCCAGGGTGTGATGGATCACGGACGATGTTCTCTGCCCGCTTCCTGGTTCTGGCCGTGTGCAGGTCTGGTAGGGAGGGTAGCTTTACGCCGATGGTTCTCTCTGCAGACCTGATGATGCGCTGTAGTCTGTGGGTGTCGTGTCTGGTGGCTTAGCTGCCCCACACTGTGATGGATGCGGTGAGGACAGATTGTGTGGTGGCGGTGTAGAACTGCACCATCAGCTCCTTGGGCAGGTTGAACTTCCTCAGCTGACGCAGGAAGTACAGTCTCTGCTGAGCCTTCTTGATGATGGTGCTGATGTTGCAGTCCCATTTCAAGTCCTTAGAGATTATTGTTCCCAGGAACTTGTAGGAGTCCACAGCCGTTACAGTACTGTTGAGTATAGTGAGTGCTGGAAGGGTTGGAGGGCTTCTCCTGAAGTCTACTCTCATCTCCACTGTTTTGGCTGTGTTCAGCTCCAGGTTATTGTGGTTGCTCCAGAGGACCACCTGCTCCACAACCCGTCTGTAGGCAGACTCGTCACTGTCCCGGATGAGACCAATGACTGTCAGATCATCTGCAAACTTCAGGATTTTGACTGAGGGGTCCGTGGAGGTACACTCGTTTGTGTACAGTGAGAAGAGCAGCGGGGAGAGAACACAGCCGTGTGGAGCTCCTGTGCTGATGATTCTGGTACCTGACGTTATCTTTCCCAGCCTCACTTGCTGCTCTCTGCTAGTGTGGATGTTTGTAATCCACTGGCAGGTGGAGGTTGGTACACTGAGGTGGGTCAGTTTGGAGTGTAGGTGTCCGGGGATGATTGTATTGAAGGCAGAGCTAAAGTCCAAGAACAGAACTCTTGCATATGAGCATGGATGGTCAAGGTGCTGGAGGATGTGATGTAATCCCATGTTCACGGCGTCATTCACAGACCTGTTGGCCCGGTACACAAACTGCAGGGGGTCTAGTTGGGGGTTGGTGATGTCCTTCAAGTGAGTGAGAACCAGCCTCTCAAAGGATTTCATGACCACAGAGGTCAGTGCGACAGGTCTGTAGTCATTCAGTCCTGAGATGGTTGGCTTTTTGGCACGCCGGTACGACACACTGCTCCAGTGATTTGTTGAAGATCCTGGTGAAGACAAGAGAAAGCTGAGCAAGCTGATATGCACAGTTCTTCAGGCAGGAGGGTGACACTCCATCTGGACCTGGTGCTTTCCTCACTCTTTGTTTGGTGAAGAGTCGGTGCACGTCTGCTTCAGAGATCTTCAGGGCAGGCTGAATGGGTGACTGAGAGTCAGAAGGGTGTGAAGTGGTGTTGTGATGTTGTTTTGACCTGGGCTTTTCAAACCTGCAGTAGAAGGTGTTTAGGTCGTCAGCCAGCTGACGACCCCCCATTGTCTGGTGTGCGGGTCGTTTGTAGCTTGATAGGTTGTGCAGGGTTTTCCAGATGGCTGAAGGCTCGTTTGTGGACATCAGTCTGCTCAGCTTAGTGGAGTAGTTCTTCTTAGCAGCTCTGATCTCTTTATTGAGTGTGTTCCTGGTTTTATTGTAGAGCGCACGGTCCCCACTCCTAAAAGCGCTTTCCTTGGACTGTCGCAGATGCTTAAGTTTGGCGTTAAACCAGTGCTTGTATTGTTGTATCTGATGTGAGTCCTGGTCGGAACACAGATGTCCTCACAGAAGCTGATGTAGGATGTCACAGTGTCAGTATATTCGTCCAGGCCGCTTGTAGAGTCCTCGAACACACACCAGTCTGTTAACTCCATACAGTCCTGGAGCCTCTCTTTAGCCTCACTGGTCCACTTCTTCACTGTACTGACCACAGGTTTGCCCACTTGAGCTTTTGTCTGTAGGTTGGGAGAAGATGGACCATAGAGTGGTCAGATAGGCCCAGAGCAGCTCGGGGAACAGAGCTATATGCACCTTTTAATACAGTATAGCAGTGTTCTAGTATATTACTCTCCCTGGTGGGGCAGGTAACATGCTGTCTGTATTTGAGAAGCTCGCTGGTGAGTTTAGTTCTGTTGAAGTCCCCAAGAATGATGAAAACAGACTCGGTGTGTTTGTGCTTCGTGCTGGTGATCTGGTCTGTGAGAGCGCGTCGCGCACGCACGCGCTAGGTGGAATGTAAACTCTGACGAGCACCACAGAGGAGAATTCCCGCAGGCAGTAGAAAGGTTTACAGTTTATAAACACAGAATCCAGATCAGGACTGCATGTTTTCATGAACACCGTGACATCTGTACACCAGCCGCGGTTGATGTAAAAGCAGATCCCGCCGCCTCTAAGCTTCCCCGAAGTCTCCGCGATGTGGTCCACTCTGTGGAGATGAAAGCTGGCGAGCTGGAGCGCGCTGTCCGGGACAGCCTCAGTGAGCCAGGTCTCAGTGAAGCACAGCGCCGCTGAGAGAGAAAAGTCCTTGTTGGTCCAGTCCAGGAGTGAAAGTTTGTACATTTTGTTGCCTAGTGAGCGGAGGTTGGCCAGGTGAATGCTAGGAAGCACAGTGTGTTGTCCGCGCTGACGGAGTTTGGCCATGCCGGTATATAAAGTGAGATATTACTGTAAAAGGCCATTGGTTTTGATGCTGGTGAGCAAACGTGTCAATGCACTTATCATGTCAATCCCAAGCCCTGATAAAGAGCTTTCACAGTTTATTTAATAGGATGGTGTAAAAGAAAATGTGAAATCTGTGGCAGCTTTGTGAATCTTTTGCCACTTACAATAAAAAATGTTGCGTTATGTATGTACAATGTATCCATCCATCCATTATCTTCCTCTTGTCCGGGGTTCGGGTCGCGGGGGCAGCAACCGAAGTAGGGAGACCCAGACCTCCCTCGCCCCAGCCTCCTCCACCAGCTCGACTGGGGGAACCCTGAGGCGTTCCCAGAAAAGCTGAGAGGTATAATCCCTCCAGCTTGTCCTGGGTATTCCCCGGGGTCTCCTTCCAGCTGGACACCTCCCTAGGAAGGCGCCCAGGAGGCATCCTTACCAGATGCCCGAACCACCTCAACTGGCTCCTTTCGATGCGGAGGAGTAGCGGCTCCACTCTGAGTCTATCCCGGATGACCGAGCTTCTCACCCTATCTCTAAGGGAGAGCCCAGCCACCCTGCGGAGAAAACCCATTTCGGCCACTTGTATTCGCGACCTTGCTCTTTCGGTCATTACCCAAAGCTCATGATCATAGGTGAGGGTCGGAACGTAGATTGACTGGTAAATCGAGAGCCTTGCCTTGTTGCTCAGCTCCTTCTTTACCACAACAGACCAGTATAGGGTCCGCATCACTGCTAACCCCGCGCTGATCTGTCTGTCAATCTCACGCTCCATCTTACCATCACTCATAAACAAGACCCCGAGATACTTAAACTCCTCCACTTGAGGCAAAATCTGATCCCTGACCCAGAGAAGACTTGCTACCCTTTTCCGACTGAGAACCATGACCTCAGATTTGGAGGTGCTGATTTTCATCCCGGCCGCTTCACACTCGGCTGCAAACTGATCCAGTAAGAGCTGTAAGAGCCAGTAAGTTCGCAGCCTGATGATGCTAACAGGACCACATCGTCTGCAAACAGCAGTGACATGATCCTCAGATCACCAAACTGGACACCCTCCATCCCCTGGCTGCACCTAGAAATTCTGTCTTTATAAATTATGAACAGAACCGGTGACAAAGGACAGCCCTGACGGAGTCCAACCCTTACTGGAAACAAGTCCGACTTACTTACAGTTCAGGTTTGTTTGTTGAGGTCGCATCGTGTGTAGCATAATGTTGGCTCGTGGATGTTAAAAGTTCTTTCAATCTCTTTTGTGCTTTGCCTTTTGCTAAACAGATTTGTATTATTTCAAGTGTTGTGTTTTTCTGTGATGCTGTGCAGCTGATGAAGCAGACTCCTCCTGATATATCTTATTTGTATATAAAAAATCTTTTAAAATACAAGTATCATTCAAACTTTACAAACGGTTTGAGAGAGTCTTTAAGGCGATGTCAAGTCCTCTGGAGTTTTACCATTTTACAACATCTAGAAATCTCTTTTCCACATCTCTCTTTTGTTAAGGACCAGGAATAACATAAATAATAAGGGGAGACTATAAGTGACTAAAAAATGGGAACCTGTCCTAAAACATACTGAAGGATAGTGTATGGATGGATGGATGGATGGATACTGCAAACCCAGAAGGTATTTACATTCTGAATATTTCACAAGCTCTGTGGTTGTTTTGCCTTCCATGTGTGTTTTGTATGCTTAGCCATTTTATAACCCTTAGGAGGTCTTCAAAAAGCACATATTTTTGTGGTCCTCAGGCCAAAAAATGGCCTCCTCCTAAAACTGCTGTTATTTGCTCTGTAGTCTGGGTTGTCGCTGCACCCACATACTGTAATTTCCTTAGCATCTTGTGGATCAGGCTTTTTAGTTTGTAGTCATTCATTCATCTTTCATTATTTTGCTTATTGTGGTCATTATCCTGTTTTTCTCTCTTGTGTTTTGTAAATAAATAGTTCACTGTTTGCTTTATTTGGTCCCTCTTTTATGTTCTTGCTGCCATTTAGAGGCAACACTTTTATTGCCAGTTATTTTGCTAAATCAGGCTTTAGTACTGTTTAGAGACAATCATGACAGATAAAACAGACAGGAGGAATCTGATTGACAAATTTAGAGAATTGCTTTGAATATTTTTGGCTTGTACTGTAAACAATGTAAAAGAAACCTCTAAGAGAAGTGTGTTTGAGATTTTACATCAAAAGTGATGAATAATATTTAATTGCATATCATTATAAAATAATAAAAATATATATTTTACTGATGTTTTTTATTATAAAGTTCCTTCTGTTCCAGGTAAGGATTTTTATTCCTAAAAAACACAGTGTAAGAGTTGAAGACTATAATAATATAATGGGCACGGTAGCTCAGTGGTTAGGGCGTTGGGCTATCAATCTGAAGGTTGGCGGTTCAATTCCCAGGTCCACTGAAGTTACCAGTGTGGGTCCTTGAGCAAGACCCTTAACCTTCATTGCTCCAGGGATGTTGTGATTAACCCTGTGCTCACCTTCTAATTCACTTTGGATAAAAGCATCTGATAAATGACCAAATGTAATATAAATATAATATCCAGCCACCTGAGGCACTCTTTGCAGTAAAATACCAAACACATGATGTAACTATGTTTAGGCTAGTTAGACAAAAGAACGACAAGCAGTGTATAATATTTGCTTAAAACTCATATGTAATGAAATTCACACCAAGGCATTTTTTTTTTTTTTTTTTTTTTAAATGTTTTACATAACCCTAACAGACACATAAGCAACAAACACCATGAACCATCAAACAGAAACACACAAAACAGGGCATGATAACTAATGATAACTACACACACACACACACACACACAGTAAAAGTAAACTACACATTTTAAAAGTACACTGAGCTGTGAGTTCAGCTTATGCAAAATGATAGCAAAAACATTTTGTTGCGTTTATATTTTGTTTAATACATAATGCGTTGATGTGCCATGCTGTGTAAATTTTTTATTTTCTAACCATTTATTCCTACCAATCAGTGTATTTATAATCAAATTACTAAAGCACATACTATTTTAAAACAAACGTCTTTAAATATATTACCTTTAATTTTTTGCACGAACCTGTAACATATACAAAAGTTTCTTCTGAAAAAGCATGTTTTAAAAATTACATCACAAAAGACTAAACACGTCTGCTGTTTGTTCATTGTATTGTGTGGGGGCACAGAGGGTTATTGAAGGTTAAGAAATCTAAAATGAAAACAGAGATAACATCAACACTGTCCACTGAGTCGTTTCCTCTGACAAGAGAAAAATAATAAAATGCTGTTCCTGGCAGATTTTTAATATCACAGATTTGATTCCACATGCATTCTTTTATTTTTGGTTTCATAACTTAAAAAGACTATTTCTAAACTTAAAATAAGAATTGCCTTGTTTGTATTACTTTGGGACAAGTAATATAAAGAGAAAAAAATATGTTTATAAGCTTCAATGAACCCTCAGAATCTGAGCTTAGACATGTAGCATCACATTGCCCAATTGAATATGTCACCAGAATAATAACCTTATGAAGGTTTGTTTTGCACTAAAAAGTTAATAAAGCCTGAATCAAACCAAAATTCATCATGTCGACTGTAGTACAGTTTTTTCACAAGAACAAAAACTTGTCTTTACATACTACCACATCTGGTTGTGTTGTTATTATTAACAGGCCAGACTAACATCTGTGCTTATAACGCATGCTGGACATTGTAATGCATTGTGGCTGATAATAATGTATCGAAAAAGCACAATCCATTCTTTTCAGTTTTGACAAAAGAGGATTGAAGGACATGGTGGAGATATATATTTTTTGTCACTGCAGTGATTCTTATATTTACATTTACATTTAGTCATTTAGCAGATGCTTTTATCCAAATGAGAACATTACAAGTCAGAAGTTATGCAGAAAAACAACTACACTGTAACACATCTACACATCAAACCTGATTGTTATTTGATGCTTCGCTCCACTCTTCTTTTCTTCTTATTTTCTAAGATTATGTTAAAAATCTAGTTAGCTGGTTCCCCCTAAACAGTACTCTGTTCCTTTGATTGGAATATTTATCTGTTCTTTTCATATTAGTGCCCAACCTCTCATTATGCCTGTACTAAGCCCTTTGCTTATTGAATTGACACTATTTGGTTTGCTTTATACTCTCCTAGTTCCCCTGTCTACTCAATTTATCTCTCTGGAGATCCCAGTGATTTTTCCCCTTCAAACCTCCTTCTTCCCCCACCACATCTCATTTTATTCTTTCCTCTGTCACACCCAAAACCTTTCTAGCTGTTTCCCTCACCTCTCATGCTGTTGTTGCATATTTGTCCAGAATTCTTGTTCAACAATCCAATGTGTTATGTGGTCAAACAAGGCAAGAGTGGTGATTCTCATCGAACTCACAGTGCCCATGGAGGAGGGGATTGAGGCCGCCTTCGAACGCAAGAGGGCAAAGTATTCGGAGTTGGTTGCTGAGTGCCGCGAGGCGGGCTGGAAGACCACCATCTACCCAGTGGAGGTTGGATGCCTTGGCTTCATGGGGGTATCAACTACACGCCTCCTGAGAGACGTGTAGTTGAAAGCTCAGGAAGGCTACAAAGGCCCTGGCAGAGGAGGCTGAAAAACGGAGCTTTTGGCTCTGGATCAGGAAGAAGGATAAAGCTTGGGGGAAGAATGGCTAACCCCGCACAATAGCTGCAGGGAAAACACTCACCAGCTGTAGGGGGTGACAGGGAGACGTCCCTGTCACTGCTCCACCACCAGGAGACGTAACAGAATTAAAGGAGGGAAACGTTAGTGAATGGTGGTTTCTGGCTGATGACCCTGTGCGACAGGCAGCAATGCCCAGCAGGTTGTAACAGCTACTTGTAAAATCCTGTGTCTCACCTCTTTTCTGGATTTTACACTACAGTATTTTTAAAATCACTATGATGTCATTCTTTGTTCTGTTTTTTAGTCTCTTCCTTTTCCTAACCATCAAATTCATCCTACAAATGATTATCCCATGCTGAGCTTCGTTCTCACATTTACCTCCATATGCTCTTCCATGTTCCTGTCCTTCATCACCTCTATTTCTTTTGCCCATTGAAATGGCACCAATCACTAAAACCAAAAACTTTCCCATCTTTGGGTACTTTATCTTAAACTTCAACATATTCATTCCAGAAATCTTCTTTCTTTCTCTTTCCATTTTACAACCCATGTGTGGAGCACATGCACTAATAATAACACATTTTCTTACATCCACCACATTCTTGATGTACTTTTCGTTTAAGATTACACTACCCCATTTCTCAGAGTGCTCAGGCACCCATCCTGACACAACCCTTCCTATTTATCCAGATTTTGGACAAAACTAAGTTTTTACTTAGATGTACAGCCCCAATAGCTCCATCTATTCATTATTATTGTTATAAATTCACAAGAGCATAGCACCAGATTTTTGACCTCGAACAAACATTATTTCCTTTCCCAAAATCAAAATTACTTTTTAAAAACAGATCAGAGAAGGACCAGGCTAACAACATCTATCTGTCACGGTCTCCTACTTTCCCGCCTGCCACGCCCTCATCATTTCATCACTTCCTATAAATACTCCAAGTTCCTTTACCGTGTTGCCAGATTGTCTGACCCTACCTTTGTGTATCCGTGTCCAATCCAGCGTTCTCCTGTTCTGATCATCTGTGTACTGACCTCTTGCTCCGTTCCTGGTTTTATGATCCTCTCGCCTCGTCCTTCGGTACCGTAGCCTTGATTTCGATTTGCATTATTGTTATTGTTCTGGGTTTTGTTTGTTTCGGCCATCGAGCCAGGTTTTCTTTCAGTTATTTTCTTAGTGTAATTAAAGCTCTTTACTTTACGCTTCATCTCGTGTGGCTGTTCGGATCGCTCACACTCACCAACGCCGTATGTGCAGCAAAATCTGGCCACTATGGAGCAACCGAATGAGCGCATGTCCGATGCCAACCATACCGCGGCTTTGCCGGCCGAGAATCAGAACAGACTCAACCGACATGAGAACCTTCTGATGAATCTTTTGGAACAGAACCAGGAATTACTTTTTCAAGTGCGTGAACTTACCCGGCAAGTTACGCAGCTCTCGACTGTTCCACCAGCAGCGGCTGCATCCACGCCCACTTCCGCTCAACTGGCCCCGCCTCCCCGCGCCGCGCTCAACAAATTGCCGGCTGGTTCACAGACTCACCTTCCAATGGCGCATCCGGAGCCATTCCGTGGCGATCTCGAATTATGCCGATTGGTCTTCAGTGTCACGATCTCCTACTTTCCCGCCTGCCATGCCCTCTTCATTTCATCACTTCCTATAAATACCCTCAAGTTCACTTGCACTTGCCACACCCTCTTCATTTCATCACTTCCTATAAATACCCTCAAGTTCTTCTACCGCGTTGCCAGATTGTCTGACCTTACCTTCGTGTATCAGTGTCCAATCCAGTGTTCTCCTGTTCTGATCATCTGTGTTCTGACCTCCTGCTCCGTTCCTGGTGTACGATCCTCTCGCCTCGTCCTTCGGTACCGTCGCCTTGATTTCGATTAACTTATTTGTTATTGGTTCTGGGTTTTGTTTGTTTTCGGCCATCGAGCCAGGTTTTCTTTCAGTTCTTTTTCGTAGTGTAATAAAGCTCTTAACTTTACGCTTCGTCTCGTGTGGCTGTTCAGAACACTCACATTCACCAATGCCGCATGTGCGCCACAGCACAATCTGGCCACTATGGAGCCACCGAATGAGAGCATGTCCGAAGCTAACCGCGCCGCGGCTTCGCCGGCCGAGAACCAGGAAGGACTCATGAGAACCTCCTGATGAATCTTTTGGAACAGAACCAGGAATTACTTTTTCAAGTGCGCGAACTTACCCGGCAAGTTACGCAGCTCTCGACTGTTCCACAGGCAGCAGCTGCATTGACTACTTCCGCTCAAGTGGCCCCGCCTCCCTGCGTCGCACTCAACGAATCGCCAGCTGATTCACAGACTCACCTTCCAATTGCGCATCCAGAACCATTCCGCGGCGATCTCAAACTATGCAGAGGACTTTTATTCCAGTGCCAATTGGTCTTCAGCCATCAACCTCGTTTGTGCATGATTCATCCAAGATTGCTTTCATCCTGAGTCTGCTGCGTGATCGCGCCCTCTCGTGGGCAGAAGCCGCTCAGATTGATCCCACTGTCGGCACTTACGATCAGTTTCTGGCCTGGTTCAGGGCTGTTTTCGACCGCACGGATTATGCTGGTGATGCGTCCACCCATCTGCTCAGTCTACGCCAGGGAAGCCATACAGTGGCAGAATTCGCTGTACAATTTAATACTCTGGCATCCGAGTCAGGCTGGAATGATGTTGCCCTGAAGGGGGCTTTCCGTCGTGCTTTAAACGACCATCTTAAGGACGTGCTCGCGACACGAGACGACCCCGCCAACCTGCAAGGACTTATGCGTATTGACAACCGCAAGGCTGTGCGTATTGACAACTGCCTCCGCGAACACCAGTGAACCCCTCCTGTTACTTCTCTGGCTGAACCTATGCAGCTCGGACATTACCATCTTTCTATGGAGGAACGCAACCGCCGGATCCGTGCAGGACTATGTCTCTACTGTGGCGGGGCAAATCATCTACAGGCAGAATGCAAGCTCAGGTTAAACGGGGGGACCCGTCAGTCAAAGTGAGTACACTGACGGGTCCGGAACATTCTCCACCATCACGTCTCTCCATTCCAGTGACCTTCTACCTACCCGGTGGCACTCTCGAGATATCAGCCCTAGTGGATTCTGGTGCCGAGACTAATCTCATCTATCTGAATTTTGCCCGTAAAGCGGGTTTTCATTTTGAGGCCCTGTCTAGCCCCATTCGGGCTATCTCCTTGGATGGAAAACCCTAGCTCACATCACTCACACAACTTCAATGGTTCTCATGGCCACGGCAGGTAACCATATGGAATCCATCAGATTGTCTGTCATCCAGATTTCCCGTTCTCCAGTGGTGCTTGGGTTTCCTTGGCTACAACAACACTTTCCCACTTTTGACTGGAGACATAACACCGTAACACAGTGGAGTGAGCAATGCCATGAAAGTTGTTTGGGTGGAGCCCATACCCATGTCTTATCTCCTGCTGCCTCAGTTCCGGCTCATATCGACCTAACTACCGTTCCCTCCGTTTATCTTCACCTACAGGAAGTATTCGATAAGGAGCGCTACAAGACCCTGCCGCCTCATCAACCATATGATTGCGCCATTGACCTGCTTCCCGGGGCTTCCCTACCTTCGACACGCCTGTATTCCCTCAGTAGACCTGAACGGGAGGCTATGGAGGTTTACATCACCGAATGCCTGGCCGCGGGGCTTATCCGTCCATCCTCTTCGCCCCTCAGAGCGGGGTTCTTTTTTGTGTATCCTCTTCACCTTATCTCCAATATGTTTGAGGCCATTCATTGCACCAAGGTATTTACCAAACTGGACCTACATAATGCATACCATCTAATTCGGATCCAGGAGGGGGATGAATGGAAGACTGCTTTTAACACCCCCAGTGGCCATTTTGAGTACTGCGTACTTCTGTTTGGGCTGACTAATGCTCCTGCGGTCTTCCAAAACCTTGTCAATGATGTGCTCCGGGATTTCCTGTATCATTTTGTCTCCATTTACCTAGATGACATTCTGATCTTCTCTTCTAATTTGGAGGAACACGTTCACCATGTGCAACAGGTCCTGAATCGACTCTTACAAAACCGGATATTTGTCAAGGCTGAAAAATGCATTTTTCATTCCCAGTCTGTGCCTTTCCTCGGCTTCATTTTGGAACCTGGCCAGGTCAAGCCTGACCCCGAGAAGATCCATGCTGTCATTGATTTGCCTACACCTTCGGATTGCAAACAACTCCAAATATTCTTAGGGTTCACTAACTTCTACCGCCACTTCATCCGTGGTTACAGTCAAATCGCCACCCCACTCACCCGTCTCACTTCTGTCAAGTAACCTTTCATATGGACACCTGCAGCTGAAGAAGCATTCCAGGAGCTCAAGAAGAGGTTCACCACGGCTCCGATCCTTGTTCAACCCGACCCCTCACTTCAGTTTATTGTAGAAGTTGATGCCTCTGATACAGGCGTAGGGGCAGTCCTCTCTCAGAGGACTGGGATCGATAACCAACTTCATCCTTGCGCCTTCTTCTCCCACAAACTGTCCCCCGCAGAAGTGAACTATGACATAGGGAATCGCGAGCTACTTGCGGTCAAGTTGGCGCTCGAAGAGTGGCGTCATTGGCTAGAGGGGGTTGAACATCCTTTTGTTGTATGGACAGATCATATGAACCTGGCCTACGTCCAGTCCGCCAAGAGGCTTAACTCTTGCCAGGCCCGGTGGGCCCTATTCTTTTCTCGGTTTCATTTTACCCTGACATACCACCCTGGCAGCCATAACACCAAGCCTGATGCTCTTTCACATCTTTTCAACCAAGGGGAGGATAAGGCCCCCCCAATCGAAAGAATCAATTTTTCCCAAGGAAAAGGTGATTGCCAATGTCACTTGGAAGATTCTTGACACCATCCGTACCGCTCTGGTAAACGATCCTGCACCACCTAACACTCCATCGCATCACCTTTACGTCCCAGCCTCAGCTCGCTCGGCAGTTCTCAAATGGGCTCATGACTCCAGATTCTCCAGCCATCCTGGAGTTACACGCACCATAAGTCTCCTTGGTCGACGCTTCTGGTGGCCTACGTTGAGATGGGATGTAGAGGAATATGTCGCTGCCTGCTCGACCTGCATCCGATGCCTCTCATCAGCCACCTACCGGTCTCATCCAGCCACTTCCCATACCTGGCCGTACTTGGTCCCATATTGCATTGGACTTTGTCACGGGCCTGACTGAATCACATGGTAAGACTACCATACTCACCATCGTCGACCGTTTCTCCAAGGCCATCCATCTTGCTGCTCTGCCAAAGCTGCCCACCACCTTGGAGACCTCTTATGTCCAATCAACCAGGTGTTTTGAATCCATGGCATCCCTTTGGACATTGTTTCAGATCAAGGCCCCCAGTTTACCTCCAGAGTCTGGCGTTCTTTCTGTGAAAGTCTGGGAGCCTCCATCAGCCTCTCTTCCGGCTTCCACCCCCAGTCAAACGGCCATTCCGAGAGGGCTAATTAAGAAGTTGAGGCCACCTTGCGACGAGTCTCAGAGCGCAACCCAAGATCTTGGAGCACCCACCTTCCATGGGTGGAATATGCCATAAATTCTCACCAATCTGCGGCTACTGGACGCTCCCCCTTCGAAGTTTCCCTGGGTTAACAACCTCCTCTCTTTCCTGAATAGGAAATTAAGATAGTGGTCCCCTCGTTAACTCATCACATGCGTCGCTTCAAAAGAATCTGGAGGCTGACCAAGATCGCTCTTCAAACGGCTTAAAGGAGAATGGAGCGCCTGGCCAATCGCCATCGGCGTCCTGCACCCTGTTACAAACCAGGACAATTAGTGTGGCTTTCTGCCAAGAACATTCCTCTTCGCTCTACTTCATGCAAGCTGGCGCCCGTACTGTGGCAGAGTTCGCCGTACAATTTAATACGCTTGCATCCGAGTCAGGCTGGAATGATGTTGCCCTGAAGGGGGCTTTCCGTCATGCTTTAAACGACCGTCTTAAGGACGAGCTTGCGACACTGGACGACCCCACCAACCTGCAAGGACTTATAGACCTGGCTGTGCAAATTGACAACTGCCTCCGCGAACGCCAGAGAACCCCAGGCATCAACCAAGCCTCACACCTCAACCCAGAGACCGCCAGTCATTCCTCTACTGGCTCTCCTCCTGTTACTTCTCTGGCTGAACCTATGCAGATCAGGCACTACCATCTTTCTATAGAGGAACGCAACCGCCGGATCCGAGCAGGACTATGTCTCTACTGTGGCAGGGCAGACCATCTACGAGCAGAATGCAAGCTCCGGTTAAACGGGGGGACCCGTCAGTCAAAGTGAGTACGCTGACGGGTCGGGAACTTTCTCCGTCACGTCTCTCCATTCCAGTGACCTTCTACCTACCCGGTGGCACTCTCGAGGTCTCATCGAGTTCAAGTTCAAGTTCAAGTTCAAGTTATTTATTTATATAGCGCTTTTTACAACAGTACATTGTCACAAAGCAGCTTTACAGAATGAAAAGCCTTTAAACCCCCAAAGAGCAAGCTGAAGCGACAGTGCCAAGAAAAAACTCCCTTTTATGTTGTTATTTAAGGAAGAAACCTTGGAAGGACCAAGACTCAGTGGGGGACTCATCCTCCTTGAGCAGCCGGGCAGCAACAACAGTGTAGGACAGCTATGTACAGATATTAAACAAATGGAAAAACTAACAACTGGAAAACTATATGTGAGTCCATTAGGGGGCGTCCTAGGACCGCCTTGTCAGGTTCCATACAGTATTAGTCAGCAGAGCCATGGATGAAGGTCTCCAGGAAGACAGTCACACCTCAAAAGAAACAGACAAGGAAGGCAGTTAAAGCTAATAATAAAGCACGGCATTTAATTAATAAGTAATTAATTTACACAGTGCAGCATGTGACTCCGGCATCACTGACTAGAGCAGCATAACTAAAAGAGGCAGATACTGCAGACTCTACATAGTTGAGATGGCGCCCCGGAACAGCATCATTTCAGCGCCACACCCCCCCCATTAATGATGAGGTGGGTGAAGAGGTGAAACAACAGCATACACTGATCAGAGATTACCCCCCAACACAGCCAAGTCTGAGATCTACATCTTTATCTACAGGGGATTAATTAAACGCCAGATTAAATAAATGTGTTTTTAATTTATTTTTAAAGATTAATAGTGATTCAGAATCACGAACAGTAACTGGAAGGCTATTCCAAAGTTGAGGAGCCTTGTGGGAGAACGCTCTTCCACCAGCAGTAATTTTATTTATTCTAGGAGCTAAGAGAAGACCAGCACCTTGAGATCGGAGCTCACGTGTTGGCTTGTATGATTGAATCAGCTCACTCAGATACTGTGGAGCCTGGTTATGTAAAATTTTATATGTTATTAATAAAATTTTGTACTCGATACGAAACTTAACTGGTAGCCAGTGCAAGTTTGATAACACAGGACTGATATGATCAAACTTTCGTGTTTTAGTTAAAACTCTAGCTGCAGCATTCTGCACAAGTTGTAATTTATGTAATGATTTATTAGAACATCCTGTCAGAAGTGAATTACAATAATCTAACCTTGAGGTAATAAAAGCATGAATTAGTTTTTCTGCATCTTGGAGGGAGAGGATGTTTCGTAGCTTCGAAATGTTACGAAGGTGAAAAAATGCAATTCTAGTAATATTGCTAATGTGCTTTGTAAAGGAGAGATCTGAATCAATAATGACACCGAGATTATTTAAAGATGAGCTGGGTCTAATTAAAGAGTTATCAAGGTTTAACATAGTGTTAGAAGCTTTGTTAATTTTGTCCTTGGGTCCAACTATCAGAAACTCTGTTTTATCAGAATTTAGCAGTAGGAAGTTTTTTGTCATCCATATTTTAATATCTTGGATGCAGTCCTCGAGCTTAGTGACTGAACAACCATCATTAGGGTTAGCTGAAACATATAACTGTGTATCATCTGCGTATGAGTGGAAACTGATTCCATGTTTACGAATAATTGATCCCAATGGAAGCATATATAATGCAAATAGGAGTGGGCCCAGAACTGACCCTTGTGGGACGCCATATTTAACTTTAGCAAGATCAGAATATTGGTTGTTAACACAGGTGAATTGATATCGATCTGTCAGGTAGGATTTAAACCACTGGAGTGCAGATCCTGTAACAACCACAATGTTTTCTAATCTATCAACTAAGATGTTATGGTCTATAGTGTCAAAGGCTGCACTAAGATCTAATAATACAAGAAAAGAGATTTGGTTATTATCCGAGGACATTAATAAGTCATTAACGACTTTAATTAAGGCTGTCTCAGTGCTATGATGAGACCTAAAACCTGACTGAAAAACTTCATGAACATTATTAGCTAGAAGATGGCGATTCAGCTGGTTGAACACTATTTTTTCTAGGATTTTAGAGACAAAAGGAAGGTTTGATATTGGTCTATACAGTAGTTGGACAGTATTAGAGGATCTAAATTAGGTTTTTTAAGTAATGGTTTAATGACTGCACACTTCAGATTTTTGGGGATATTTTAAGTGATTTAAGTCATTTTGAGTCATTTAAGACCTATTTTAAGTGATGAATTTATAATGTTTATAAAAGGCTCTGTAATTTTTGGTAGGAGGTCTTTAAGCAGGTTTGTAGGTATTGGTTCTAACATACAGGATGTTGTCTTTGATTGTGTAATTAATGAGACAAGCTCTTTTTTAGATATGGGGTTAAAGGTATTTAACTCTTGTACTATATTATTTTCTCTACCACTAGATTTTTCAGAAATCATTGAGGGTTGATTGGTTACGCTACACAATGCATTAGATGATTTAAGTCTTATGTTTTCAATTTTGTCACTAAAGAAATTCATGAAATCATTGCTGCTGAACTGTGAGTGAATCTGTGAATCTGATTCAGTAGCACTTCGAGTTAATTTGGCAATGGTACTAAAGAGGAATCTTTGGTTGTTTTTGTTGTTCTCTATTAATTCAGAATAATATTTAGTCTTCGCTGCATTGAGTGCATGTTTGTACTTAGTCATACTGTCCTTCCATGCAACCCTAAATACCTCTAATTTAGTTTGTCTCCATTTACGCTCCATGGTTCTAGTGGCTTGTTTTAGGGCACGTGTTTGATCATTAAACCATGGAACGAGTCTTTTATCTTTAATCCTTTTTAGTTTAAGTGGAGCGACACTGTCTAAGGTTGCAGAAAACACGTGTTTAAGGTATTCCGCTGTGTTTTCAAGTTCATCGGGTCCTGATGCTGGTTTAATGTTTAATTCGGGTAAATGTTGTAGGAATGACACAGCAGTAGAGGGAATGACATACGCATGTCATATTGCGTTTTAATCACTGGATCAATATCAATTTCTAAATCGTAGGTTATCAAATAGTGATCGGAGATGACCTCACATAGTGGAACAATAGTTAAATTATTAATGTTAATACCATGTGATAAAACTAAGTCTAATGTATGTTTACAGCGATGTGTTATACCAACTACACTTTGAGTAATGCCCATGGAATCTAGGATGGAGTCAAAGGCTAATTTAAATGAGTCTAGTGGGTTTTCAAAGTGAACATTGAAGTCACCGACTATAAAGGCCTTGTCTGATGAGATTACTATGTTAGAGAGAAATTCACCAAATTCTTTAATAAACTTTGTATATGGGCCGGGAGGGCGGTATATGGTAATAAGTTGCATTAGATTGGATTTATTCTTCAGTGAAGATGAACTGCTTATGTTGAGTACAAGAGCTTCGAAGGATTTTGACTCATACATATTATTAAGTGTTACATTTATGTTTTCTTTATAGATCGTAGCCACTCCACCTCCTCGTCCACTAAGACGTGGTTTATGAGCATAAGTATAACCAGGTGGAGAGGCATCATTTAATGCTAGGTATTTGTTGGCCCTAATCCAGGTCTCTGTGAGACAAAAGACGTTTAGAAAGTTATCAGTTATTATTTCTTGAACTAGAGCTGATTTTGATGACAGTGACCTAATGTTTAATAACCCAAGTTTTAACTTAAAAATGTTTCTTACATTACTTGAGGTTGTATTGATATTATGAGATTTTTATGGCACACTTTTTGGACTCTTTTTGTTGTTTTTTGCTCACTGCGATACTTGATAACTGTCTTAATGGTATGGAACCTAGTTATTGTGGGTTATTGTGGGCTATCATCGAGATCAAATCTCATCGATCTGAATTTCGCCCGTAAAGCGGGTTTTCTTTTCGAGGCCCTGTCTAGCCCCTTTCAGGCTATCTCTTTGAATGGTAAAACCCTAGCTCACATCACTCACGGCCACGGCGGGTAACCATATGGAATCCATCAGATTGTCTGTCATCCAGTCTTCCCGTTCTCCAGTGGTGCTTGGGTTTTCTTGGCTACAACAACACTCTCCCACATTTGACTGGAGACATAACACCGTAACCCAGTGGAGTGAGCAATGCCATGAGAGGCCGTGAGGATTTCCTCAATCATTTTGTCTTCGATTACCTAGATGACATCCTGATCTTCTCTTCTAATTTGGAGGAACACGTCCTGAGTCGACTATTACAAAACCGTTTATTCATCAAGGATGAAAAATGCATTTTTCATTCTCAGTCTGATTGATAACCAACTTCATCCCTGCGCCTTCTTCTCCCACAAACTGTCCTCCACAGAAGTGAACTATGACAGAGGGAATCGCGAGCTGCTTGCGGTCAAGTTGGCGCTCGAAGAGTGGCATCATTGGCTAGAGGGGGCTGAACATCCTTTTGTTGTATGGACAGATCATATGAACCTGGCCTACGTCCAGTCCGCCAAGAGGCTTAACTCTCGCCATGCCCGGTGGGCCCTATTCTTTTCTCGATTTCATTTTACCCTGACATTACATTTACATGTTACATTTAGTCATTTAGCAGACGCTTTTATCCAAAGCGACTTACAAATGAGAACACCACAAGTCAGAAGCCATGGAGAAAACCAACTATACTGCAAGTTCGTCAAACCTGATTGTTATTCGAAGCAGCGCCCCCCCCCCCCTTTTTTTTAATTTTTTTTTTATAACAGGTATTTGGTAAATAGATGCGTCTTAAGTAGTTTCTTAAAACTGTTTAGAGATTCTGCCTTACGGACAGAGTTGGGAAGATCGTTCCACCATTTTGCAGTGGTGAACGCCACAGAATGAGAATTAGCTCCTCGGTGAGGTGGAATCGCCAGGCGGCAATCATCACTGGAGTGAAGTGAACGAGTCGGAGTGTATTTTGAAAAGATAGAGTGAAGGTAAGAGGGGGAAGATCCAGAAATGGTTCTGTATGCCAGAGTCAGCGACTTGTACTGAATGCGAGCAGCTACAGGAAGTCAATGGAGGGATGGTGGAAGTTGGGATACCGGCAAGTAGTGCATTACAATAATCAAGCCGGGATAAGACTAGGGCTTGAACAAGCAGTTGGGTAGCATGTTCAGTCAGAAAGGGTCTGATCTTCCTTATGTTATAAAGAAGGAATCTACAAGAACGGGCGGTTTTGATAACATGATCAGAGAATTTAAGGTGGGAGTCTATTGTGAACCCAAGGTTCCGGACCGAATCAGTTGGGGAGATTGTGGAGCCATCAATTTGGAAGGTCAGGTTGTGATGGATTGAGGGTTTAGCTGGGATAATGAGAAGCTCTGTTTTTTCTAAGTTTAATTTGAGATGACGGGCCTTCATCCAGACAGATATGTCGGAGAGGCATGCAGATACCCGATTTGAGATGGTGGTGTCATCAGGGGCAAAAGACAGATGAAGTTGAGTGTCATCAGCATAGCAGTGGTAAGAGAAACCATGCGCCTGGATGACTGTGCTCAGTGATGTCATGTAAAGAGAGAAGAGGAGAGGACCAAGTACAGAGCCCTGAGGCACACCAGTGCGTACTTGGTGAGAGTTAGAGATCTCCCCATTCCATGACACTTTGAAGGTCCTTCCTGTGAGATAGGATCGAAACCATTCAAGTGTCGTATCAGAAAAACCTAATTTAGCTAGAGTGGACAGTAGAATCTGATGATTTACGGTATCAAAAGCTGCAGAAAGGTCTAACAAAATGAGGACCGAGGATTGAGATTTGGCTTTGGCAGATTTAAGTGAGTCAATCACAGAGAGCAATGCTGTCTCTGTGGAGTGACCACATCTAAAACCGGATTGATTGGGATCAAGGAGATTATTCTGATTAAGAAATTTGGAGACCTGTGTGGATACCACCCGTTCAAGTGTTTTAGACAGGAAAGGTAAAAGAGAAACAGGTCTGTAGCTCTCGACCAGATTTGGGTTGAGCGTAGGTTTTTTGAGTAGGGGGCGGTATTTCCAGGGCGGTATTTCACGACATACCGCCCTGGCAGCCGTAACACCAAGCCTGACGCTCTTTCACGTCTTTTCAACCTAGAGGAGGATAAGGCGGGGGGCCAAGGAACCGAGGAACTGATTCTTCCCAAGGAAAAGGTGATTGCCAATGTCACTTGGAAGATTCTTGACACCATCCGTACCGCTCTGGTAAATGATCCTGCGCCACCTAACACTCCATCGCATCGCCTTTATGTCCAAGCCTCAGCTCGCTCGGCAGTTCTCAGATGGGCTCATGACTCCAGATTCTCCGGCCATCCTGGGATTACACACACCTTAAGTCTCCTTGGTCGACGCTTCTGATTGCTCACTTTGAGACGGGATATTGAGGAATATGTCGCTGCCTGCTCAATTTGCGTCCGATGCAATGCCTCTCATCAGCCACCTGCCTTATCCAGCCTCTTCCCATACCCGACCGTCTTTGGTCCCATATTGCATTGGACTTTGTCACAGGCCTGTCTGAATCCCATGGTAAGACTACTATACTCACCATCGTCGACCGTTTCTCCAAGGCCATCCATCTTGCTGCTCTGACAAAGCTTCCAACCACCTTGGAGACCTCTTATGTCCTTATCGACCAGGTGTTTCGAATCCATGGCATCCCTTTGGACATTGTTTCAGATCGGGGCCCCCAGTTTACCTCCAGAGTCTGGCGTTCTTTCTGTGAAAGTCTGGGAGCCTCTGTCAGCCTCTCCTCCGGCTTCCATCCCCAGTCAAATGGCCTGTACGAGAGGGCTAATCAAGAAGTTGAGGCCACACTGGGACGAGTCTCTGAACAAAACCCAAGGTCTTGGAGCACACACCTTCCCTGGGTGGAATATGACATCAATTCTCACCAATCTCCGGCTACTGGACACTCCCCCTTCGAAGTTTCCCTGGGATACCAACCTCCTCTCTTTCCTGAACAGGATCTCGAGATAGCGGTCCCCTGGTTAACTCGTCACATGCGTCGCTTCAAAAGAATCTGGAGGCTGACTAAGATCGCTCTTCAAAAGGCTCAAAGGAGAATGGAGCGCCTGGCCAATCGCCATCGGCATCCTGCACCCCGTTACAAACCAGGACAATTAGTGTGGCTTTCTGCCAAGAACATTCCTCTTCGCTCTACTTTACGCAAGCTGGTGCCCCATTTCATTGGTCCCTACCCCATTGCCAGGATCATCAGTCTCACGGCCGTCCGCCTAGCCCTTCCCTCGCACATGAGGGTTCACCCTACGTTCCACGTCTCACAGATTAAACCCTTATGCACTTCTCCTCTACCGCATTGCCAGATTGTCTGACCGTACCTTTGTGTATCCGTGTCCAATCCAGAGTTCTCCTGTTCTGATCATCTGTGCACTGACCTCTTGCTCCGGTCCTGGTTTTACGATCCTCTCGCCTCGTCCTTTGGTACCGTAGCCTTGATTTCGATTTGCATTATTGTTACTGTTCTGGGTTTTGTTTGTTTCGGCCATCCAGCCAGGTTTTTTTTCAGTTCTTTTCTTATTGTAATTAAAGCTCTTTAATTTACGCTTCGTCTCGTGTGGCTGTTCGGATCGCTCACACTTACCAACGCCGCATGTGCGCCACACTACCGCTAATATTGCCAGCTGAGCGGAGGACAACAGGTGGAAATCAGACTACTGCTGGTAAAAAAAGAGGATGTAATAAAAAGTGCTTTAGACCAAGTGGAAGAATTGAAAAGCTAGAAGAATTGATAGTGGCTTTAAAAGGTAAATAGTAGGAGAAATAGGGTTGGGTTACCTTAAGAAAAGTGGATTAAGAATGTGGTGGCAGTATAAGGAGTGTCTGATAACATAATGAGTAAAAAATCCATCCATCCATTATCTTCTGCTTTATCCTTTATTAGGGTGGTGGGGGTGTTCTCCATGCCCATCCAGGGGAGAATGTCTCTGACGCTTGGCAGATACACCCAAGACAGGGCGCCAATCTGCCGCTGGGCACACACTCAAGTATCAAGTCAAGTATCAAGTATTTTTTATTTGTCATTCCACAATATAAAGCACAGTGCAATATATGTGGAACGAGACAGCATTCCCCAGGAACAAGGTGCTTCATATTACATCCAACAAAAAGTGCACATGTGCAAGCACAAGTATTTCAATAAATACAGGACGATACACAGAACAATAAACATTCAGGTAATGAAGAATAAACAGTCAAGTAATGAACGATTTTTTAAAATTTATTTATTTATTTTTCCAAGTAAACATTCAAGTATTCAAGTAATGAACAATAAACATTCAGATAACGTTTAGTGGAGAGGTAACAGTGCTGGTGAAATTGTTTAAGAGTCTGATTGCCTGAGGAAAGAAACTGTTACGCAGTCTGAAGGTGTTGGCCCGGAAGTTCCGGTACCTTTTTCCAGAAGGCAGGAGTTCAAAAAGTGTGTGAAAGGGGTGAGTGTTGTCATCCATAATGCTGGTTGCCTTGCGGATGCAGCGTGTGGTGAAAATGTGTGATGGAGGGGAGAGAGACACAGATGATCTTCTCAGCCGTCTTCACTACCTGCTGGAGGGACTTGCGGTCCAATACGGTGCAGTCCCGAACCAGGTGGTGATGCAGCTGCTCAGTATGCTCTCAATCGTTCCCCTGTAGAATGTGGTGAGGATGGGGGTGGGAGATGTGCCTTCCTCAGCCTTCGTAGGAAGTAGAGATGCTTCTGGGCCTTCTTGGCGATGGCTCTGGTGTTGAGAGACCAGGTGAGATCCTCTGCCAGGTGAACTCCAAGGAACTTGGTGTTCTTGATGATCACCACAGTGGAGCCGTCGATGTTCAGTGGAGAGTGATCACGCCTTGTCCTCCTGAAGTCAACAACCATCTCTTTGGTCTTGTCTAAGTTCAGAGACAGGTTGTTGGTTCTGCACCAGTCCGTAAGCTGTTGTATTTCTTCTCTGTACGCTGTCTCATCGTTCTTGCTGATGATGTCGTCTGTGAACTTTATGATGTGGTTCGAGCTGTGCATTGCTGCGCAGTCATAAGTCAGCAGAGTGAAGAGCAGTGGACTGAGCACGCAGCCCTGAGGGGCCCCCGTACTCAGTGTGGTGGTACTGGAACTGTTTCATCCAATCCGGACTGACTGTGGTCTCCCGGTCAGAAAGTCCAAGATCCAGTTACAGATAGAGGTGTTGAGGCCCATTAGATCCAGTTTCCCGATCAGGTGTTGAGGGATAATTGTGTTGAATGCTGAGCTGAAGTCGATGAACAGCATTCGAATATAAGGTAAGTGTCTTTATTTTCTAGGTGGGTGAGTGCCTTTGCCTCTCTGATGGCCTTGGACAGTTTGGCCCTCGCTGTTCTAAGTGCCGTCTTGTCGTCTTAAAAGCGTCACGATCCCTCAGCACCTCTGTGGTCATCCACGGCTTCTGGTTGGGATGTCTAGTGATGTTCTTGGAGACAGTCACGTCGTCTGTACACTTTCTGATGTAGCAGGTCACCGACGACGTGTGCTCCTCCAGGTCGATAGTGTCGCTGTGGGTTGCAGCCTCCCTAAACATGTTCCAGTTTGTACACTCAAAGCAGTCCTGAAGTGCAGAGATGGCTCCTGCAGGCCAGGTTTTCACCTGCTTTAGAACCGGTTTTGAGCGTCTGACGACCGGTCTGTATGCTAGAATTAGCATAACAGAGATGTGATCTGAGTATCCGAGGTGGGGGCGGGGCTCAGCCCAGTACGCGCTGGGGATGTTCGTGTAAACAAGATCCAGCGCGTTCTCTCATCTCGTAGCATTGAACACCGCTTGCGGTGCCCCCATCTTCGGCTATCGGCTTCTGATGAGGTCGCGGTCCGGGGGTCTGGTGTCTGTAGCAGACTAAGGCTGCGTAGTGTGTCTTGTAGCTCGTCTCGTAGCGTGTTTTCGGGTTGATTGCGGTGAATTATCAGTGAATTTCTATCATAAACACGGAAACCTGTTGCTCCTATGTCCATGTAAAACAAATACTAACTATGACTATGAAACTACTGAAAAACTACAGAAAACAAACAAAAGCACCATTTGTATTCGGAGCAGCCGCTGTGAGCTACTGCCGCGCCGTCATCTTGATTCCTGAGACAGACACGCAAACACACACACTCCATATGGGAAAATTTGGAGAATTCAATTGACTTGATCCATGTTTTTGGACTGTGGGAGGAAACCGGAGAACCGGGAGGAAACCCACACGGACACGGGGAGAACATGGAAACTCCACACAGATTGTGATTTGATCCCTATCACTGAGAGGAGAACGTGCTAACCACTAAGCCACCGTGCCGCCCTGAGTAAAAAGTGTAATTGTAAAAAGTTTTAGAATGTCCTTAGTGCATATGCTCCACAAGTAATAGAGGTAGATAGAGGTAAAAGAAGACTGAGGTGTGCAGACAATAGTTTTGTTCTACAAGAAATCGGTGGACCATTTTTGAGTTTGCTCAAGAGAAGCTGGAAGATGTCAAAAATTGGTGTATTGTTCCAAGGTAACAACCTTTACCCAGTTAAAGGAATTACTAGAAGATTAAATGTAAACAGACAAAAAATATAATTTACCTGAAGTAATAGTTTTGTACCTGGATAGAAAAGGGTGAGTCAGAGACATTTTCATATTTCTTTCTATTGAGGGTGTCCAGGAAAAATATTTGCAGATTGTACTGCCTGGAATAGGAGTTGGTTGTGTTGCGGCTACAGTTAGTTAGTTAGTTAGTTAGTTAGTCCTTTGGTCTCCAGGTAACTGTGATGTTACTCTTTAACCATTCCTATTAGACAATATTATATATATTATGATGCTTTGCCTGAGGCAGATGAATGCTCTGTCTATTAAAATCCCATGTGATTTGGGAGCAGCACAAACTTTTCTTTTTAGTGAAGTACTAAATTAGGGTGAATCTACCTTTTGTGACTGTTTTGCAGTGGTGTATGTGGGATCACTTTAACGTCTTTAGCTGTACCCTTACATTGGTTAAAATTGGTAGTTGAATGGTTTGGATAGCAGTACGTCTGAATTGCCTTTTAGAAGTAATTATTTTTCCTTTACCTGATGTTATACATAACCCTGTGAATCTGTAATTCAAGGTGAATTGGATGCTCTTAATTGCCTCATATAGTGTGTATCTGTGTGTGTCCATCGATATATTGATGCTCTGTCCTGGGTTTAACTGCCCTATGTCCAAAACGGTCTTCACTGGATGGCATGGGGAACCCCTCCACGACTCTAAGTAGAGGATTAAGTTGAAGATAATGAATGGCTGGATAGATGAATGGAATTTTGTGAATGACTTCATAAGGCTTGTAAGGTGACACAGGTGTCTCTTTTTCTACTTAGGAATCCATGAAAAAGATGTGTCTGTGACAGTGTCAGCCTTAAATGCTAAGTTTTCAGAACCTCATAAAATCAGCAAGAAAGTGAGTGATGCTAATTATGTTGTGTCCAAAGCACAGACAACACTTGTCTGTAAATTTGAATACTCTGTTTAGAAAATACCCCTAAATAGGGACTTAGCCTTTTTGACACTATGGTCATTTTAGATCACCTGCACTATGGGTCACTTTACCTTTGACAATGCTGGCACTTTACATGCATATATATAAACACATGAATATTTTGCACACTTTTCAATATACATTCTTTATTTATTCTTAATTGTTAATTACTGCACTGCAATCTTTTTAAATATGCTTAATTGATACTTCTCTACCTATTTACCTATTCACAGATATACCTCATGACCAATGACCAATGAATTACACATAACACATGATATTAAGATAGGTATCCATGGCCCTAATAATCAAAACAACCGTCATGTGAATCCAATGAAAGATAGCTTGTAAAATGAAGGTTGACTACTTGGTTAAGCATGGGTTACCCATGAGTCTTCTCTAGTTCTAGCCCTTGGAGTTCTCCCTGTATTTTGGTGACAAAATCTGATGGTAGCTTTCAGTTCTCTTCTGACTACAAGAAGGTGAATGCTGTTGTAACAGGTGCCTAGGGCAACTGTCACCTGTTTCGTGTTTCGTCCCGTTCGTTTTAGTTAATTAACGTTCTGTGCTTCATTAGTTTCGTTAATTAACTCTGCATTATCATTGGTTTGTCTTGTGCACGTGGTCGGGTGTCTTTTTGTATTTATGTCCATTGTTTCGTGTCTTTGGTGCTGGTTGTTGTTGGTTTATGTCACGTAGTCATTTCTGTACCTCTTGTTTTGTGGTGTACTGCACCTTTAAATAAACCCGTTTCTGTTACCTGCGTGCCTGGCTCCCTTCAGCGCGTGTTTACGGCGGCTTTGCGCTCGTATGCGCACACCGCTTCTGCCCGAGGTAGACTATCGTGACAGAACGACCAGCCATAGGAAATTTGGGGAGTCCAGAGCCCAGGTAAGCACTTTTTAAAAAATTTTCTTTGCGGGGGCCGTGTAGCCTCGTACTCGCGGCGCGTTCCGGTGTGTCCGCGAGTGCGCTGCTATGCGCAGCCCGCCGTCCAAGAGCCGTAAGGACGGCTCGAACAGTGTAATGTCAATGTGTGATTATGACTCTGATGATGAGTGGATGTGGAGGTACGGGTACGAAGCGCTCTGCGCTGAGGAGGGCCTGGACTTGATTCAGGTGTCCGATGACGAGGGCGAATCA
This sequence comes from Corydoras sp. C115, assembly GCA_019802505.1. NCBI lineage: Eukaryota > Metazoa > Chordata > Actinopteri > Siluriformes > Callichthyidae > Corydoras > Corydoras sp. C115. Next base: position 1,020,078 of record JAFMOC010000211.1, on the reverse strand, counting down.
TACCTGTATGGGCATATTCTGCCCATACGCACCCTCCGCAACTCTGAGGAGTCCTGGACGGACGCTCCGGTCCAGTTTGTTAAACCCCCCGTGGCGAAATCCGGGCGCAGAGCGCGCCGGCGCGGTGCTAAGACGCAGCGTGCGCGCGCAGCTGCTGAGCGCGGTACGTGTTCTGCGGGGCAGTCACGTGACGCATCCGCGCCGGACCGCGCTGTGTCTGGATCGCGCTGCGAGGGGGCGGTACCGGAGCCAACACTCGGGGGGGTAGATGTGGATCTGTATACCCCTGTCTCGTGTGTCCAGTCCGTCTTCCCCATGTCCGAGATGTCTGTGTGTTTTGGCATTGCGGTCGGGGTGTACATGATTTGTGTGCAGGATGACGATTCCAAGGTGCCCACCGAGGTCCTGCCAGCATGCGTGCCCGCCAAGGTCCTGCCAGAGTGTGAACCCGCAGAGGTCCTGCCAGCGTGCGTGCCTGCCAAGGTCCTGCCAGCGTGCGTGCCCGCCAAGGTCCTGCCAGCATGCGTGCCCGCCAAGGTCCTGCCAGGGTGTGAACCCGCAGAGGTCCGCCCAGCGTGCGTGCCCGCCAAGGTCCTGCCAGCATGCGTGCCCGCCAAGGTCCAGCCAGCATGTGTGCCCGCTGAGGTCCAGCCAGCATGCGTGCCCGCCGAGGTCCTGTCAGCACAAGAACCCATGTCCAGGGGCGTCACGCCGCCCATCCCGAAGTCCAGGGGCGTCACGCCGCCCGTTCCGAAGCCCAGGGGCGTCACGCCGCCCGTTCCGAAGCCCAGAGGCGTCACGCCGCCCGTTCCGAAGCCCAGGGGCGTCACGCCGCCCGTACCGAAGCCCAGGGGCGTCACGCCGCCCGTTCCGAAGCCCAGGGGCCGCACGCCGCACGCCACGCCGCCCGTTGGCGTCCGCCGTTCCGAAGCCCAGAGGCGTCACGCCGCCCGTTCCGAAGCCCAGGGGCGTCACGCCGCCCGTACCGAAGCCCAGGGGCGTCACGCCGCCCGTACCGAAGCCCAGGGGCGTCACGCCGCCCGTACCGAAGCCCAGGGGCGTCACGCCGCCCGTACCGAAGCCCAGGGGCGTCACGCCGCCCCCCGAAGCCCAGGGGGCGTCACGCCGCCCAGCCCGAGCAGCAGGGGCCGCACGCCGCACGCCACGCCGCCAGGGGGCGTCCGCCTCGCCACGCCGCCCGTGGGCGTCCGCCGGACCACGCCGCCAGGGGGCGCCCGCCTCGCCACGCAGCCAGAGTGCGTGGCCATCTCCTCGCCCGATGTGGGTGTCCACCGGACCACACTGCCAGAGGGCTTGGCCCACTCCTCGTCCGACGGGGGCGCCCGCCTCGCCACGCAGCCAGAGTACGTGGCCAACCCCGCGCCCGATGTCGGCGTCCACCGGACCACGCAGCCAGAGGGCGTGGCCCATTTCTGATCCGCCGTGGGCGTCCACCGGACTTTGCAGCCAGAGGGCGTTCGGCACGTCTCACCCGCAGAGGGCGTCCACCCGAGGGCGCTTTCCAAGCCCCGCTCGAGGAGGACGGAGGACCCCCCCCCTCGGGACTGTTTTTTTTCTTGGTCGCGTCCCCCCGTTGCGCGACCGCTGGGGCGGGGGTAATGTAACAGGTGCCTAGGGCACCTGTCACCTGTTTCGTGTTTCGTCCCGTTCGTTTTAGTTAATTAACGTTCTGTGCTTCATTAGTTTCGTTAATTAACTCTGCATTATCATTGGTTTGTCTTGTGCACGTGGTCGGGTGTCTTTTTGTATTTATGTCCATTGTTTCGTGTCTTTGGTGCTGGTCGTTGTTGGTTTATGTCACGTAGTCATTTCTGTACCTCTTGTTTTGTGGTGTACTGCACCTTTAAATAAACCTGTTCTCGCTACCTGCGTGCCTGGCTCCCTTCAGCGCGTTAATACGCCGGCTTTGCGCGTCCGATGCGCTTCCGCTTCTGCCCGAGGTAGACTGTCGTGACAGCTGTAACATTTCCTGAACCCTTTTCTTTGCCATGACTTTCACTTAAAAAAATTTACGTTTGTGTCAAGCTGGATGTAATGAACTGGTACTGGCAAGTTTCATTGACCAATCATGCCTCATAGATTTCTGCTTTTGTAACACCTGTCTCTTTACCCTGACCTACCTCTCTATCCAATTATGTAATTGTGGCTCTGCTAAAATCAACCTCAGCCACATTTAAGATTAATGAGGCTTGGTCCAATCTCCCAAAGATTCAAGTAGAAGTTGTAAGATGGAAATGTTGTAAGACGAAGTGGATGTGTAGACTACAAAATCATCTAGAAATGAAAAGTAGCTAGCCACACACACACACTCACACACACACACACACACACACACACACACACACACACTATATGGGGCAATTTGGAGAATTCAATTGACCTTGATTCATGTTTTTTTTTTTTTTTTTTGACTGTGGGAGGGGCAGCACGGTGGGCTTAGTGGTTAGCACATTCGCCTCTCAGCACTAGGGATTCCCGGTTCGAATCCCCATCTGGGTGGAGTTTCCATGTTCTCCCCGTGTCCGCATGGGTTTCCTCCGGGTTCTTCCTGGTTTCCTCCCACAGTCCAAAAACATAGATCAAGTCAATTGAGTTCTCCAAATTGCCCCATGACTGTGTATGTGTCTGTGTGAGTGAGTGTGTGCCCAGCGATAGATTGGCGCCCTGTCCTGGGTGTAACTGCCCAGCGCCTGAGACGTTCTCCCCTGGATGGGCATGGGGATAATGGATGGATGGATGGACTGTGGGAGGAAACCGAGAACTCGCACAGATATGAAACCCACACAGATATGGGGAGAATATGGAAACTCCACCCAGATTGGGATTCGAACCAGGAATCCCTAGTGCTGAGAGGCAAACATGCTAACCACTAAGCCACCGTGCCGCCCACTGCTACTATTTGTAATTAATAAAATCCTGCTATGGCTTATAAGTAAGTAATAAATCGAAACCTGCTACGATATTTGATTTTTTTTTCCACTGCTTTATTTCAGCTGTCTCTGGCTTTTATTGTGTTCTTACTTCCATCTGGAGGCATTGTGACAAAAATACATCACAATACTAGTAAGGCCATACACTGTTCGTAGTGCATTTTTCTCCTTCCAGACTCTTTTTCTCCATTATATTTATTGTTTTGTTTGCTTTCTTTTACCTGCCATGGCAGTAGTTGGATTAGTGATTAGTTGGCCTGTTTCCTGTGGCGGCATTGCTGTATAACATTTTTCCTGTATTCCAAAGTACACTGACTATCTATATTTTGTTGCAGGTCTGTAGCTCATTGATCAGATGAAAATTTGTTTTATATTACTTTCTGGAACAGGCCTTGTATTGGAACAGGCCTTTCTGGAACAGGCCTTGTACTGAAGGTCATATTTCTTTATAAAATTCCTACACTGTATGTAATTTATGTACCTTGTGTAACTTGAGGATTGAACTGTACCTTCTTGGTTGTAGTTGTAGTAGTGCTGTAGTGATTGACCTTCTGCACAGAATTTTTTTTGAGTTCATCCGAATTAGTCCAAGGAAAGTGCCTTTTTTTATTAATAAGGTTAAGGAGTCAAAGCAATATGTTACCAGCTTAAATAGTATCTTTTGTTCAGTGAACTCTACAAGTGAATAAGATTTTTTTTTTTATTTCAAGGAGAATCTTTTGTTCAGTAGTTTCCAAGTCAAATCCTAAAATCTTTTGGCTGGAGCACCACCAGACAACCCTCCACACTGGATTTTCCAGGGGCTAGAGGGGTTGGAAAAGGGGTATTCCTGTTTTTCTATTTATATTTTTTTCTCTATTTTATTTGCTTTCTCTATTTTACTTTACTAAGTATTAATAAATCACATTAAGTTATCTCTCATGTTGTGCAGTCATGTGCTTTTTCAGTTTTCATTGGTTTTCCAGATATATTTAAGTTCTGGTGGTATGTGTATTACATTTTGTATTTATGTCTCATGGCCCATTTCTGACTTAAGTGTGCATTTTACTGAAATAACTAGTAAACTAATAAAACCAGCTTTAAAACTCTTAACCCAATAAATGTAAGTAAGGTGAATTTATTTTTGCCATATTAATAGAGTTTGATACAATGGATAAAAAATACATTAATAATGACTGTTGCAATAAGAGTCAGAGCAGATGAGACACTACTGAGTGTTCAGTAAAAAAATACACGTGAGTAAACCTCAGATCACAGATTATATACAGCATACTCATGATGGTTTATACTTTACATATTTACATTTATTTTCTGTGCACGCAAACATGATAAAGATAGCAGGATATCATCAAGTGTAATTGTTAACTGGTGCAGAGAAACGTTTATGAAGCACTGACTCTTTGACAAAGTCTGCACCAAAGGTTTCAAAATCAGACGAAGAAACTTACATTATTTCTAACATTTTTGGCCACGTTCACATGCAAATTTTCATGCGGCTCTTCATCCCAGTAGCCATTTCTAAACACCAATAGTCATTATTTCATTTATTCATTATTAATCAATATTATAATTGATTTTCAATGTAACACAGACAGTAGTTTTTATTTTCTGTTAACCTGACTAATTCTGGTCTGGAAAGTAACCACATTATCCCAAAGGAATCCAATACATATATGCTTAGAACAACCCACAGACTGGGATCCCACAGATCCAAAAACTTCTTAGTGACAGGCACCCCTGTCACTGTTGTGGAGCACCTTATGAGGCTCATTTTATATCTTAAATTTTTTAATTATTTTTTTAATATGTTAAATTGTGGCGGCACGGTGGCTTAGTGGTTAGCACGTTCGCCTCTCAGCTCTAGGGATTCCCGGTTCGAATCCCCATCTGGGTGGAGTTTCCATGTTCTCCCCGTGTCTGCGTGGGTTTCCTCCGGGTTCTCCGGTTTCCTCCCACAGTCCAAAAACATGGATCAAGTCAATTGAATTCTCCAAATTGCCCCATATAGAGTGTGTGCGTGTGTGTGTGTGTGTATGTGTGAGTGAGTGTGTGCCCAGCGATGGATTGGCGCCCTGTCCTGGGTCTATCTGCCCAGCGCCCGAGACGTTCTCCCCTGGATGGGCATGGGGAACCCCACCGCGACACTAATAGAGGATAAAGCGGGAGATAATGAATGAATGAATGAATGAATGTTAAATTGTGTGAATAACATAAAATGTATATATCTGAATCTGTTGGACCTGTACTTCACCCTGTAGAAGTCATGCCCCTTTGGCTGGTTCGAAGCTGAATTTGTCAATAGCTTAATTGTTCAACTTTTGTGAACGATCCCTTGTATTTTGTGTGTTGGATATTTAGTCATCCTAGTGTTAGGGTTTAGGGTTTCTGTTCACCGATGCCTAGCTTTGGTTGGTCATACTGTTCATAGTTGTCATCATTGATATTTAAAAATATATATATTTCAGGTTATTGGAATTTTCAGCACTGTTAAAGTACCTGCCTTCCCATGAGTATAATATTCTCATGCTTTCTGTCTGGTTGGCCTGCCTACCTGCTTTTGGATTTTTTTGTTTATAACCCCTTTTCTTCTAGGCTCCAAGCATTTGTCTTTAATCACTGTCACATGGCATTACAGTAGCTATATATAATTACTAGCCCCTTTGGTCTGGCTTTTCACGGGCTTGTGATCACGTTTCCTGCAAAAGTTAATTTGGTGTAAACGGTAATTTACAGATCATTGGTCGCTTCTTGCTGTTTTTTTTTTTTTTTTTTTTTTAAATAAAACTTTATTTAACTAAACGTGCCATTGAAATAGCACCCAAAATAAAACTGCACCAGTCTCTTAAATGAAATGCCATGTGAATTGGTTTATTGCATGTTACATTCAAAACACATCCATGAATCAAGTCATCACCATGGCAAAGACATTCTGTCAAGTTGTGCAGAGGAAAGTAATGTCAAATGTGGTGGTAAGCAATCCAACGGTGTGATTTCTTTTTTTTAATAGGGAAAACACATACTGACACACACAGACATCGACATATTTAATGTTCTCAATTTCTTATAAAAAATAAATACTCCATATATATATATATTTTTTAATAAGAGCAAAATGTGAATATTTTTCTTTAAAATGCATAAAAGGTAATTAAAAACCTTTAACATACTGTATGGACCAAAATATGTAAACATGTCTTAATTATTAATTTAATTTTTTAATTTAATTTAATTTAATTTAATTTTAATGAAGGCTCACTGTTATGCTTCATATAATGTAAAAATAATAAAAAGATTCCACGATGCAAAATTTACCAGCTTTAAGTAACCAGCAGGTAATTTATAGAACAAAGAAACCGATTAATATTGAGATTACCGTTTTTGCTACTGACACTAACAAGACTGTAAATAAAGGTGCATGCAAGATTTAAGATCAGTAGAGCTCAATAATGGTGTTTCAGCACTACTGCATACAAGACTGTAACTGATCAAATCGATACAGAACCCATATTTGCTTAAAGCACATATTGGCTCTGGTTTCTTTATCTGTATTCATATTCTTGGGGAAGCACCTGGGGGAAGAGGACAGACAATGCAGTGTTTGATGGTACAGACAGATTAATCATCCACACACACACACACACACACACACACATATGCACATACACACACACACACACACAGACACACACATACAAACACATACGCACACATCACATAAAACATTGACTTTCTTTGGGCAGACAAACACCATCCCTGTCCAGTTGTAGGAGCTAGAGCTGTCACCATAGCGACAGCTAAGAACTGCTCAACATCTTGGCCAACAGATGCTCTCAGTGGAAATTATATTGATTGAGTCTGCTGCAACATCACTTGCAAGTCTTTGTGCATCTGAATCATATCTTCCTAAATTTTCTATACAATTATTTCAGCATGCTGTGTGTTTAGAAAAATAATCTGTATTAATTTCCTAAAAGCTGTGGATGAAATAAAGTAATGTCCAGTAAAAGCTGCACAAACAGCTCATCCCTTGTGTCATTGTTACTATGTAGGGCAGTTAGAAGGCACTTTGCTATCCTCTTCAATTCCCTTTCATCACACTGTGTATCATAAAAAGAGGGATTAACGTAGGCAGTGCACCTGACAGATCTAAGCTTATTAGCGCTCATGAGAAAGAACCTGCACAGGAAGAGTTTAAATATGGCTGGAGATGAAATACTAGTAATCTGTGAGCATTGAGAGGCCATATTACAAAATTTTTATATATATAATTATTGAAATTTCCAGCATTCAAGACGAAGACTACATATATTCATCTTTACCTGACTTCATTAAAGAACCTCATTTTATATGCTTCTTTAATATCGTTTATCATTGTTTATAAACTTAGGAATATATTTTGCTACACATTATAGCAATCATCATTATATTGCATAGCTAGCCACATTAGTTACACCTAATTGTTTTTACCATTTTTTTCAGTTTTACTTTATAAAGTTAGATGCACTCTATAATTCTACAACTAGAGACATTATTTGTTTCTTCACATTACTTATTATTCATAAGTAATCAGTTCTAATGGTCAGGACCCCCACACAACCACCACAGAGCGGTAAAATTACTGTTTGGGTAGAGGATGAATATCAGCACTGCAGTAACATTGTGGATCAGACAGTTTTTAAGCCACTTAGTGGCACATCTAAACTTAAAACTAACAGAAAATTTTAAGCCACCTACATCCTCTTGTTACAGGTGCCTGTGGCACCTGGCCCTCGTTTGGGGTGGTAATTGTCTTCGCTGGGTGATTGGTTTGTTTTGTGCACGTGTTTAGTTCGTTGTGTATTTAGTCTTCGTTTTCCTGTCAGTCGGCGCACGTCTTTGTTTTGTGGTTTTCATACCTGATGTTATTGTGTTCGTTTTGTTTCCCCCTTTTCGTTGGTGTCCCATCACCAATTTTTATTAAATTCGAGTTTGTTTTTTTTCCCGGTGTCTGTTGGACTCTCCTTCCACGTTCAACCGCGGTACGGCGCTGCGCATTGTCTCCGCGTGGGTCGCACTAGTGGGAGTGCTTTCCGTGTACCGGCGCATGCTTTATTACCCCGCGTGGTCGGTACCCGGGGAGCGCTCACTAGGCGCGAGCGGTCTTACGCAAATTCCTCCGCGTAGCCGCCCTCCTCCGGGGAAGAACGGACATAGGTAACAGAAAGACGTGGCAAAGTTATCTGGAGAGTTCCGGACACCAGGGGTCACCCACTGCTGAGTCGGATTACTAGAGGCCGCCCACTGACGAATCCGGGTACCAGGGACCGGCCACTGCCGAGTACGAGCATCAGGGACCGCCCGCTTCTGTGTCTAAGCACCGGGGACCGTCCGCTGCGTGGTCCGGGCACCGGGGGCCGCCCGTCGCCGTTTCTGCGCGTCAGAGGCCGTTCGCTGCCGATCCCTAGCACCAGGGGCTGCCCCATCGCTGACTGCAAGCACCAGGGTCTTCCCGCCGCCGACTCCGAGCACCTGGGGCGCTCTCCCCGTCTCACCGCTAGAGGGCGCTGATTCGCGCCCCCGCAACGAGATGTAGTACTCCATGCCGTCAGCAGGGGGCATCCAGCATGCCTCACTACCAGAGGGACCTTACCCCCCTTTTTTTTTTTCATGAGAACTGTTTATTGTTGTCTTTTTTATTTATTTTTTGTTGGGTCGCTGTCCTTTTTTGTGCGACCCTTGGGGTGGGGGTATGTTACAGGTGCCTGTAATTTTGCTTAACAATATGGGCAATATTTGAGCAATTTTTATCTCTGGTTTAGGGCATGTCAGTGTGTGAAAAGTATGCCCTGCGTGACATGAAAAGCACAAAAAGCATGTAATAATTATTTTATTTATTCATGTGTGTGTTTTGGTTATGATGTGCAATAAAACCAATCAGCATGTCAATTTTATTTTATTTTGTTTTTTGTTTATTGTTAATGTAAAAGTTTGCATGGCTGCCAAATGGCAAGCACTATAGGTTTGTACACTGCTGTGTGTTCATTTGTCTGTAACAAGCATACACGTCTGTGTTGACAATTCACTGCGAAGATAGTAATAAATGTTTGACGGTGGATGTCTGTCTTTGTTGTTTTTAGTCAGTGGTGCACCTGTGTTTTCTGTCGCCAAGATAGCAACACACCAGAAATGCCCCTGTACACACCTGATTTTGAGACCACCTCACCCATCAGGGTAGATATATTCTCAAGCACCACTGCTATTTAAACAGTGTAGATACAAGGCATGACAATAGACTTTTGACAAGGTGTAAGATAGCAATAAGCATCGCAAAAAACCTTGTGCGGAGTTCAAGTTCAAGTTATTTGTTTGTATAGCGCTTTTTACAACAGTACATTGTCACAAAGCAGATTTACAGAATGAAAAGCCTTTAAACCCCAAAGAACAAGCCGACAGTGGCAAGAAAAAACTCCCTTTTATGTTGTTATTTAAGGAAGAAACCTTGGGAGGACCAAAACTCAGTGGGGGACTCATCCTCCTTGATACAGCATACACTGTTCACAGATTACCACCCCAACACAGCCAAGCCTAAGATCTACATCTTTATCTACAGGGGATTAATTAAACGCCAGATTAAATAAATGTGTTTTTAATTTATTTTTAAAGATTAATAGTGATTCAGAATCACGAACAGTAACTGGAAGGCTATTCCAAAGTTGAGGAGCTTTGTGAGAGAACGCACAAAGGAGCTAAGAGTAGACCAGCACCTTGAGATCAGAGCTCACGTGTTGGCTTGTACGATTTAATCAGCTCACTCAGATACAATGGAGCCTGATTATGTAGAATTTTATGTTATCAATAATTTTATTGATAACATAAAATTTTAATTTTATGTTATCAATAAAATTCTGTACTCAATACGAAACTTAACTGGAAGCCAGTGCAAGTTTGATAACACAGGACTGATATGATCAAACCTTCTGGTTTTAGTTAAAACTCTAGCTGCAGCATTTTGCACAAGTTGTAATTCATGTAATGATTTATTAGAACATCCTGTCAGAAGTGAATTACAATAATCTAACCTTGAGGTAATAAAAGCATGAATTAGTTTTTCTGCATCTTGGAGGGAGAGGATATTTTGTAGCAATTCTAGTAATATTGCTAATGTGCTTTGTAAAGGAGAGATCTGAATCAATAAGGACGCCGAGATTCTTTACAGATGAACTGGGTCAATTAAAGAGTTATCAAGGTTTAACATAGTGTTAGAAGCTTTGTTAATTTTGTCCTTGGGTCCAACTATCAGAAACTCAGTTTTATCAGAATTTAGCAGTAGGAAGTTTTTTGACATCCATATTTTAATATCTTGGATGCAGTCCTCGAGCTTACTGACTGAACAACCATCATTAGGGTTAGCTGAAACGTATAACTGTGTATCATCTGCATATGAGTGGAAACTGATTCCAGGTTTACGAATAATTGATCCCAATGGAAGCATATATAATGCAAATAAGAGTGGACCCAGAGCTTACCCTTGCGGGACACCATATTTAACTTTAGCAAAATCAGAACATTGGTTGTTAACACAGGTGAATTGATATTGATCTGTCAGGTAGGAGTGCAGATCTTGTAATGCCCACAGTGTTTTCTAATCTATCAACTAAGATGTTATGGTCTATAGTGTCAAAGGCTGCACTAAGATCTAATAATACAAGAAAAGAGATTTGGTTATTATCCGAGGACATTAATAAGTCATTAACGACTTTAATTAAGGCTGTCTCAGTGCTATGATGAGACCTAAAACCTGACTGAAAAACTTCATGAACGTTATTAGCTAGAAGATGGCGATTCAGCTGGTTGAACACAATTTTTTCTAGGATTTTAGAGATAAAAGGAAGGTTTGATATTGGTCTATAGTTGGACAGTATTAGAGGATCTAAATTAGGTTTTTTAAGTAATGGTTTAATGACATAGCCTATTTTAAGTGATGAATTTATAATGTTTATAAAAGGCTCTGTAATATTTGTTAGGAGGTCTTTAAGCAGGTTTGTAGGTATTGGGTCTAACAGACAGGATGTTGTCTTTGATTCTGTAATTAATAAAAAAGAGACAAGCTCTTTTTTAGATATGGGGTTAAAGGTATTTGTCAGGATCCTCGGATTTGATGTTCTGAATTATGTTTGGTTTTGTATTTGATTTGGTTTTGAGTTTCACCTTAGCTCTGTCCTTTTATTGTTTCAGTTGTTTTCATTTATTTCGTGGCTGTGCCTGATTTTAGTTAATTACTTCGTTAGTCATGTGACCGGATATTTTGGTTATTTAAGCCAGGCCCAGACTCTCTTCCGTAAGAGAGCTTCAACTATGTAATGGTCCGTTAGTGCTGATGCTTTGGTTAGTTTTCTATTAAATCTCTTGTTCTGGAACCTGCTGCCTGTTGGGTGTGTTAATCTCTATCTCTTACCCGGACTTCGGACCATACGTGACAGTAAGCTCTCTTCAACATATCTACCACCAGTTACAGGTAGCGAGTCTCTGGTGTAGCTTAATTCACCTCTTCAGTTTTTGGGTATTTGCCAGCGTGGCTATTAGTTTATCTTTGCGGTGTTTGCTTTGGCTTCTGTGGGTTAGCATTAGCGGCTACCCGTTTTTTCTTTTCGCGTTCGTGGCTCTCGCGTGCTATTGTGAAGTGAGTGCTTCGTGTGCATCACCCCCGCGTTTGGCGGTGGTGGTGAGTCTGATAGTCGGGTTTCGCGGCTCCGGTAGCGCTCGGTTGAGCGCGCCTGCCCGGACTTTGTTTCTGTGTGCGATTAGCGTTAGCATGTTTGTTGTCGGATTTAGCTCCTCCCCGCGTGGTTTGTCTATTGGTTAGGATTGGGTACTGAGTTTCGTCCTTAGTATGGCGGTTCGGAGGGTCCTATCTAGAGATGATGAGATCTTGTGGCGTTATGGCTATGAGTCACTATGTGCTGAGGAGCACATTGATTGCCCCATAGACTCCGATGAGGATATTAGTGACTCGTCATTCTCTGATCACATCCTCCCCGCTTTTACACTTAGGAACTCCCCTGCGCTTTGGTCAGATGAACATTTGGGTTCTGTTAAGCCCCCAAGCAAACCTAGGCTTAAGCGTCGTTCCAGGCGTAAGAGTGTTGTCAAGGGTCAACCCCTTCCTACAACCATGGGAGAAGGGGTTGTACACGAGGAAATAGGGGGGGTGCTGGCCTCTGAGAACTGTGAGGGGTCCTCGAATCCCGTGGAGTCTACGTTTTCGGACCTACCCAGCCTTCCCTGTTTTTGTGGTTTTCCGCCGTGGCTTTGCCCACTTCATCACCGTTGTTTCCCTGACTTTCCAGTTGGCTTTCCTAGTTTACCCTGTGAGTCTGACGACGTTCCTGGCGCCCCCTGTGAGTCTGACGGCGTTTGCGGCGCCCCCTGTGGGTCTGACGGCGTTTGCGGCGCCCCCTGTGAGTCGGACGGCGTTTGCGGCGCCCCCTGTGAGTCAGACGGCGTTTGCGGCGCCCCCTGTGAGTCAGACGGCGTTTGCGGCGCCCCCTGTGAGTCAGACGGCGTTTGCGGCGCCCCCTGTGAGTCAGACGGCGTTTGCGGCGCCCCCTGTGAGTCAGACGGCGTTTGCGGCGCCCCCTGTGAGTCAGGCGGCGTTAATGGCGCCTCCTGTAAGTCTGAGGGTGTTCACGGAGCCCCCTGCGAGTCAAACGGCGTTCGCGGAGCCCCCTGCGAGTCAGACGATGTTCGCGAAGCCCCCTGCGAGTCAGACGGCGTTCGCGAAGCCCCCTGCGAGTCAGACGGCGTTCGCGGTGCCCCCTGGGAGTCAGATGACGGTCGGAGCGCTCCCTGTGGGTCAGACGGTGTTCGCAGCGCTCCCTGTGTGTCATATTGCGTTCAGAACGTCTCCAGTTATTGGGCTTGCTTTCAGGGCGACCCGGTCAGCGCACCCGGCAGTGCCGCCAGCGACCCGGTCAGCGCACCCGGCAGTGCCGCCAGCGACCCGGTCAGCGCACCCGGCAGTGCCGCCAGTGACCCGGTCAGCGCACCCGGCAGTGCCGCCAGCGACCCGGTCAGCGCACCCGGCAGTGCCGCCAGCGACCCGGTCAGCGCACCCGGCAGTGCCGCCAGCGACCCGGTCAGCGCACCCGGCAGTGCCTTCAGCGACCCGTTTATTGCACCTGCTAGTGCTGCCGGCGACCCGTTTAGCGCACCCGCTAGTGCCACCAGCGACCTGTTTACTGTACCCGGCAGTGCCGCCAACGACACGTTTAGCGCATCCGGTAGTGCCGCCTGCGACCAGGTCAGCACACCTGGCGGAGCGGTTAGCGTCTTGGCCTGTGCACCCAGTGGTGCCATCAGCACACTCACCTCAGTCTTTGACCCAGCCAGCTTTTCGAATCTGGATTGGGAGTTCATTGTTGGAGCAGTGGTATTGTGTTGTGTTACTGTGTCTCTACCCTGTTTGCAGAATGCAGTGGTGGAGAACAATGAGATAGACCACGGTGATGGCGTTGGAGTAAGAGTTGTGGGCGACACCAGAGAGGGCACCCACACCTACTTGGTGAAGGACTTGGCCTATCAACATCTGCGAGAAGCATTTAAAGGCCATCCTGACACAACTACTGCACCAGCTCCTCATTATCAGCAGTCCCGTGCCCGCTCGGTTCCTCTCGCCCGTGCCCGCTCGGTTCCTCTCGCCCGTGCCCGCTCGGTTCCTCTCGCCCGTGCCCGCTCGGTTCCTCTCGCCCGTGCCCGCTCGGTTCCTCTCGCCCGTGCCTGTTCGGTTCCGCTCGCCCGTGCCTGGTCGGTTCCGCTCGCCCGTGCTCGTTCGATGCCTCGCGCCCGTGCTCGGGTGGTTCCGCTCGCCCGTGCTCGTTCGATGCCTCGCGCCCGTGCTCGGGTGGTTCCGCTCGCCCGTGCTCGGGTGGTTCCGCTCGCCCGTGCTCGGTCGGTTCCGCTCGCCCGTGCTCGCTCGGTTCCGCTCGCCCGTGCTCGCTCGGTTCCGCTCGCCCGTGCTCGCTCGGTTCCGCTCGCCCGTGCTCGGTTGGTTCCGATCGCCCGTGCTCGGTCGGTTCCGCTCGCCCGTGCTCGGTCGGTTCCGCTCTCTAGCGGCCGCCCGGCCTCCACCTCGCTCTCAAGCGGCCGCCCGGCCTCCACCTCGCTCTCAAGCGGCCGCCCGGCCTCCACCTCGCTCTCAAGCGGCCGCCCGGCCTCCACCTCGCTCTCAAGCGGCCGCCCGGCCTCCACCTCGCTCTCAAGCGGCCGCCCGGCCTCCACCTCGCTCTCAAGCGGCCGCCCGGCCTCCACCTCGCTCTCAAGCGGCCGCCCGGCCCCGTACATGGACTTCATAAACATTTGTAGCCTTCAGGTGTTAGGTTGCCTCCGCCTGCCTATGTTTCCTCCACAGTGGACATTTGCCCCGCAAGGCCCTGGACCCCCTTTTTTTTGTTGTTCCTTGTGGGCTGCTTCAATTCTTATACGCACCCCGTGGAGGGGGGGTACTGTCAGGATCCTCGGATTTGATGTTCTGAATTATGTTTGGTTTTGTATTTGATTTGGTTTTGAGTTTCACCTTAGCTCTGTCCTTTTATTGTTTCAGTTGTTTTCATTTATTTCGTGGCTGTGCCTGATTTTAGTTAATTACTTCGTTAGTCATGTGACCGGATATTTTGGTTATTTAAGCCAGGCCCAGACTCTCTTCCGTAAGAGAGCTTCAACTATGAAATGGTCCGTTAGTGCTGATGCTTTGGTTAGTTTTCTATTAAATCTCTTGTTCTGGAACCTGCTGCCTGTTGGGTGTGTTAATCTCTATCTCTTACCCGGACTTCGGACCATACGTGACAGTATTTAACTCTTGTACTATATTATTTTCTCTACCACTAGATTATTCAGAAATCATTGAGGGTTGATTATTGGTTACGCTACATGATGCATTAGATGATTTAAGTCTTATGTTTTCAATTTTATCACTAAAGAAATTCATGAAATCATTCATGATTTCTGCTGAACTGTGAGTGAATCTGTGAATCTGATTCAGTAGCACTTGGAGTTAATTTGGCAATGGTACTAAAGAGGAATCTTTGGTTGTTTTTGTTGTTCTCTATTAATTCAGAATAATATTTAGTCTTTGCTGCTTTGAGTGCATGTTTGTACTCAGTCATACTGTCCTTCCATGCAACCCTAAATACCTCTAATTTAGTTTGTCTCCATTTATGCTCCATGGTTCTAGTGGTTTTTTTAAGGGCACGTGTTTGATCATTAAACCATGGAACAAGTTTTTTATCTTTAATCCTTTTTAGTTTAAGTGGAGCGACACTGTCTAAGGTTGCAGAAAACACGTGTTTAAGGTATTCCGCTGTGTTTTCAAGTTCATCGGGTCCTGATGCTGGTTTAATGTTTAATTCGGGTAAATGTTGTAGGAATGACAGCAGTAGTGGGAAAGATTGTACGCTTCATATCATATTGTGGTTTAATGACTGGATCAATATCAATTTCTAAATCGTAGGTTATCAAATAGTGATCAGAGATGACCTCATTTAGTGGAACAATAGTTAAATTATTAATGTTAATACCATGTGATAAAACTAAGTCTAATGTATGTTTACAGTGATGTGTTTTACCAACCACACTTTGAGTAATACTCATGGAATCTAGGATGGAGACAAAGGCTAATTTAAATGAGTCTAGTGGGTTTTCAAAGTGAACATTGAAGTCACCGACAATTAAGGCCTTGTCTGATGAGATTACTATGTTAGAGAGAAATTCAACAAATTCTTTAATAAACTCTGTATATGGGCCGGGAGGGCGGTATATGGTAATAAGTTGCATTAGATTGTATTTATTCTTCAATGCAGATGAGCTGCTTATGTTGAGTACAAGAGCTTCGAAGGATTTTGACTCATACTTATTATTAAGTGTTACATTTATGTTTTCTTTATAGATCATAGCCACTCCACCTCCTCGTCCACTAATTATAATTCAGCCAGTGAGAAGTGTAGCCTAGTCCTTAGTCTGACGGAGAAGATTTCAGTGCTAGAAGAGCACAGTCGGGTTTTAGAACAGGGTCATGTTAGTAAAGGTGTGTCAGGGACCACTTTAGCCAGACTGAATTTACAGCCAGATTTACTAGAGTTGCTGCTGCCGCTGCTTTGTTTCATCATCAGCTGTAACAGCGGGAACTAACCTTACATCTAATTATCAGTAATGACGGAGGAAGACTGTCTATACATACTGCACTGAGGGCACGCAACCAGAGGGGAAAGTGCCATTGTAAAGTTTATATATAAATGAAGAAATAAACTTAGTTTCGGGTGGGTAGAGATGTAAGGTTAGTTCCCGCTGTTACAGCTGATGATGAAACAAAGCAGCGACAGCAGCAACTCTAGTAAATCTGGCTGTATTTACGTCGGATGGAGGTTGAGTCCTGAAGGTTCTCACAATGCGGTGTGTGAAGTTCAGCGTCGAGACCAATAAATCCGATCCGAAAATCCGAACAGTTGAATCCGGCAACACAGATCAGGAGATGACTCTTTTATAAATATAGGCTAATATTTATAAACGAAGCGGGTAATAAATGCAGCAGTGTTGGCAGCAAACGACCACGATAGTAAGCAGAAAGTGCTAGTGTTCGCGGGTAAAAACGCTAGCAACAACACCGCGATTTGGAGAGTAGTGAAGGACAAAAAGCGGAATAAATGCTATGTTATAACGATGAAGTAGCTGAACAGTCAAGAGGATGTAAAAAAGTAACTAAATAACACTTAATTTAGTAGTTAAGCTTAACAGATGTAGACAGCGCATGTACGCATCTACACACTGACTGCGTGGCAGGAGTGTTATAGTGCCCCAAAAGTTACAAGCCAATAATAACACTGTATTGTATGTGTTTTATTTATTACTTTCATTATATAAAAAATATTATTTTCTTTACATGAAATATTAAACAATAATTAAATCTGTACTTTGCTCAATCTGGCAAAATTATGAAGTATAAATAATTAAACCTACCTCCTAGAAAAAAAATCACATTACAATACATTACAAAACACCCATCAGAATCAGAATCGGATTTATTTGGCCAAGTATGTTACACACAGAGAATTTAGGTACAGATAGATGGCGATTCTCTAGTTATCATTACAAATTACAATTTACTGTAAAGTGTGCATATATTTAAATAAGATGTAGTGTGCTTTGTAGAGCAAATCGATAAAGTGCAACATAAGCAATAATATTTTTGTTTTGTACAGACTTGTCTATGTGCAGCTTTATTAAACGTAATCATTAATTGTAATCACTAAATGTAATACAATCACTCATCTTTATAATAAACAATAATATTAAGAATAATGCTAAAAGAACAATCCATTATGTGGTTAGTCATTCTAGTCTTTAACTTATTGTTTCACATTCAATTCTGTAGAACAAAATGTAAAAACTATACTATACTACTATACTATATAGATTAAAATATAGTTACACACATCTTTGCATTCAAGTGCTTTATTTAGTCCTTTTGCTATAGGTGTTTGAGATTTAGCAACTTTTTTTGCATTTTGGACAACTGAATGCTTCCAGCTTTGTGGGAAGAGGGAGAGTTTTCTGTTCTATCTTGACTTTTTTCAATTTAACAAATTGATATCTACAAAGATATTGTTAAGTGAGTTTGGTGTGTTAAAATGTAAGTAGGCCACACAGAGCCTTGACCTCACCCCATCACCCAAACACCTTTTGGATGAACTAAAATGGAGATGTGAACCTTTCATCCAACATCGGTGTCCGACCTTATGTGTTCTTCTAGTCAGATTATATAGCAAAATATTTCAATAAACAACAAAATATAATAAAATATGACAGGATAGTTTCTTCTCAACAAAATGTTCGATGTGTTCATTAAAATTCCAGAAGCTTAAACCTTTTCTCAGACCAGTCGTCATTGTACTGCATGACATGGACATCTGGAATAAGGAAGTTCACTAAATTATAATTAAACTGGATACATAATGGTTAATGTCACGATTCGGGGTGCGCGCTGTCAGGAAGATGGCGGCGCAGCGTGGTGCGGTGTAGAAATCTCGAGCCAGGCGACCAGGTAAGCGAATCAACAAATACTTTTATTTGCCTTGTACCGCGGGAACGCCGCTTAAAGGAGCCAAGAGCAAATATAGACAACCAACACGATGCTGCGGGAACGCCGCTGCGAGCACGATGAAACGTGCCGTGAAAACCAAAAATCAAAAGTACACTAACCAGACAGCGGAAAGGCCGCTGAATGCTCGGCGAACAAGATAACGAAATAAAATAAAATAAACAACCACACATAACACCCAACGTGGCACTGAGCGTATGCACGCGAGCGGATACACTCGTTAATGCTGACCCGCTGGCTACTGTGCTTGCGTGCTTGAAAAGCAGCCAGCGGGTCGCATGTGATCAGGTAGGACCCAATCCCCGATCATGAGGGTGGGTCCTACCTACGGAAGCCTTACACGGCCGAAAACCCGCACACGAGAGACAGGGGGGAGGGGACCAACCCTCCCAACCTGACAGTTAAACTGCATGAAACTAATTTGATAATTAAAAAAAAAGGGTAAGGCCCCTTCGGTGCGTTTGGGGAAGGAAACTCCTTGGGACCCCGAGAACCCAGGCCTAAAACGGAGACCGAAGTACACACGATAGCCGGGGGGAACCGAGAGGACGCAGGCCCGACCCGACTAGGAACCGAAATGGCCCGAGTGGTCGCACATGTGAACCGGGTGGACGCTGAAGTGACCCGAGTGACCGCACAGGTGACCCGAGTGAACGCTGAAAAAACCCGAGTGGACGCCACGGTGAGTCCGAGTAGCTCCATGATCAGTGCAGCCGGCCCAGGGTCCCATGTGAACCTGTCCACCCCCAAAGTCCTTGGTCCGGCGGATCCTTTGTCCGGAGCAGGTGGCCAAGTGTCCTTTACAGGTGGCTGGTCGTCCACTTTTGAGGGCCTATAGTCTGCAGAGCCAGAACGGATCAATATAGGGGTTAGCTGATCCTGTGCGGGGTCCACAGGAATCCAGCGACTCTCCACTAGACCACGGGACTGCCCTCCGGAGGACGCATCGAGCACCACGCTCCGACTCCCAGTTTGCCACCTCTCCGTCACCTGGACACAAAGAAAGAGAGCCAGTATCTCGTCCACATCACACCCTATGTGGTCCTGGTCTACTGAGACCGAGTCTGAACCCCGACCGCAGGCTAGACCGACCACGGACGTCATGTCCCTCGGAGAACCCCGCGGAGTACTAGGCGGCATCGCCGAACACATCGCGAGGTGAAAAGCGAGGAGCAGTGCACGGGGTCGATGCGAGAAGGAACACATTGGGGCGAAGCCTGCAGGGTGTGACCCTGGGCGTTGCGATAAGCAGCCCTGTGAGGGGAATCGAGGGGGGAAAGCCGCGAGGAAACACGCGTTGAAGAGGAGTATCAACCCGAGCGTCGAGAGCCGCAGCACGAGGGACTGTGCGAGGGGAACCGCGGAGGGCTATGAGGGGCCACGCGAGGGGAATCGTGGGGAGAACCGCGAGGAGACACGCGTTGAGGAGAACCCTCACTCACAGCGTCGAGAACAGTACCCCGAGGCACCGCGCGAGAAACAGCGTGAGATGCAGCGCGCGGCACATCGCGGGGCGCAGCACGGGAAGAACCACGAGCGAAAACGCGGGAAGCGACGTGCGGAGGGCTGTGAGGGGCAACGCGAGGGGAATCGCGGGGAGAGCCGCGAGGAAAGACGCGTTGAGGAGAGGCTTCCTCCAGGGCGTCGTGGAAAGCACCACAACGCGGCGTGAGGCAACGCGGCGTGAGGCAACGCGGCGTGAGGCAACGCGGCGTGAGGCAATGCAGCGTGAGGCAATGCAGCGCGAGGCGCGGCGCGAGGCAGAACCCGAGCAGTGAGGGAGAACTCGCTGAACGGGGCCTCCGTGGAGTAAAACGACTCGCATGTAGGAGCATGCGACGGGATCCGAGCGGCGAGCCCCAGCTCACTGAAAGGGTCCCCTGTGGAGTAAGAAGACTCGCACGGAGGAGCGCGCGGCGGGAACCGGTCGGCGAAAGAAAACTCGCTGAATGGGTCCTCCGTGGAGTCAGAAGGCTCACACAGAGGAGCGCGCTGTGAATCCCGAGCGGCGAGAAAAAACTCGCTCAGTGGGTGAACCCTGGGACCGGGAATCTCCCACGGCGGGAGACGCGCGGAAGAGCGCGGATGCTCGCGCTTCGACCCACGCGCCGGATTGCGCCGCGGACTCCCGGCCAGTCCAGGTGCTCACCCATGGAGCCGGCATCTGAACCCGGGGCGAACCGGGCTAAGAATGCCGACTCGAAACGGCTTGCTGAGGTGAGACAGACGTCCCCGGTGGCCACTAGGCCCTCGGCCCACCTCAGCGCAGGACCCAGGAGACGGGAGAGGTAAAATAACACCCTCTCTCGGTCCGAAAGTTTTGTCACGATTCGGGGTGCACGCTGTCCGGAAGATGGTGGCGCAGCGCGGTGCGGTGTAGAAATCTCGAGCCAGGTGACCAGGAAAGCGAATCAACAAATACTTTTATTTGCCTTGTACCGTGGGAACGCCGCTTGAAGGAGCCAAGAGCAAATATAGACAACCAACACGATGCTGCGGGAACGCCGCTACGAGCACGATGAAACGTGCCGTGAAAACCAAAAACCAAAAGTACACTAACCAGACAGCGGAAAGGCCGCTGAATGCTCGGCGAACAAGATAACGAAATAAAATAAAATAAACAACCACACATAACACCCAACGTGGCACTGAGCGTATGCACGCGAGCGGATACACTCGTTAATGCTGACCCGCTGGCTACTGTGCTTGCGTGCTTGAAAAGCAGCCAGCGGGTCGCATGTGATCAGGTAGGACCCAATCCCCGATCACGAGGGTGGGACCTACCTACGGAAGCCTTACACGGCCGAAAACCCGCACACGAGAGACAGGGGGGAGGGGACCAACCCTCCCAACCTGACAGTTAAACTGTATGAAACTAATTTGATAATTATGTAGATATTCAAATGATTTAATTGCATTACAACAAATTTTAATTCAAACCTTTAACAGGTTTTAAAAGTGTAAAAGTTACAAACAAACAACAGTTTAAAAGATGAATATTGCAAATAAACACTCAAACAAAATAATGCAAATAGGTCAATGTCAAATAGGTAGATGGTGCAAGATGCAGAGTCTTGCAAGAGTGAAGCGCAGAGACCAACAGTGATTCACCTCACATTCCACAATCCTTAAAAAAGTAATATGGCATACACACAAGGCTCCTGTCTCGTTTCCATGGAAACCACAAGGCTATTATCATACCTTGCCAATCTTTATGAAAGGACTTGCTTGACAGAAAAGAAGGATGAAGTGAGTGAGATAGAAAGAGAGAGTGTGCAATAGAGAAAGCAAGAGAAAGAAAAAGAGAAAAAGACTGAGAGAGTTGGGGGAACCCTTTTTTGAGATCACAGCTATGGAAAGAGAGGAAGGAAACACTGGGCCATAGCATTAACACTTCAGTCATTTCAGCCTTTGTTCCTTTTTGTATATGCTGAACAGGTGCGTGTTGGCTGGTCCCACTCTTTATCTGAATGCCAGAAACTGTTCAGCCTCCCGGGATGCCCTGTCCTCACACAATAACCTGAACAGTAAGCAAAGGGTTAAAAAAGAACAAGTGATGGCCATCATAAGGATGAGATGCAAAAAAGTGTCACTGTAAAAAAAGAAAAAAAACATTAATTAGGGTTTGTCTAGCACATTTAAATTAAAATCAGTATATTAAAAAAAACCTTACCTTTACACCTTTAAATAAATTATTAAACCAAAACGGTGTGAAATCATATGGTCTTAAAATGATACGAATTCATTTATTTTCACTGATGCAACTACAAATCTTAGTAATAGTTAAATTTGAGAAGAGAAAACACGATTTGAAATACATAAGAAGTGCACTTAGCTCTATGTTCAGAGCTGTGTTCTTAAACTGACAGACACTGATTGAACATTGCTTTTTAAAGAGAAAGCAGTATATTCAATCAATGCATAAATAAGGATCTTAATTTATTTAGTGTTTGTTGGTAATTTTGCTTTATATTCAAAATAAAATAAAATTGTATACTTCATATTAAAATACTAAGAACATACATGCAAACAGATGTACTGGAACTGAATCTAATCACTAAATGTGGTTATATTTTTAAGGTGTTATGAAACCTGACATGTAAACAATGTTTTGAAAATATAGAGGCTCTACAATTTTCTGTGGTTTAAGAAGAGATCTCTTTGTGGTGGGTGAATATGTTTGATTTTCTCATCTCATTATTTTTCACTTTATCCTATACTTGAGACTAGGGTTCCTGGATGTGGGGTCCATCCAAAGGAGAATGTCTCAGGGGCTGGGCTGATACATCCAGGACAGGGCTGCAATCCTTTGCTGGGCACACACACACACACACACACACACACACACACACACACACACACACTGTATAGGGGCAAATTGAGAGCAATATTCAGTACACCTTGAATCCATGATTTTGGAATGAAACCTGTCCAGAACCCAGAGAAAGCCCATGTGGACATGGGGAGAACATGGAAACTGGATTTTAACCACTACTTCACTGCCCCTTATGTTGGATTGTGTGCATCTTAATTCTTTATTTTGTGTGTCATTCTTTACTGTTCATGTTCATGTTCTACATAAAGTGCCACTAAACACAAAAAAGTTGCCCATAAACAACTTATAGCCAAACACTAACATTTCTCACAGCTCTTATATTATTGTTACGCAGATCATAAAAATGAAAAGGGAATTCTTGCCTATAACTAACAATTTTTTTTTTATTCAATAACATTATTGGACAAAATATTACTAAAGGATTAAGTATTTCTAAAGAGGTCAATTACAATGTATTATCCATTAACAGTAATAGGATTAATGGGTCAATTTTAAAATATGTGTAATCAATTAATGTGGAAACATATTTTTATTAATTTCCTTGTGATACATTTTGACATGGCTGCATGATTTTTAAAGGCTAATGTAATGCTGGCTTTCACTACACAGACAAGGCTGCTGGAAAGATTCCAGGTTGCTTTTAATATGATCTGCAATTTTCACTTATTACAGTTATTTTATTGTTCCCAGGTTATTTGTTTGGCAGGTATGCTTGTAGCTTGCCTCAATTTCAGACTGCAAAAAAGGGCAAAAGGCATCTGAGGACAGAGTGAGGGAACATGTAGGGCAGAGGGAGAGAGAGAGGGGAGAAATTAAAAGAATGTTAACAAATAAAAGGGTTAAAAACCTCTAACTGCAAATGCTGAGCCATTTCAAGATACATAAAGTATGCCTACTTAAAGCCAGCAAATACAATTAATAACAGTGGTGCAAATAAAGCATATAACCGCATATTTTAGCATATGACAGGCACAAATTTACAACGCCCTATTGTGCTGTTGGAAGACGCAGAAGCCTCAATAATCCTGTGGCTGTGATCAGAGCTCTGTGCTCTCCATTGTTCTTTAAAACGTGGTTGACGCCAAGCTAGTTTCCTGAGCTAGATTCCACAATTACCCCCTGTTTTGTTGTATAAGATGAATTATCCAGTCTATTCCTGATTAAACTGTGTACAGTGGGCACGGGATTTAGTCAAAATATACAAAAGATCGATACATTAGGTTATACATTTGACTCATTTTTACCTTAATTAAGGTAGTCCCAGTTCATCAAAAGGCAATTAGGGCAGCTGTGGGCAGTTTTATTATCATAAATTCATCTGAATTACATATTTCAATCTGTGCTAGTAAACCAAAGCTGCTGAAGGAAACACAGACATGGAGAGAACATGCAGGCTCCACCCAGAAGTGATCCTAGTTGGTTATCTAAAAAACGCATCACAGTTGGAGAAGTAACAGAGACAGAGAACATTGTATAAGGATATTGACCCGATATAAGGATATTTTTACTTAAAAAAAAAAAAAAAAAAAAAACCCCTGAGACAGCCTGAGACAAAGAATTGGATAGTAACACCCTTATACACCTGTGAAAAAATTGAAACATCAGTGTAAATCTGAGTTACCTGAAGCAGTTAACAAGAAAAATTTAGAACAAAGTTATAGTAGATTAGAGTAAAATCCTTATTATTGGTTAGAGGAATCATTGATTTCATTTATTGTTTTTAAAGGGTGTGCTAACAAATCTGAGGATGCTTATAATCTTTTCGAGTTGATTTCTGTGTAGACTCCAATCAGATTTTACTTTTTCTGTTATGTGTAATGTAAATTAATGTAATATAATTGCATTTGCATTTGTATTTTAACATTGTTTTGGGAGAAGTTGTACATTTTCTGAAAGGTGTTTCTTGGGCTTTTTGGTTCACTCGTTCCCACTCCCATTTGCCTTTGCCAACTTAAACCCAATTTTGGCCAGTGGTGGCATTGTTTTCATATGGGAAATTCTTAATTATCATTGATAGTAAGTAAGTTGCGCTAAGTAAGGGCGCTGGGCAGATACAGTAATCTATCACTGGGCACATACACATATGCACACACACACACTATAATTGAATTTAATGCATTCAATTTATTTTAAATCCATGTTTTTAGACTAGATATTTTTATTTACTTACTGAAGAAAATTTTTATTAAAAAATCACTTAAAAATATTGAAAATTCATTTAAAGAGATTTTTGAGGCTTGACCCAGTGATTTAAGTAAATAATTTAACTCCCAGCCTCATACAAAATTTATTTTACCTATTGATATTTAAAATCTTGTTTCAGATTAAACTGTGAAGCCTTAACCAGAAGTCCTCTCTGTACACAATCAGACTGAGTGACATATAGGTGGCACTACAGCAAAGCCAAAAACTTATTTTCCCTTAGTTCATATAAACCGGATTCCAAAAACGTTGGGATACTAAAGAAATAGTGAATAAAATCTGAATGCAATGATGTGGAGATGGCAAATGTCAATATTGTATTCATAATAGACAGATCAAAAGTTTAATCTGAGTAAATGTAACATTTTAAAGGAAAAATATGTTGAATTAAAATTTCACAGTGTCAACAAATCCCAAAAAAGTTGGGACAAGTAGCAATAAGTAGCTGGAAAAAGGAAATTGAGCATATAACGAACAGCTAAAGACCATTCATTCATTCATTCATTCATTCATTCATTATCTTCCGCTTTATCCTATATTAGGGTCGCGGGGGGTTCCCCATGCCCATCCAGGGAAGAACGTTTCGGGCGCTGGGCAGATACACCCAGGACAGGGTGCCAATCTATCGCTGGGCACACACTCACACACACAGACACGCACACAAACACACTCTACATGGGGCAATTTGGAGAACTCAATTAACTTGATCCATGTTTTTGGACTGTGGGAGGAAACCGGAGAACCCGGAGGAAACCCACGCAGACACGGGGAGAACATGGAATCTCCACCCAAATGGGGATTCAAACCGGAAATCCCTAGCGATGAGAGGCTAATGTGCTAACCACTAAGTCACCGTGCCGCCCAGCTGAAGACCAATTAACACTAATTAGGTCAATTGACAACATGATTAGCTATAAAAACAGCTTCTCAGAGTGTCAGTGTCTCTCAGAAGCCAAAATGGTAAGAGGATCACCAATTCCACCACAGCAATATCAGAATGGTGTGACCCAGACTAAAATAGCAAAGACTTTTAAGTTATCATCATCAACCGTAATAACGTAACATCATACGTAAGCATAACATCATCAAAAGATTCAGAGAATCTGGAACAATCACTGGGCATAAAGGTCAATGCCATAAAACTCTATTGGAAGCTCGTGATCTCTGGGCCCTTAAACGTCACTGCACCTCAAACAGGAATGCCACTGTCAAAGAAATAACAGAATGGGCACAAGAATACTTCCAGAAAGCATTGTCAGTGAACACAATCCACCGTGCCATCCGCCGTTGCCAGCTGAAACTCTACAGTGTAAAGAGGAAGCCATTTCTAAGCAAGCTCAACAAGCTCAGACATTTGCACTGGGCCAGGGGTCATTTAAAATGGAGTGTGGCAAAATGGAAGACTGTTGTGTGGTCAGATGAGTCACGATTTGAAGTTCTTTATATTCTTTACTGGGTTGCCATGTCATCCAGACCAGAGAGGACAAGGATAACCCAAGTTGTTATCAATGCTCTGTTCAGAAGCCTGCATCACTAATGGTATGGGGTTGCATGAGTGCTTGTGGCATGGGCAGCTGGCATGTCTAGAAAGGCACCATTAATACAGAGACAGGGCGCCAATCTATCGCACACACTCACTCACACAGACATGCACGCATACACACTCTTTATGGGGCAATTTGGAGAACTCAATTGACTTGATCCATGTTTTTGGACTGTGGGAGGAAACCGGAGAAACCGGAGGAAACCCACGCAGACACGGGGAGAACATGGAAACTTCACCCAGATGGGGATTCGAACCGGGAATCCCTAGTGCTGAGAGGCGAACGTGCTAACCACTAAGCCACCGTGCCGCATTTAAAATATCAATAGGTAAAATAATTTTGTCCACTCCATTTTGTCCACTCTGTCCACTCCATCAGCTCTACTCACCAATTTACTTAGATTGATGCATTTTGTAGATTTGTTTTGGAGTTTTAAAATTACTGTGCACTTAATACATCTACCTGTGATCTACATGTGCAGCTACCTTTTCATTTCACATTGTTTATGTAAAATTGGAGGCATTATCTTAGATGTTGTAACACAGTTTATTTTATGCATGTTCTAACCATTCGTCAGTGTTTCATGACAAGGCCTACAAGATGCGGGTGGTCATTTTTTTGGTGGTGAATTAGTGGATTGGTAGCATTTACCTAGCTATATACACAATCCACAAATATTTTCCACACATATCACAAGAGAAACCTCAAAAAATCTCTTATACTATAGTACTTATTTACTTATATAGTACTACATTTGAAAATAAATTGTTCTAAATAATTCACACATTTTGCAAACTCTCATAGTCTATGAGTTCTACAATATTTTAAATAGTAGTTTTAAAGCATTCTTACTACACAGATTTATTGGAAAAAGTTGTTTTAATCAACTCAACAAATAAAAATCAGCAGCTCTCTGTATTTGGACAAAGAAGGACAAAGAAGTTCACTTAGGACCTGAAGCTGCGCATCGTAGCTGCTCCCAATTCAGGGCTATAAGGCCATATCTACATGTTTTCAAGTACCAGTGGCTACAGTGCAAAGTATTATTAAACAATACAAAATGTAAGAGAGGTGAAAAAGGATTTTCACCAAAGTCATCCTGGTGAAACTGGATTCTGTTGGTGGCTAAGTCTCTTGGCAAACAAAACTCTAAGTCAATATATATATATATATATATATATATATATATATATATATATATATATATATATATATATATATATATATATACATAAGTAAAAGTGTTATGAAATATAATACAAAAAATAACATATAGAACTTTTTTGTATGTATGCATGCTGTATGAATTTTCACCCAGGTAAGAAGTACTTGTCTTCAGTATTATATTCCTTCTTTTGCTTTTGTACCTGCTTTGCATTCTGCTACAAATTTCACCCAGGTAAGAAGTACTTGTCTTCAGTATTATATTCCTTCTTTTGCTTTGCATTCTGCTACAAATGTGTCTGTGCCCATGAATTTTTATTTTAGCAGGACAATACATTCCAGCAAATTACAAACGTCTACATTCAACACACACAATGCCTGAATTATATCTAAAGGCATTTGGATTAAATCCAATAATTAGCCTAAGCAGCACAAAATTTACAATGTTCCAATTTCTGCCTTCTCATCAAGCAAATTAACAAGTGAAAATGAGAATGGTAATTAAAAAAAGCGATTACTATGGTAATTGAATGTTGATGTTTTAATTTCAAGGTAAGATAATCATGTGAGCTTTGCATTTTTAACTCATTAACAGCAGGATTGTTACTCACCCAATCAAATCAATCAAATATTACGATTAGCCATTTAATGTACCCTAAGGTGTGGGCTTTGTTTCCTGCATATGTTTAATATGAGACAATATTTTTTTTTAGGTCAGCATGTATTATAATATTTCATGTCACATTAGGTATTAAATAATTAAAAATTAAAGGTGACATTAAGAATATCATTTTGAAATAGGCTGCATCATAATATTAGTTAGCTAAAAAAATTACTACATCCTAAGCACCTAAGATAATAAATGAGTTCAAAAATGTGATCTAGTTATCGTTAGGATCAAATGTTCAAAGAATGTTAGATGAAAAAACATTCCTCAGAATTTCTAAAATCATTACTCTTGGCATCATTACATTATGAAATGAAATACATTAAATAGAACTGGAAAAACATAGAAAATATATTTGCAAACATTCTGTAATTGTAATGTAATTAGTTTGGTAAACATTATTCTTAGAGGAGGAGAAAACAAAAGCATTTTTTGAAAAATTCCTTCTGAAAATGTGACAGGCATAATTAAATTATAATTCTTGGAACATTAAATAAATTAAACAACATTTTTTTTCGAATTCTATATATAAATATCTATTAAACTGCCTTAAAATATAATGTAATATTAAAAAGATTTGAAAACCCTAAAAAGAGATTGATTGCTTTTTTTTGTGCTTTTGCATTAATAGATTTACTGCTTTAGAAAGGTGGTTACACTCAAAAACCGAGTGCAATATAGTTTAGGGCATTAATGTGTCAGCAAAATAAAATCAAAGTCTCATATGCTGGGGTGTCTGTATGCCAGACAGGGCCTTCCCTTATGGCTGTGCTTCAAATGACTCATCTCTTCTCCCTTTCTGAATCATAGAGAGTCTTCACTGAAAGGATCATGCAGTGTAGGATGCTACACAGGGAGCAAGGATTTGCTTGGAATCAAGCCAAGATGCTAAAAGTCCACACACAAGCAAACACACGTTAAGAGCAGAATGCTACCTTAACTCAGAACTTGCTCCTACATCGATACACTTAAACACTCCATTCAAATCTCAAAATATCCAGATATATTAGCCATAAAAATGTCCCATACCAAAAACATACTGTCTTGAACAATCACTTATAGACAAATAACCAGTTGCTTATATATATATATATATATATATATATATATATATATATATATATATATATATATATATATATATATATATATATATATATATATACACAAAGAAACTCTGCATCCTTTAGTGAAGTTTGTACTGAGATCGGACACAAATGTACCGAGCTATCAGGTTTATGCTCTCAAAAGTACATTGTGCTGCTCTCAAGGTAAACACACACTCTCTCTCACACACACACACACACACACACACACACACACACACACACACATAAACACAATGGCAATTTTTTTACAATGCCATGTCTTGTATTTAATTAATTTATGTAAATATAAAACTAATGTAATTAAATTAATTGTAAAAAAAATATTTTAGGATTATTTCAGTGTCAATAATTATTTGAAAATATTTTTGTAATATTACAATGATATATTAATAATATCAAAACCTGAAGCTTATTTTATTATCTCTAAATATTTTACTACTTTTACTGTCTATGAAGACTTTCATATATTAAAATCATACACCCACATCCCGTCATGTCTAAATAAACAGAAATAAGCACACATGGGCTATATAGGCTCTTTCACACACACACACACACACACACACACACACACACACACACAATTTCACACTTCTAACTATGCTGTGGCCAAACCCACACCTAAAACATCCATTCATCTCTCCCACTTTTCTCTTTATTACATGACAATAAGGCCCACATTTTGCCACCTCTCTTGAACATGTTCTTTCCTTTTTTGCATTGTTCTCATTTTCCCCTTGTCTATTAAATGGACTTTTAAAATCTGCTGTCATTTTAACTTTTGGTCTTTTGTAAATCTCCAGCATTTGTGCTCTAGTCAGATTATGACAAAACATTTCATATTAACACAATCTCTCTCTGGTTTGTTTCGAGGCTGTGCACCATTCACAGCTCCCGAGAACCCAACCCGTGCACCTCAAAAAACAACATCACAAGTTAGGGTCTCAGGGAAGGAGAAAGGCACAATACAGTCCAGAGAAAGTAAATAAATAAGAAATGCAAAAAGACACTGATGTTCTGCCATTTCTTTACTATAATATACCATCCTATGACCATGCATCAATCCATCCCTCTATCTTCTAATCTGCTTTTTGGAGTATTTTATACTAAATAAATAGATATATATTTTTATACTAAATAAAGCTATATCCCCTCATATTTTACAAATACTATCAGTTAAATCTCAGCACATACAATCAAAAGTGCAACACAA
The DNA here is from genome assembly GCA_019802505.1 of Corydoras sp. C115. Classification (NCBI taxonomy): domain Eukaryota; kingdom Metazoa; phylum Chordata; class Actinopteri; order Siluriformes; family Callichthyidae; genus Corydoras; species Corydoras sp. C115. Next base: position 989,765 of record JAFMOC010000211.1, on the reverse strand, counting down.
AGACCAAAGACACATGGTCTTACATATACACACGCTTGGTAAATGCAGACTTGCACACGTGTGGAAGAGTGGCGCCACACACCGACACACGCTTGTGGCCACACACACTCTAAGGGACACACACACCACACACACAGACACCAAGAAGAACCCTGCTGATCTCTTAAGACTCTTAAACTTCAAATGAAATAAAAATTTCAAATGAAAGACAAAAAAAAAACATTGTGAAAAACAAAACGCTCATCAAACCAAATCATAGTCATGCACTTACATGGGGGTATATCTAAGACCACAACAAGATGGCACCATCATATTACTGTTCCTCATGCAGCATATGGACAGTTCTTAACAGATTATAATGAAATTTATATAAACCCAGATAACATACATACTGCATTAAGCACACAGACCCAGCGCAGAACAAAGGGATCATAAACAGGACTTACACTGCCGCGAGCAACAGACCAAACTGCCGCAGTCCCTCATGTAGAAGAATAAAAGTGGTACAGAAAAAAAGCATAAAAAAAAGAAAGACAACACTCCTTTTCCCAAGCTTCAACATTAGTAAATTAAGGATGTGATAAGATATGACAATAGCTACAGTTAAAGTAAAAAGAGAGAAGCAGAAAAATATTGGTTGAAAGTAATGGCCCATTCAGACAGCTGATGTCTGACCACTGTCTGGAGCTGAGAGAGATAGCATGAAGGAGCTAGAGCGGAGACTGAAAGCCAGATAGAGTATGCTAGGAAGAAAGAGAGCGAGTAGAGTGAGTAAGGATAAGGAGGGAAATTCAAGGGAATTCAATTGAAAATAGACACATGAACACAGAGCTAACTTATGTGCTTGTATGCATGTAAATAGGTTTGCATGTACAATATATATGTGTTGATTTTATTTGTAAAGAATGTTGTATTAAACATAAAATAAAATATTATGGCATATTATTGACAATTAGTTTATTTGTAATTAATTAAAATTGTTAATGAAAAAACACATAGAGAGAGACAGAGAGTGAAAATGCAAAATAGAAAGACTTGCAATATCTCACCGAGTCTGTCACATGTGGTAGTGCTGCATATCCACTCAGGGGTTAAACAACAGGCTAGCTGAATGCAGAGTGTCCTGACAGCAGGTCCAAATGCGGGCACATACAGAGAGGGATGATTAAATAAAAACAGGGCGAACACGGTTGTTCTTCTTTTCTTATCCCCTCCCATAATTCATTAATCCTGCGTTCTTCCCACTGTCCTTCTGCACTTGACATTTTCTCTTTATAGACAAAGCCTGATGAAAAAGCCAGCTCATAGAGAAAAAGGGAGTGAATGAGGGAAGAAATTGACAGTTAGCATGAGTGAGAGCAAGCCAGAGGAATAGAGAGAAAGTGAGAAAGTAAGAGAGAGAAATGATGGAGGAATGGAAATCATCCTTCCATTTCCTTCCACAGCTGATACCAGTTAGTGCGGGAGGCCCAGTATCCCAGAGGGGGGCGATGAGGAGGGGGGGGGGTGTTAGAATGAATGAAAGAGAGTGAGATCAAAAATAGAAAATAAGAAACAATAATAAAAAAAATACAGTTAAAATTAAAGTGGCGATCATCATCCTGAAGCTGTCTTTCTAGTGATCCTCCTTCTTTTTCAATGCTCACAGAAAAAAAGTTTGGAATTTCCCTCGATGTGTAACATCATTCGCTTCATTTTCTGTCTCTCTCTCTCTCTACTGAAAATTGGAGCAGATAGAGAAGGAGGGACTGAAAGAGCATAGTAAGAGGGAGGGAACAAATAGGTGTGGGTGAGCGAAAGAAAGCGAGAGAGAGAGAGAGAGGGAGGGAACGGATAAAAGGCAAGACCTATAAAAACTGGTTAATATGATGTGCAATGTGCTTGGCATATATTAATCTCACATGGCATTCCTGGCAAAAGGACCAGAGAGGCTGGAACAGAGACAGGCAGCAGAGAAAAACAATAAGTGATGGTAGAAAAGAAAAAAGAGGAGCACAGCAGAAGAGTAATAAGAGATATTATAGAGACATTATAGTGAAAGAGATTTTACGATGGTCAACTGACAGCGGGCTTTAATCAGTGACAGAATGAACATCCCAGTATGCACTTGCTCTGCTTTTCAGTCTTTTCAGGCTCTCTTATCCAATATCAATAAGAGTAGCTTAAGTTAGTATCAACTCAGTAACTCATTTTAGTCAGTGTACCAAAATGTTTCCTGTTAGGTAACTGAAACGAGCCATTTCCACTGCAAATATATTGATGAAATGTTCCAGGGATTACAGTTCCATTATTACCAAAAATAGTAGTTTCTCTACTAGAATTACTGATTCATAAAGCAGTTATGGGAGTTCCAGTTCCAGTTCCAGCCTATAGAACTAACCCTACATGGTATGGGGCATGACATACAAAACCACATGAGACAGAAAACCACAAGAAAGAAATAAGACTTTGTAAATTTATTTTAATCTCATTTCATTATCTTGAATGCATAATAATTCCTATAGTAGTGTAGCATTGGGCGCTGGGCAGATACACCCAGGACAGGGTCCCAGTCCATCGCTTGGCACACATTCACTCACACAGACACATGATAAAGGGGCAATTTAGAAGTCACCTTTAATCTATTTATTTTGTAATGTGGGAGGAAACCCAGAGAAAATGAACTCCACCCAGAAACTGAAACTGGATCCCAAGTGGTCGGAGGCAGACGTGTTAACCATTACACCCCCATGCTGCCTGTTTATTTTAATACACATAAAATAATGTATTTAAAATACCTCAGTGTGTGTAAATATATTACATACCACACATAGGATTAAACAATATCTCAGATGCACATGCGACGCCTACAAACCACAATATGACATATCACTCTTACTGCTGCACATGTGCAAAGATATTTACCACAGAGAGTGTGCAGACCTTACATAAAACAAATAAAAGAAGCATAAGGAAAAAGGGCTCATACTGATCTGGTCCTAATCCTGCTGCACCAACAAGGCCAGGACCCTGGGGGGAGCCCTTGTCCTTGCTTGAGTTGCACCATTCACCTCAGTGGGAAGTCAGAATCACAGATGGCCCTAGGCCAAAAACCAGGGCTTGCTGCTCGCTGTACTGCAGAGTTGGGAGAACCATGTGAGCTGCACCCCCTTCCAGCCCCATGGGTGGCAAAGGCTAAAGAACATCAGCCAGCACTGTAAAAAAATGCATGCAGAAGGGAAGATTTGAATGCGGAAGCACCTCATCAAAAAAACATAATATAACAAGTCCCAGCGATGAAGCTCTTACTTTTGAGCTTTTAAACCCTCAGTGCTGGGATCAATAATCATTTCAGCTTCATATGTATCTGCAGGTGCAGTTTCTTTATACAAAATTTTTATTCACATAAAAACACATCCCAAATTTCTGTTTGTAACAATACATACAAATGGCTTCTTTTACTAAACTAAATGTTTTAATTTTGAGAGTTATTTTAAGTGCTTAAATCCAACAACATCTAATTAAAAGAAAACAAGACCATATTGCATTGAAATCACACTATTTTAAACCATTCAACAAAATTACCAACAGAATCCAACAAAGGTTGTTTTATCAATTGTGGCTTTTATCTTTGAGTCAAACATGTCAATATTCGTCCAAGACTTAAGAATAAGTAATGCAATATTGCAAACAATATTGACTTCATGAAAAACCATTATGCTACTGTGATAAACAAATGCACTTGTGATTATTAATACTAATAAATAATTTGGAAAACTGTTGTTTACAGCTGCATCAACAAACGTAAACTAGAACACTATTATGTAAGAAGAAAGACACATTCATTAAATAAAGAAACACAGACATATTGTCTGTGATCAGGCTCATCTTATTTGGAAGTTCATGTTTCAGCTTGCTTTCTGGGGAAATGGATATTGAGTTCTTTATGCCAAAGACAAAAAGAGCCATGCAGTCTTAGGTGCAAATTTTATCTGTCATCTGTCATAGTATAGGGGTCTGTTAGAGAACAATTAATAGCTAAATTTGACATGTGTAAAGGTAGAATTAACTTTAATTTGTACATATAAATGTATTACAGACAAATGTCATTAATGTAATGTCTTTTTCAGGGAAGTACATGTTTTTCAGATAAACCTTTCCAGACTTTAGTCTGTATGTGATGTGACAGAGTTGCCTTGTATGCACAAAATATATCCATAAGAAACAGTCATGTGAATCTCTGTATAATTTAAATGATCTGTTTTTTTGTGTTTTTTTTTTTATCATAAATACGGGATGTATTTTAGTTTTTTGCTTAAATTGCTTAAAATTTACTATGCAGTTGTTGGATTAAATGTGACTTATTGTCTGCTAGAGCTTTTTTTATCTACACTGTAAATCAATACAACGGGCCCTATCTTTCACTCTGCACAGGGCGCATCACTATGCTCATTGCTATTTCCACGCCTTCCGCCTTCATCATTGAAATAGTGAATACATCTACCCCGATGGATGTGGTGGTTTCGAAAAATTAGGTGTGTTGATGTACATTTCTGGTATATTCCTATGTTGGTAACGGAAAACACAGGTGCACCACTGACTGAAAACAACTTAGAGAGACATCAACAGTCAGACGTTAATTGCCAGCTTGGCAGGAATCGTCAACACAGGCGCGTATACCCACACTTCTTACACACACACACACACACACACACACACACACACACAGTGCACAAACAAAAAACATTTGCCAGTTGGGAGCTATGCAAACTTTTACATCAACAATAAACATAATACATAATAAAATAACATTATTTTACACTTAATTGCACCATTGCACACTGCACCATTGAAACAGCAATCCACCAGCACCTGACTTAAATGGAAGTGACACACTGATTGGTTTATTGCACAATAAGCCCCAAACACACTCATGAATAATTAAGAGAACTAGACTTGTATTTCCTGTAGGAACTACAGAGAGGGCTTGAAATGTTGGGACCATGAAGGGGATAAAATGCTGAGAAGATGGCAGTATAAGCTGTGTGAGCTGAAATATACAGCAGAATGCTCTGATGACATCACTTGGCCATGCCCCCTAATCCTCATTGGATATTATGCATGTGTGAGAGCAAGCCCCCCCCCCCCCCCCCTTGTCTGCTGCTAATATATCAGTCTCTGTGAGAAAAGACGATTTTCCGCCTATTTCCACACTCCAAACAAATGCTCATAACTTGGAAAATCTTTCACTTTTTGCTTCAGCAAATACACCATTAGAAACTAGACTGTTTGGGGATCAAGTAAATGTTTGGTGTAAAATGACGCGGATTGAGTCATAAATGGCCAAGTTATGATGATTTGAAAATGAGGAAGAGGTGACAAGGAAAAATTAACATGGGAGTACATTAAGCAGTTTCAATCACTCATGCCCAACAAACCTTCATAGCTCAAAAACTAAAACTTCAATCATCATTAGCCTTTCTCACATTAGAAAGGAAAAATCCCTACAATTTAAGGGTAAAATGTTGTTTCTAGGTGAAAGTATTAGGATTTTACAGAGAAGTGATTTTCAAAGAGTGATAAAAAATTAATGAAGTGATATCTTTCTGAAAATTTCAGAAATTCAGAAAATTTGGCCAAAAAATGGCAGAGTTTCAACAGTTTGAAAATTACCCTCATTCATCTCTCAAATTTATTAAAAACTATAAATGTCACAAACTCCAAAAATACATAGCACAGGTCACGTGATCATTACCTAAAGCGGTTCGGGCTGTATTAATCTCACAAATCTGGTCTTAAGAGTAATAAGAATAATAAGAATCTGAGTAATAACAAAACTTTTTCAAGCCCTCTGATAAGTACATGCTTTTTGCGCCTTGCACTTTTCACATCGTCACAACACCCATGTCACACCCTAAATCAAGCCGCGTGATTAACGCTTGCCCTAAACTGCTGTAACAGGGTCCAATGTGTTGTTTCACTGGGGATGCTAGAAACTTGATGTATACTTTATGATTTAATATTCCATCCATGCCCATCCAGGGGAGAATGTTTCGGGCGCTGGGCAGACACACCCAGGACTCACTCACACAGACACGCACACATACACACACTATATGGGTCAATTTGGAGAACTCACACTATGACAGCCAATCAGAATCCCTCAAAACAAATATGATTTCCTGTTGTCGTCGCATGATTTGCCGCAGATGGTGACATTCAGGACCATAAAACACTGTTTTCACAAGTACACACGCACACACAAAAAGAGTTTTCTACACTTTGCCCAGAGTTTTCATAAATAATCGTTTTTGGTAATGTAAAACTACATTTTCATGGGAATAAAAGGCCCATACACATAAAAATCTATTTGTTTTCCAGATACCTGGCTATGTGTGGACTAGGCCTTAATATCTATGTGTGAAATCATTAAAGATACAAAGAACAAATCCATCAAGGTTCACAACACAATGATCGTTGGGAATTTTCTTTTTATGTCACCTGACAAAATGTAATAATTTGAAGTTTTTTGTAAGTACACAGTTTTCAATTTACTAAATTATTCCAAGGTCCACATAAATCTCAGAAATGATACATTTTCAAAAACATGTGTTTAAAAAATAGACTTTAGGTCTGTGTTCATTAAATAAAATAGGGTGAAATAGGATTTCATACCCCTGATTGTCCCCCTGTTGATTGAAAACATCTAATATTACTATCATTTAATCATTGCTAATCATTTAATATCATGGCAATTTTAATATAAAAAAATGGATGAATAATATATAACGGGAGGCACGGTGGCTTAGTGGGTAGGATGTTCGCCTCTCAGCACTAGGGATTCCAGGTTTGAATTCCAATCTGGGTGGAGTTTCCATGTTCTCCCGGTATCCGTGTGGGTTTCCTCCGGGTTCTCCGGTTTCCTCCCACAGTCCAAAAACATGGATAAATGGATAATTCTTCAAATTACCCCATATAGAATGTGTGTGAGTGAGTGTGTGCCCAGCAATAGATTGGCACCCTGTCCTGGGTGTATCTGCCCAGTGCCCGAGACGTTCTCCCCTGGATGGGCATGGGGAACCCCCCCGACCCTAATTGAGGATAAAGCGGAAGATAATGGATGGATAATATATAACATATATAATATAACATAGCAGATATAAGTAATGATGCCAAGCTTGTTAAAACAAACGTAATTTGGATCAATGTGCTTCAAACACAGCAGAATGTGTACCTGTACATGGTGATACATTGCGTTAATGTTCGAGCCTAGTTATGAGCTGTTGAAATATGGGTTCAGAAAGTTTTCAGTTGTTTTTTTTTTGAGCTGTGCTTTGGTGCGAGGAGATCTGAACTTTATACACATTTGGCCAGTAAGCCAGTACGATGCAGCATGCTGAGAATTTTATTTTATTTTAAGGAGACAGATAGCATCTGTTATTTTAGGGGTTTACCCATGTCTTGTAATTGTTCTTGTATCAATAAGTTAAAGGTACTGCATTACTAAAGAATCAATAACAATGGTTGACCTATTTAGCTGGGTGTTTAGGGACTTAACCTAAAATCAACTACCTTCTACCTTTCCGAAAAAATGCTATTTTTACCTAAAAAATACAACAGCATGCTTGTGCTTGAATGGTTGTTTGAACTTTGAAAGCACCAGCACAACTACAACCACACGACCACACCTAGAGAGTGTACACACACCTGTGTTATGTTTCATCACTGGACACAGAATTCCATTGCACAAACCATGGACACACACACACACACACACACACGTCTAGTAAAAGCATTTAAGACAGGTGAGCCAGTCTGTCCTACATTATTCTGCATGTCTCCTTTGTTTGCCGCATAAGACTGCAGGGTAGAGGAGTGCCAAGAAAACTGTGTACTGTGGGCCTAATCTTCTCCTGATAAACACCATATCAGCTTGGACTTAAAAAAGTGAAACTGCTAAGAAACATCACCTTTAAAGTATGGCTTATAAGTTTGCATAAGGTTTCCATTTTTATTTACTTTTTTAGGCAGTTTTTCTGTGTATTAAATTAATAACTAAATATTAATACATTTAAATCTATGCATCAGAATAAATTACACTTTTCTTGGCATTTTTTAAATGTATTACTATTACAAAGAAGAAATATTTAGATAAGCCAAATACAAATCTATGTGCAGTTTTCATCATCATAATTTAAGTGATCATGACAGAAAAAAAAAAAAGTAGTTATATAATTATGGAATAAAATAAATGTATCAATGAGATGCAATAAGTTAGCCATTATACATTATACATCCTATTAAATATGTTCTAAAATATTTATGGTCAAATTGAAAATCAAATTTTAAATAGGGCCACCACCTTTTTATGTGGAGTCATTAAGGTTGTCCCCAACAATGGCTATAATTAAGAACTGAAAAAAAAATACATTTAGGAAATAGATTTTTCTTGATATTTCTTAAATTAAACATTCATATTTATTGGATATAGATAGTTTTATATTGTGCTCGTATTTTACTACATCTGAACTGCTTTTTGTGAAAATAGCAGTTTAACAGTTCAGAATATCTGAACTGAAATTTCACAGGAACAGAACCAACATCGGTATAACGTGGTTTATTTATTTTTTATTTATGTTATTATTTTTACACATTTAATATGTATGGAATAAAGTACATCTATTAACTGAATAAAGGACACAACTTTTTTTCACAAGGTAAAATGATCCTGTATGAGGCAGGTGGCAACCCATTTCTAAGTCTAATGTGACAATCAAGATTTGGAATTAACAAACATTTACCTTGAATGAAGATGCAGTATAAAAAATATCACCTTATCAAATACTGCAAACAGCTTGTTTTCAAATTGCAAGCATGAAACACATAATTATGCCTTTAAAGTGATTTGACAATTATGTTTAAAATAATATTCTAAAATACATAGAATAAAACATAAAAACAATATTAACATATCAAATTAATACATAGTAGTAAAATAGTAGCAAAGTAGTAACATATAGTAATATGTATTAACACACTGTACGAACATAATGTAAAATAATCACATATACAGTACATATATAAATATTATAAAATATATAAAATTTAATATACCCATTATACATTCTTTTTCTTTGTATTTCTTATTGTGTTAAGTTTTACTTGGATAGTATTTAATTTAATACATATAAGACATTTTGAAATGCATATTATTACACCTTTTCCTAACATTTGATGACAAAAATTATGAAAAATTACAACGCTGTCTACACCAAGCAGTAATTCTTATAACATTTGTCCCAGAACACTGTCAGTTGACTGGATTGCCTACGTAAGGAAAGCTAGGAGGTTGTACAGTTATCTTCTGTGGTATTATTCTAAACTATACAACCTACTACCTCACCCTGAAACAGGCTTTACTTACTTTAAATAACAGAAAATCAAGGTATAAAAGATTAGAATCCATCAGGAAATCAAAAAACAGATTAAAGAAAACATTTTGGATTAAAATAAAGACACAAAACTTTTAAATTCCAAAATAATCTTAAAAATAAAGCTGTACCCCAACAATATAAGCTGATGCATCTTTTAAAACATTAAATAAGACATAACCAGTCTTGGGTTATGACATGAACGTTCTATAAATGCATCTGTTGATAATAATCTATACAGTTCAATACAGTTATTCTCCAGTGGAATGTCAAATGTCTTTACTTATATTTCAGATATTGCTATCACATAAGAACATATTCACTATATTTCTCAGTGTTTTCATAAATGCTCGGACATCAATATTATTAGCAGTAGTATTAAAATACTGTTTAATATAAGTGATCTTACCCAAACTGAAAGGTATTACTGAGCAAGATGACATTACTTTTACTGTAATGAAGTGTTAGAGGATCTTATTTAGTTTGAAAAGCAATTTTGGGTAATTTGACATTTATATTATTTAAGTTACTTTAATGCAACAATAGGCAATTTTATGTAGAATTGATTTTAGTGCATCAATGGACAATCAAATTTAACATTTATATGTTTCACAGAATGGGGCTATTTGAAATCAAATTAGTTTTTATTTAGCCATGTGTGAAGTCACATAATATAAAAAATATTTTATTAAGTAATCTTATAATACACTTATATCCATGCACCATAGATGAGAAATTAAGAAATTATATACCAGGGCATTATATAGACCTCAGAAACTGTTTATTGATACACCAATTGGGACCTTGTGAAATTTGCATTGATGCACTATCAAGGGATCTCACAGAGCTCACAATAATGTCCATAAAAGCATCTCAATGCATTAACATTTATGTCCTAGTACTAATAGAATCTTTTAGACTTTGTATCACTTTTATTACAAAAATAACAATTAAGAAACTTAAGAAATTTAACTTGCCATCTTTGGAATTGACAAATTAGCGACAGTGACCTAACATAATTTATAATCTTACAAAATTAAGTGATACTAGAATATATAGCTTCAAAACACCACTGGAGTTTGTCACAGAGTTTGCATATTTGCTTCACAGGGAGACCTCACATATAGTATGCCAGTGAAACATTAGGCAATACCACAACATCAACGCATTATAATTTTCCAACAATTTACCTCAGTGCACCACTTGGGGAGGTTCCAGAATTTACATTCCTGCACAATCTGTCTCAGGATTGATATTGATTTATTATTGGATACTTCCAGTAAGAATACACATTTTTGTATTTAAATTACTACACTACTGCTTTTTTGACCACTGGGGAAAATTCCCAGAAAACATCAGCTGTTGTAGTATGAAGATGGACGTCACAGTGACCTCACAGACACATACCTGTAGACACGAGCTTGTGCCCAGAGTCACCACAAGTTCGGATCTACGGGTTTGTGGCAGCTGGCAGTGTTGAATCATACTGAAGAAAATTCTTCTACTTCTCAACTTTTTATACTTTTGAATGACAAAACTGAATAAAAATTTATAAGCAGTGTAATTCATGCTAACAAAAAGCTGCAATAGGGTGTGGTTCCACTATCCAGTCTACATCAATATTATTCAACTAAAAGGAAATACAAATAATAAAATAATTCATTTACAGATTCTAACAGTATTATATTATACAAATGTAGTTATATTAAAAATAAAATAATGGAAATATTTGCTAACATTCTAAAAAGTTCTAATCAATTATCATCAACGATAAATAAAGTTTTTTGAGCAAAAAAAAATAAGTAAACATTTGTTTATTTTTCTTTCAGTGAACAAATATTCTATAGATGCAATTTTATATGTGAATAAAATTGGAAAATACAGAATTATGATTTTAATTATTCACTTACTACTTTACTTACAATTAACATTTTCAATACAATTAAGTACAATATACCCCAGTACGTAAATGCTTCCAATTTTTCCCTTGCCATTAAAAAGAATATGAAGGTCACTATGAAGGTCACATCCACATGTTAGCACTACCGCTAGCCCGTAAATTCAACACGTTTAATATAATATATCTTAAACAGTGTTTTTGAGATCTAGGTTTTGCTTAATTTGATACATCATGTCATTTGGCTGTTAGCATTAGAAACAGAATGCTATAGTTGGTGTAGTGTTGTCCAAATATTTTTGCAGAGGTTTGAAGACATTTATAAACCTACGAACCACAAACACTTCAGTATAATTTTAAATAGAGCACAAACTTTCAAAGTAACTCTTTGAATAATAAAGTTATTGTTATTTTGGGCTGAAGTATACACATCTGTTTTTTTTTTGTTTTGTTTTGTTTTTTTTGTTTACTTGTAACTTAGTGATCTTGTATCTTAATATCTTAAAATTTTACTTTGATGGTTGGTAGAATGATATTGCGAATGACTAACATACAGAAAAGAATCCCGGCTTAAATTATCCAAGGTGAAATAAAAAAACAAACATGGGAAGGATGGGGGAAAAAAGAGGAAAATAGCATACCAGCAGAAGAAGGTGGCGTAAGGCGGCATGGATAGTGCTGACCTGTGCGTGGTCCAAACACTCGCTCTTCTTGTGGCCATAATACAGGCTTATGGTGCAGACTAGGCCGCCTCTGCTGCCAGAAATGTGTTTAGAAAATCTGGAATGAAAGGGACAGAGCAAAGTAGGACACAGTCTAATCGGTTTAGTTGCAAAACCAAATTATTTAATACAGACAGGTCCAGACCTGAACAGGCAGCATACACCGCAACCTACGATAAGAAACAGCAGCCCAAAGTCCCGACGTTAGATGAACACCACAATACGGCCAAATAATTGGTAGAAAAATGCCTGAAAAAACCCTGTGTCCCTTCCATGGCCCTCCTGGTGGCAGCTCCCATCCACATTTACCAGCAGCGGTGAAAAAAACACAGGACAGGGGTTCTGAAAAATGGTTCCGTGGAAGAGGAAGAGAGGGAGAAGGCAGAAAGGTCGAATGCAGTGAGATGTGGTCGAGGAGGAGTTTCAGCACTGCCCAGTCTACAGGGAAAGTGGAATTTGTGACCAAGCAAAGGAAAGGGTGGTGTTTTTTTTTTTTTTTTTGACGCTTCACTGTGCTCAAGTTTTTTGGATCACAGCAGGCTCCTTGGCTGCGGTTCTGACTCGATACAACAGTGCCAAATGTGCACAGCTCTCTTTGTCTTTAACTCGCAAAAATAGACCTTAACAGGGGAGCCGAACAGAATAAAATGTACCGTTAACTTAAAAATGTATGATTAATAAAAAAAAATTAAAAATTTAAAAAAACTAAGCAAAAGTTTGTGTCAATATGAACAAGGAGAGCGGGACATACCCAGGAAGAGTATTTTACAGTACAGTGATGGCCCAGAAGAGGATTCTAAGGCTAAAAAAGGAACGAAAAAAAAAAGAACTGACCAGAACTCAAATCTAAAAACTGAAAAGGACGGCTTTCACACCGGATTTCTGTTTCTGCAAATGTGCCATGTCTCTCTCTCTCTTCGGTGCACTGCACTTTCTCTCTCCTCCACAGCTCCCTCCTTCATTCCAGGCTGCAACCAATCCAAGCCACTCTGGAAAAGGGTGAGAGACATGGAGAAAGACAAAGAGAGACAGTTCTTTTTCTTTGCTTTGTCAAAATGGCTGAAGCAAGAAGAAGAGTTTTGAGACAGTGCTCGATTCCTTTTTGTGATCTTGTGGAAAAATCATGGACAGGATGCTGTCACATGTCTCTCTCCCTCATCTCCATGTCTTTCTCATTTCTCTGTATATTTCAGACTGTAAAAAATATTTGTCCACATAATAGCCACATGGAAAGTTCACAGACATGCGGGCATGTTCCCCATCCTAAAATACGCTTAAAATTAACAGTTTTGTCTCCATTCCTGCATATCAACATCCATCTGTCTGCTCATCTGCTCATCTGTCTATTCTAATCCCAGAATCTATTTGCTTGTTTACATGGCTTTTTTAATCCTGCTGCTGGCATGGATTTTCTTACACTCCCTGTCTGCCTTGTTTGTATGTGTTTCAGTAGCACACAGTCTGTCTGAATAGCCACTTTCGCCAGACACTGATTCATCTGAAACGAATTTGTGTGCTATTAGCTTTCTGTGCTATACATGAATAATAACATGAGCATTAAATTTCTAAAGCTTAATTTTTTTTATTTGTTTGTTGCTATTTAGTAGGCTTTTATTTCTTGCAGCATTCAAAAAGAATTTACTGTTTTATGTGCAATATGATGACACAAGTTTGTAGTGTGTCTTCATTCCAATATGGCTTCCTGCCATATGTAGCTTTACGTGACTGGGGAACTCTTTTCAGTGATGCACATACTGCAGTCAGATGGTGCAACACTGTATACATTCCCCAGGTTGTAAATCAGCAAAACAAGTAAATCAATCATGTATTTCAAACAAGAGAAATTTCAAAAGTGAACAAGGGAATGTAATAACCTTTTTTTCTAAACTTGCTATGCTTCATCTTTATTGTGTAAGTGATTTATTCTAGTTGAAAAAAAGCTAAATTATAGTACATAATTACAATGATGTGAACTACTAAATACAGTTACATAGAATTGTAAAAAAACAAACATTTGTTTTTAAACTTTAACATAATGCTCTAATTTGTAGATATATATGTCATCCTTCAAAGACGAGCAAGATCTATTTAAATAATAAAAAATCTAGCATTCTACATGAAGGAATAATGGTTCTAATAATCTATTTAAATTTTTCGGTACTCTTAGGGGTGGCCAAAGCATTATTAGCACAACACACACACACACACACACACACACACACACACATTATATATATATATATATATATATATATATATATATATATATATATATATATATATATATATATATATATATATATATTTTTTACTTATTGTGTGAAAATTGTGTGATAATTGTATCCTTCTTTTAAGTGCCTTGCTATGCCTTTACTGCTGAAACATTTACATTTGTAAACCAACTAATGTCTTTTTCTTAAATATGTGTATTTCATTAAGATTGCAATAAACAAGGGTATGTGTTAACGCAATTATTAAAGAGAATTATTTAGTTTTGTTTTGATTGCAAAAATTAAAAATTCTAATATATTTTGGGTATAAAATTAGACATAATAGACATGTTATTCTCCAAAACTGAAGGGACACAAACCTTTTTTTTTTTTTTTTTGATGCAGAACCATGGCATCTGCTAATTTGCTTCCCAACCTGTACTAGTGCTCTATTATAAAGAAAGCTCCAGACAGAGGGGTAAACAAAGAGAGCACCAGAACAGAGGGCAAAGCTACAGACTGTGGTTTCCCAGCACCCAGAAAACAAAAACTGAGACAAGACATAATTCATTTACTCAACTAATAATTCCTTTTGACCCTTAGGTGACTTTTATTTTAAAAATAGCTGGCACTTTACCCTTATGCTAACAAGAACATTATAACTAAGAATTGAATATACAATAGAATGTATAATAGAATATAACTATAAGAATAAAATCTTATCAAAAATATACAGTGAAAATATTGTCTTAACAAAGTAAAATACTAAATCATATAAGCCTAAATTAAAATCTAGACCAATTCAATGGAATTAATTACATGTAGAATACAATAAATTGCATAAAGTCATGTATATGAACCTTAGGAAACATAAACTGTTACATAAGGTAATTTTGTATTTATCTTCACTTACTGATCCTCACTTAAAAATCTATTCTCAGTACAACAGCTTTCATTTCATTATTGCTGCTAAATGATTCAAGATAGACCTAAGAAATAAATGATTGTTGCACTATTTGGACAAAAGTATTGGGACACTTACACATTACATCCGTAGGAGCTTTATGACATCCCAAGTCATCATGACACTTTTGCTGCTAACAGCTTACACTGTTTTGGGAATAAATAAGATAACGATAAATTTATCTATAAAAAACATTTCAGAGACAATGTTGTCTTCAGTGGGTTTGTGGAGAATGTCGAAGGAGCAGCCAAAGAATACTCAAAGTTTAGTACTGAGCAATTATGAGAGTCAAGGGTTTGACATATGTAAAAGGAGAAACAGACACCAGCAAAAAAATAATAAAGGACATTAGAAGGGTGGAATACAACCTGGTAATAGGGGACTTGGTAAATTGATATATAAGATGATTTTTTTAAACGGGAAGCCAGGGAACTGCCTAGAGAACATGGTTAATATGATCACTAGAAGGTGAATTTGTAAATAGGTTTTAACTAGAATACTAAATTTGATCTACTGTGTTTTTATTTTACTTCATTTTGAATAATGTGACAATATTGTTACAATAGTTGACCCTAGATTTGACAAATATTCAAAGTTTCTGTTTCACATTTAGACTAGGGAGATATGACACTATATACTACAGCATTATACATGCATAGAAACACATTTAATCCACAAAGGCATATAAGGCATATAACTTTTCAAAAACAATATGTTTGACTCTTTTGGGTAATGAATGCATGTGTACATGTTAAACAACAGAATCGTGTTAATAAAGTGGTGATGGTGCAAAAATGTGCAGCCCACTCTTCTTCTAGTAGAATTGCACATGAGATAAAATTTCAGAATGTACAACGAGTAACTCATAGTCATGGTACTCATAATGTGTAATCACCGTAGGCATGGTTATCTTGTACCTGCCCAAGCACATTTACCCTTGCCACCCACTGGCCTGTGCTCATTTTGTACTTTGTATTTTGCCTTCCTAGCCTTTGGCTCTAGCATTTACCTCATTATGATGCTATTTGTCTGTGTAAGCTAAAAAGTGCTTATGACAGTAAACCAGACACTGAGTCGTGAATGAGTGGCAGCTCAAAAGCAGGTGATTCATTTAATTTGTTGTTTGTCTTTGTGTCTGTGCAAAGCAGAAAAAAAAGGGGAATTAGAAACCGGAAGTGAGAGAGCGTCAGACATGTAGCAAGAAATACAGCACATTAAACATGTTGTTCAATTGTATCTGTGTCAAATTTCATTCAGACTGCCTAATGTTACACATTATTAAAAAAAATCATTATTTGAGTCTAGTAAAGTCTCCAGGCATCATTGTATCTGGGCAGGCTACACTTTTGCCAAAATCTAGGACAATGAGGATATCTTATGGCTCAGAATAGACCAGCTGGCAAGGAAGCACTTGTTCAGGCCACCACACTGGCACATCAATGTCAGATGAAGATTTGGGATGTTAGGGTTGCTCAGGTAGGTAGTTTGCAGCCAAAGTGGAGAATACCACTGTTGGTAGTGTTTGGTAAGGACAAAGATTAGCAGGGTGGGAGAGCCGTAAGGATCGCATTCTGACAGAATTCTGTAACACTTGCTGCCCCTGTACATTGTTCCAATGTGGGCCAGAAAGACGAAGGACTAAAGAAGTACATATGTTGTCCTTTGGCACAAGTAGCCAACCATGGAACAACAGTGGCCACTGTTGAGATGGAATGCGTGCAGGATATTGGCAAATTCAAAGCCATGTGCACGGAAGCAAGAAAACCAGAGACGATGCCCACCGCTCCATTATCTCCTCCTTTTCTTTATTCCCTTTAGGTTTTTTTTTTCTCGAAATACTGGTGTGACACTGGAAAACCCTGTCTGTCTGTGTGCCTACATGTGTGAGTATGTTGTTGTTTGTGTATGTGACCAGCACCGAACATGCAAGGGTGGAATCTGGATAATGTATGCTCAGCACCAACATTCTGCCCTGCAGTTTAGCACTAAGTAATAAGAGGAAGGCAACCGATTGTTTGATTAATATGGTGTGAGTGAAAACTTTGGTGCATTAACACCTGGTTTAAAGAAGGGTAGGGGCTTGAGAAACCTGCGGAGGTGGAAAAGGTTACATGTTCTGTGTTGTTGTACACCATTTTTTAATAAGAACATTTGTTTTCTGCCTGATGAAATGATCCAAAGTTTGGTTTTCCAGAGCTGACTCATTTAAATTGGCTACTGGTTCTGCGAGTTAAAGGAGTGAGAGTGCCCATGGCTACAGTTTTCCCTAATTAAACTTCAATAGCAATAGTTCACAACAATACACTGTCCAGTTTATTTGACTAATCGATAGATTTATCAGTTATGCAACACAAAAATCATTTTCATAATGCTTATAATGTAAATTCTCTTAAATTAATGAATTTTTTTTTTATTCCAATAATATTATTTTTCATTAAAATAATATTATAAAACGAGTAGTTCTGGTCATTTAATCTGTTTGGCTGAACCAATTGTTAAGCCATAATATTTCTGACAATAATGCACACTTCTGACTGCTTCATCCATCCATCCATCCATCATCTTCCGCTTTATCCTATATTAGGGTTGGGGGGGGGGTTTCCCCATGCCCATCCAGGGGACAACGTCTCGGGTGCTGGGCAGATACACCCAGGACAGGGTGCCAATCTATCGCTGGGAACACACTCACTCACACAGACACACACACAAACACACTCTATATGGGGCAATTTGGAGAATTCATTCATGTTTTTGGACTGTGGGAGGAAACCGGAGAACCCGGAGGAAACCCCCGCAGACATCTGGAGAACATGGAAACTCCACCCAGATTGTCATTTGAACCGGGAATCCCTAGTGCTAAGAGGTGAACGTGCTAAACACTAAGCCATATTTAATATTAAATATTATCAAAATATTATCGATTTTGTTTCTAATAAATGCATTTAATGACTTGTCACCATTTTAAAAAGCAATATGGCACTTGAGGTTATGTATTATTGTAAATAAATCACAGGAAAGTGGTGTAAACAGAAAAAAAACTTAACAAATAGCTAAACAAATTCCTATTTTAAGTCTTTGAATGGCTCTGGATTGAATCATCTGCCATGTCTGTTTAGTTACAAATGACAAGCAACATCTGTTCACAACTGTACCAACAAGCAGTGCCCCAAAACGTCTAACTCTGTCAGTTCATTCAATCATTCTCTTCCAAGATTAATCCTTGGACACTTAAATTTGTCTTTAGAGCCAAACAAAATAGCTTTATGACCTGTTTCAATACAGTCCGCAAAAGGCTGTTTCAGACAACCTAAGTGATATTACTAATGAAAGAGAAAGTAGTCTATAATCCTCCTTCAATGGAATGTAGTTAGCAAGATTATACTTCAGAGAGCATTACACCCCATGCTTACCTGATGACTGAAACTGGGTAAAACTTGATAATATAACACAAGAACTCCCGCATGTTTCCTTAGTCCCACAAAAATCGGTCTTAGGATGTTTTCCCTTTTGATTATTAAAAATAGGACCATGACATCTCAGCACCGTTAAGAGCAAAGCTTGAGCAAAAAGAATGTCTAATACGTCAGAATGTCTGATGCAGCTGTCACTGACATATGTTTGCATATCCATGAACATGTGTTGTGCATGCCTCCATGTTTACAGGTCTGTGCACATAGTAATTAACAGAATAACAAAGTTTTTTAAGTGGCACTGTCCTGTATTTTACTAAATTTCTTTTAAATATAATAGCATGTGGAACACACACACACACACACACACACACACACACACACACACACACACATTATATAGAGACAATTTAAATCTAGGCAATTTAGAGCAGTCCCCAGTGCTGAGAGGTGGACGTGCTACTATGTGTCATCACACCACTATGCTGCACCATAATTAAACACTGTTACGGTTTAACCACGGAACCGTGAGGAGTAGGTGGATCCGCTACTCGGAACGACGAAGTCGGGGGCGGGGATTTGTTGCCAACAAAGTTTATTAGCCACACACAGTAGGTACACAGTACTTCAGGGAACGTAACATTGACTGGTAAACACTGCGGCTGCGGAGCTGGGGTCTGACGTCACGGCGTCGTCGGCGTCCGACCTCAGCGGGCCATGTTCCAATCCACAGGGACGCACAGGGTGGAGTGTGGCTAAACACCAGGTAACGGTGGTAGAGCGCACTGCAACACAGAGACTCAAAACACAGAACCAACAGGAGACGAGGCGAAACTGGACGAGACGAACAGGACGAGGTGCTACAGGACAAGGCGAACAGGACGAGGTGCAACAGGGCGAGGAGACCAGGACGAGGCGAAACTGGGCGAGGCGAGAACAGGGCGAGACTAGGAACCAGAGACGAGGGGTGTGGGCCAGAGTGGACGAGGCGTAACAAGGGTAGGTGCACAAACCAAGACCATCTAGCCCCGAGTGACGGGAGCGAGCTGCTAAAATAAGGAACAGTGATCAGGAACCCAGGTGTGCATAATTACAGGGGCGTGAACACCGAGACCAACCCACACCATGTGACTAAATCAAACCGTGACAGTACGGGGCGTGAACAATCAGACAAACAAGACCATGTGACAATAACAAAGCATGACATACACTACGCACAACATGTGACCATAACAACGCAAACTAAGACTTACACATAACAGGTGACAAAGACAAAGCATGACATAACACTAAACACAACACGTGACCATAACAAAGCATGACAATACACTAAACACAACACGGGACCATAACACAGCATGACAAAGGCTAAACACAACACGGGACCATAAAACAGCATGACAAAGGCGTAACCAGACTAAATAAGGGGCGGGGCTACCCCAGGAAGCACCACCCCTCCGTGACCGACCATAACAAGACACATTGTATAGAATTTTGCTTTTGAAATACGTTTTATGTTGTTTTTTGTAATTGATAATTTTGTTTTAAAAGCTCAAATATCTAAATATTGTCACGTGTATTGTCTCATGTTTCATGAGTTTCAAGTTAATTTATTCATAGAGTGCTTTTTACAATAATACAAAAGTCTTTAAAAAAAACTTGTCTTAAATTAAAAGTCTAAAAAATTAAAGTAAATTTTAAGAGTTCTGAATCAAAACCTCCAAAGAGCAAACTGAAGCTGCAGTGGCAAGAAAAAACAACTTATTTTATTAAGTGTTCTAAATAAAATTTAAATCTGACATTTGGGCTAAACTAAAACTAATCAATTAAGTATTTATGTCTTTATACATAGCGCTTAAAGTTTCTAGGTGAAACAACAACATGTACATTTTAAATTTAAATTAAGCTGCATCAGTCTGGTACTGATACAGAAGCAGCGATATGCAATTAACTTAAATACATAAATAGTAATAAGGGGTTGCAACTAAACTGACCATCCTGCAACTCAGCAGATATGGCAGTGTAAAAAAAATGAGGCAAAGAATATTCTTTCGCAGAACCACATAATAAATATAATCTATAAACACCGTAACCCCCTATTGATTTATTTTTATATGAGCATTAGACTTTAAAACTTCATTAATTTCAAAGTTCTTTTCTTAGTTTTAGGACATGTCATTTTACTTATCATTTTAATTTGCACTGTAGCATTCATTACTGATGCTGTAGTTAATTCCAATAACCTTAATAGTCTTTTCATTCTTCTTACCCCTGTTTCCATTAGCGTTTGCCTGATCAAAAACGCCAACTTGCCCTGTCCTGAGTATCCTCCTCCATTCCATGTCCACCCTTATCGCATCCATAAACCTCTTTCTTAGACTTCTTCTTTTCCTGCCTGGTGGAATCCTCTTTGTCCTTCTACCAATATAGATCTTATACACAAACCCAAACCAACAAAATCTTGCCTCCTTCATTTTTATCTTAAAACCTCTTACCTGTACTAACCCTTCCAAAGGTTAGTACCAAAAGGTCCTTATTACTGTAGACTGTTCATCTACTGGCTTAGTACTGTGATCTAAACTTTTACTCTGGCTGATTCTCAACTATCACCCATCAATCCTGCAACTCTACATGATCACTCCACTTTTTCACCTCTCTACACATTATCTATTATTTAGTACATTCAACCCCAAGTATATAAACTTATCCATTTCTTTACCTCAAATTAACCTTTCTGCCAGCTTCCTTTTCCAGGAAGCTGGCAGAATGAATGAATTCCAACCTGCTCTCTCCTCTTACCACAGATCAAAGTCATCTACTAACATCATACTTCACAGAGAGTTCTACCCAACCTTGTCATTCAGCCTCTCCATGATCATTGCAAAGATTAAGGACTTGATCTCTGATACAGCCCCACCCGCGATTTAAACCCATGTGTCATTCCTATTGCACATATCACTGCTGTCACAGCATCCTTATGCACATCCTGCACCAACCTCACATAGTTCTCTGCCGCTCCCCATTTCATCATCCAACATCACAATTTCTTTCTCTCGCTTTATTTCTCCCTCTTTTTTTTTAATTCTCTTATCTAAAAACACACAGTGCCGTTCCTTCTTACCTTTCATATCTAGATATCGCTTTACTTTTAGCACCATCACACCAAAAAAACAGTTTCCAGAGCCAGCAGCCCATCAAAGATAAAAACCAGCAACACACTTAAGTTAAAGAAGGAAATCATAAAAAAATATGAGCGTGACATTAAGATTTCTGAAATTCCATTGTGTTAAAAAGGGACTAATGTAGCAAAAGGCATGAATGTGCTTACAAAACAGAGATTAAAGATTTTGAACAGTTATAAAAGAATATAAAATAATGAATATTTAATTTATTTGTTCTGTTTTCATTATTAAACTCTACATTTATTCTGCCCTAAAAGTAATTGCTCTTAAATTAACTCTACATCTTTCTGTATGTTTAAATGTGATTTTATTTTCGAATAATAAATTTGTTTGGTTTGTATTTTATAAATGTGGGTCACAACTTAATGACTATGAGATGTGGGTTCTGGACTGAGACCAGTTAAGAACTCCTGGTCTAAGGCACATGTGTACATTATCCAACCTCCTCTTTCATACCCTACTCACATCAGCATCGTTGTCTTCCTTTTTAGCATCTTTTATAACTTTCTGTCAGGATTCTCGCTACCCTCCAGTCTGAACTATTTGGTTTTGTGTCCTTTTTGGTTTATGTACTACACTTGAGTTCCGTTTTTCCAAGTTTCGGTTTGTTTTCTTTTTATGCAGCTGTACCCGATTTCAGTTAATTACTTTGTGTCACATTACCTGTCTTTTGTTATTTAAGCCTTCCCCCGCTCTCTCATTACTGAGAGAGCTTCAACTACGATATATGTCTGTTCGGGTTGTGATGCTTTGTTTGAGTTACTGTTTATGAATAAATCGCTTGTTACTGGAACCTGCTGCCTGTTCTGCGTGGTTATCGCTACACTCACCAGGACCATTGTGATTCGTGACAGAAGCTCTCTCCTACTATCTGCCACCATTATCACGTAGTTCGTATTTTCATTCCTTTTTTTCCGCTCTCTGGTTTCCAGGCATTCCATGGTTGCGTTGAGTCCTGGGTCACTGCTGATCGTCGAATGGCCTATCCTTCTACTTCAGCGGAGTAGCCCGGTAGTTAGCTGTTTCAGTCAGCCTGTCTTTATTCCCTCGCATTTGTGGCTTCCCATTTGCTGTAGTCAGCCTTGGGTTTCATGTTTAGCCGCTCCTGTATATTTCGTTTTTTGGGTTTGTGCCCCAGGTTTGTTTGTGTCAGGTTTTAGCATTTTTTTCTTGGATTTTGAGTGGGTTTTCGTGCTGCGGTTGTTCCGCACACCGTGTCCAGGGTTTGCGCTTGTTTTGGTGTTCTGTTTGCTCGAGGTTTTTCGATTTAGTGCTAGATGTTTGCTCTTTTTTCTTTTTTGGGTTTTCTGTTCCATTTTAGTCCATTTTGTTCCTGTTCGCTACTCTTTTAGCGATAGCTTTGTTTTGATGTTGGTTGTTACTCCTCCCCTTTTTTGTGTTTCTTGTACTCTATTGGGAGGTTTTTTGGTTTCAGGGTTTTTCTTTGGTATGGCGGCCCGGAGGGCTTAGTATAGGGATGATGACATCATTTGGTGTTATGCCTATGAGTCACTATGTACTGAGGAAGACATTGATTGCCCAATTGACTCCGATGAGATAATTTGTGACTCTGCATTCTCTAACTATATCCTCCCCACTTATACACCTGAGTTATGGTCTGATGACCACCTTGGCTCTGTTAGGCCCCTCAGCGCATCTAGGTGCAAACGCCAGTCCAGGTGCCGAGATAAGGTTAAGGGTCAACCCCCCCCCCATGACAGGGGGAAAGGGGTCTCCGCTGATGCTATTGTGGGTGTATCTGTTCCCAAGAACTTAGAGAGTTCCACAAGGACTATGGGATCTACTTTTTCAGACATGCCCAGTCTCCCCTATTTTTGTGGTCTTCCGCCTTTGCTTTGTTCCCTCCATCACTCCTGTTTCCCCGATTTCCCGGTTTGCATTCAGAGCGCCCCCCTGTGAGTCAGACTGCGTTCGGAACGCCCCCTGTGAGTCAGACTGCGTTCGGAGCGCCCCCTGTGAGTCAGACTGTGCTCGGCGCGCCCTCTTTGAGTCTTTCTGCTTTCAGAGGAACCTCCTGTAATTTGGCTTGCTCACCAGGTTCCTTCTGCGACTCAGTCATTGCTCCAGGTTCCTCCCACTACTCAGTCGGTGGTCCAGGTACATAGTGAGGATAACACCTTCTACTCTGGGAGAGATGCTTTTAGAGCCGCGAGAAACACGAGGGAATGCCCCTACACCAATTTACTGGACGACGGGGTCACAAGCCATCCTGGTGAGGCGTCCAGTGGTCTTCCCTCCAACACACCACCACCAGCTCATCGCTATTGTCAGTCGCTTCCTACTCTCAACTCTTGACCTCCTCAATTATCGCTCTTGAACTCTCGTTCGGTCTCACTTCCTTGTTGTCCTGCTTTCATTTTACTCAGCTTTCGTCTGTTCTTATCTTACTCATACAGAGCTTTACAGAATCCCTGGTTCTTGTGGTCTAACTTCTTTAATCTGTCTCAAACAACACTCATACCCTCCTCATCTCTTGTTCCACAAGTGTGCCTATTTCTGCAAGAGAACCTGTGTGTTTTACCAGTGTGCATGTTCCTGTGGAATAGAGCCAGGCTGTTTTGCAAGTAAAAGTCTGCCAGAGTAAAGCCCACATCTGTTACATGGAGGTATGTAGAAGACACTATACACATAGATACGTTAAAAAGTGACTACTGAGTCTCACAACATACCCCTCGAATGGTGATGTAAGATGTTCCAACTACTGACATATATACTGATCTCTCCGCTGCTTGAGATCAAAACTTATATATGTTGTGCTGTGTTTGATACCTTTGCCTGTATGCTTACTTGTGCTTATCCTTGTGCTGCCTTTGGTACCTGGCTCCTTTATGCACTCATCAGATTATTTTCCCCAGACAGTTCTGCACTAACTATTTAGCTTAGCACTAGCTTTCTTTTTGCTTTAGACAACAATGTGTTTGTCAGTTCTACATTAGCTCCTTATCATCATTTTTCATTATATTTGGATTCAGAGACAAGATTATGAAACATTCTGTGCTGAGGACGGAGAATCGATTGACTCTGATGATTTTTCAGTTGATTCATTGTGGGTTCAGGACATTCTTCCTATGGGTACCAGTCTTTGTTTGAGGAATTTGTGTTCAGATGACCCTTTTAGGTCAGTAAAGCCCTTAGCTTTTCCTCTTTTACCAATTTCCACCAAAATGTCCCTGGTTCTTGTGGTCTACCTTCTTTAATCTGTCTCAAACAACACTCATACCCTCCTCATCTCTTGTTTAGTGTAAGTGGTGTGTCTGCCAGAGCAGGTGCAGCATCTGTGTCTCCTTCCTGCACAAGTTGTTGTCTTTTCCCTGCATATGTGAAGCTCTTTGTTCCACAAGTGTGCCTATTTCTGCAAGAGAACCTGTGTGTTTTACCATTGTGCATATTCCTGTGGAATAGAGCCAGGCTGTTTTGCAAGTAAAAGTCTGCCAGAGTAAAGCCCACATCTGTTACATGGGGGTATGTAGAAGACACTATACACATAGATATGTTATAAAAGTGACTACTGAGTCTCACAACATACCCCTCGAACGGTGATGTAAGATGTTCCAACTACTGACATATATACTGTATCGGTCAGCACCAAATAAAACAGTATGTAATCATTTTATTTAGAATTAAAAAAAAACTTAAAAACACATTAGATCCAGCAAACACGTTTTCAAAAAACTGAGAATACAAGTGTGTGTGTGTGTGTGTGTGTGTGTGTGTGTGTGTGTGGCTCTCTAAATTTCTACGGACATGCATTAACTATTAGGCGTCTGGTCAGGACCTCTATTTTGAAGCCTGACTCCCAGCAATCAGAATCAGAATCAGGTGTATTTGTCACATACGTAGATATACATGGTACAGCCAGCAGTGAAATTCTTTCCTGACTTCTCCACATAAAGTTAAAATTTGTTTAAAAGGATAAGAAAAATAGAATAAAGATTCAATAAAAATAAAATAAAATTTAACTATGTATTTACACTGTGCAAATGAAATTTTAAAACTAAGAGAACTACCTTAGAGAAACGAAAGCACAGAAGCATGCCTGTCTCACCACTGAGGCAAAAAATGCCATCTTAACACACAAAATGGTAGCGGCCAGCGAATGCCGGCTTCATCTTCGAGGCAGCGCACTAATCGCTTCACCAATCATAAAACGCTGCCTAGGAGGCGTAATTCGTAATTGTCGGGTTTCACCGACATATATATCACCCTTCTCTTAACCCAGGTGAGACCGCATTGTTTTTTGCCTCGGCGGTGAGACAGGCATGCTTCTGTGTTTGTTGTGTTTACTCATTGTGTGCTTTCGTTTCTCTTTAGGATCTCAGCTGCCCAGCTTAGGACACAGGTACCCCCCAGCGATTTGTAGATCGACGGGGTTCCAGGTTTGTAACAACTTGTGGTAATTAGGACCAAAGAGGGACAGTTGTTTTTTTATGCCAGGATTCTCAAGAGGTTTTTTCTTTAATTAGTTTCTGGCAGTCAGGATCACCTCATGCAGTAAGCGCAATCCCTTTTTCTTTATTCTTGCCTTTATTCAAGTACAGTCAAACCACTAGCTCGCCGCCGTTAGGGGAGACGATTGGTGAACATGTATTCTTTCCTTAGCAAGAGTCTCTTTCTTCCTGCAACCCTAGATTGGGGAGATGGACAGCTGTCGACCGCTGTTGTGTAGATTCCGGGCCTGCTGATAAGTTCATTGACTGCGCGTTAGCTCGTCGTCTAGGGATTCCCACGGCCAAGATTAACCCAGCACTTCATATTATTGCTGTGGATGGCCGGCCGGTCGCGGGGCCCAGTTACCACAGCTACTCAACCTCTCACGATGAGCATAAACAAGCATGCGGAAAAAATCATGTTTTTCCTAACCCAGATACCACAGATGAGAATAATATTGGGATTCTCGTGGATATGTAAGCATAACCCCCAGGTTCCCCATCTTTTCTTGGGGAATGTGCTGTCTGGACACTTGTCTGTTAGAAAAGCCAGGCCTCACCAAGGTCCCTTCAGTCTAGCATGAACTCGCAGATGTTTTTAGTGAGTCTAGAGTGCGGAAGCTACCCCCTCACCGTTTCTATGAATGCATGATTAACTTGGTTCCCGGTGCTTTTCCTCCTAGAGGATGCCTCTTCTCTCTGTTGGGCCCCAAGAAGGGGACAATGGAGAGGTACATCCAGGAGGTTCTTGAGCCCTTCCTCCTCCCCAGCTGGGACAGGATTTTTCTTTGTTGAAAAGAAGAAGGATGGTTCTCTACGAGCCTGCCGAGGTCTAACTGCCATTACTGATGGATATCCACTGCTCTTGATAGGAACAGCTTTTAAAGCTCTGCAACAGGCTTCAATCTTTACTAAACTGGACCTACGCAGTGCTTATAACTTAATCCATATCAAAAAGGGGGACAAATGGAAGACTGTGTTCATCACACTCACTGGCTCACTCACTGGTGATGCCATGTGGCCTGATGAATGCACCTGCCATCTTTCAGCGCCTTATCAATGAGGTTCTTCGGGAGGCCCTAGACCATTATGAATATGTCTACCTCAATGATGTACTGATTTTCAGCCGGTTCCTCCAGGAACATGTAGGGCATGTCCGACGGGTTCTCCAACTCATCATTTGTTCGTGAAGGTGGAGAAATCTGTTTTCCACACCCCCACCCTGAACTTTCTGTGGTTTGTGGTAGCTAACGGTTCCCTACAGGCGGACAGGGCAAAGAGAGATCACTCCAATGCTTTTTGTGCTTTGCCAATTACTTTTGGCGGTTTATTCAGGGCTTCAGTACCAGTGAGGGCTCCTTTAACGGCCCTCACTGGTACGGGGCTGTTTACTTGGACTGTTCAGGCACAGCAAGGGTTTAACAAGCTTAGGGCCCTCGTGATGTCTGCAGTGGTTTTGCAGCTTTCCAATCCTGAGGAACCCTTTGTAGCCGAAGTGGACGCTTCAGGCATAGAGGTGGGAGCAGTCTTCTCTCAGAGAACCGGGAACGAGCAGAAACTCCACCCTTGTGCCTTCTCACACTGCCTGATGCCTGCCGAACGAAATTATATGGTAGGAGACAAGGCGTTATTAGCAGTAAAAGTTGCACTTTAAGAGTGGTGCCATTGGCTACAGGGGGCAAAGCAGCAGTTTGTGATGTGGACTGACAAGAAAAACTTAGCCTCCATATAGCAGACTAATTGGCTTAATTCACGACAGGCTCGCTGGTCGCTTCTTTTTTTAGCCATTATGACTTTACATTGATGTATAGACTGGGCTCAAAGAACGGAAAGCCAGATGCCCTGTCAAGTCAGTTTGAGGTGGAGCCTAGCGACAGTGAGTCCAAGTCTATTATCTTGCACAAGTTACTTGGGATATCTTAAGGGTGGTTAAGGATGCCCAAGCGGGCGATCCCAGCCCAGGCTTCTGAGCAACTGTACCATTGATGGTCCGCCATCTAGTGTTTCAGGGGCCACACTTCCTGATTTTTCGCTCACCTGGGGGTTACTAAAATCCTTCCCTAAGTGCTGCTTTTGGTGGCCTAAGATGGAGGAGCAGGTCAGAGATCTCATTCGATCATATTCTGTCTGCACTGCTAAAAAGAGCCCTTTGGGCAAACAAGTTGATTTGGGCCAAATTCACCCACATCACCATGCAACATTCGGCACTTGGAATGTAGTCATTCGAGGCCCAGTTCGGGTATCCATTAGTGGTCCTCTGTTCTACATTTTTTGCAGGTGTACTTTTTGTAGATTTAACTAGGTGTGTAAAAGATGCTATAATTTATTTCAGAAAGCCTGTTATTGCATCACACTCTTCCTTTTTTTTAAACTTTTCAACTGTGATTGGCAATAGCGATGTTTGTGCCTAGGGTTTCACCTGTCAGACTGGTGGGGTGGATGGGCTGTGGGGTCGTTATGCATATCAAAAGCTGCATGATGACCCCTAAGGGTTAGACAAAATATTTAAGTCCTTAGGATTTAAAACGTTCAGGAAACTGAGTGGTAGGCTACGTGTTAATTAGGGCTACAAAACAACACCCAACATTAAAGCTGTCTGGATCCTACTTGCTGAACAGAGGCAGGTAGAACTCATCCTACAGGTAGGAGAGTCGCGTCTCAAATTACTATGACTCCCATTCTTACAGACATACACACACAGAAGGAAAGCAAAAGAGAGAGAGGGAAGGGGAGTGATGACACACTCACAGACTCCAGCAGGAAATCAGAACAACGCAAAAAAACTTCGAATAGAGAATCGCACCAGGATATTCCGTCCTTATGAATAGTTTTATTACCTTGGCATTGCCTACCTAGGCCCTTCTATAAAATAGCTCAGTTACCTGTGTCACTTGCAAAGATGCCAATTGGCATGGAAATGTAGATGGTTAGACTAAGAACAGCGCAGCTTTATATAGGCACTCGTACACCTAAATAAATTCACACCTGATTGCTGCTTGGACCGGGAGACTCTGCTGCCACCTAGCATTCATATGTCCCTTACACAGCACCTAGCTTTTAAAGGGAGTGGCAAATGGCACATTGATTGGTTAATTGCACGTTACACCCAAAACACAACCACAAATTCATTCATTCATTATCTCCCGCTTTATCCTCTATTAGGGTCGCGGTGGGGTTCCCCATGCCCATCCAGGGGAGAACGTCTCAGGCGCTGGGCAGATAGACCCAGGACAGGGCGCCAATCCATCGCAGGGCACACACTCACTCACACAGACACACTCTATATGGGGCAATTTTGAGAACTCAATTGACTTCATCCATGTTTTTGGACTGTGGGAGGAAACCGGAGAACCCAGAGGAAACCCACGCAGACACGGGGAGAACATGGAAACTCCACCCAGATGGGGATTCGAACCGGGAATCCCTAGCGCTGAGAGGCGAACGTGCTAACCACTAAGCCACCGTGCCGCCAGCCACAAATTATTAAATAAAATAGATTTCAATTATAATATAACACATGCCGTTTGCACATTTTTACAGAGCACAAGGGGTACTTTTCTGGTCTACGTGATAGCAAAGACACACTGACACTCGAAATCAAGCAGCATTGCGTATGTATCTAATGTATCAATGGGTTGCTAAAATATGATCCTTTCATAATTCAATAATGTTAAGGAACAGTTATTTTTTGAAGTACTCCCAATACCATAAGACTATGTTTATTATGACAGCATAATTATCTAAATAATAACCCATGAGTGTTCAGTGTTCATACACATTCAGCAGTGATTTCAATTTGTTTCAAAGTGGTGAACCATCCTTGAATGTAAAGAATATGTATTTGATGATACTTAACTTATCATCAAACTTAAATACTTAACCTTGATGACCTCACAATGGTACTAGAACCTTTTCAGTGTTTTTTTTTTTTGTGTCTGTTCTGTCTTTTAAGTGTGTCTCAATTTCTAAATTTGAATACTTTAAAAACATTTAAATGTATTACTGATAACACTAAAAACCTTGTCTGTACATTTATCCATTATAGGTTCCATATAAATTAATAAATTGCATTATTCAGTTTTTATTGCATTTTAAAATGTGTCACATTTTTCTAACTAGACTTCCTAAGTAAACTAGTCCATCAATTTTAAACATATTTGCAGTGAGTTACTCAAAGGATAACAATTTAAGCAATCTGTTTTATTGTATATATGTGGGTAACCTCTCACCAAATTGATACGCCTCGGTAAAGGAATCTAAGCTATGCACAAATGCACTGTTAAGTTATTACCTATATTGATTTAGCACAGGCCTAACTCAAATCAATAGAGCCATCAGCCACTCTTGAAAATTGATTTGTCCTTGAAGATTTTGATAAGATTTGTTAAGATTTAACACTTTTGAATTAAAAGTCTACAGTTGTTCTTGAAATGTGTCTAGCTATAAATCAATTAATTGGATTGATTTATAGTGCATTTCTTTATGTATACTGCTAAATGTTTTATTCTTTTTTATTGGTGATCATTCTGTGACTAAAATTAGTTTTATATCAATCTACAAATATCCTGACCTTTGCATGCAACATCGCACAAATTTTTTTTAACATATGTTCACTCCTTTTAATGAACTTCGTCATTCAGCAAACTGCATCCACCAACTGAAAACTGACTGCAAAATCTGCAACTAAATGTAATGCCAATAAAGCACTGACATAAAAGGGAGTTTTTTCTTGCCACTGTCGCTTCGGCTTGCTCTTTGGGGGTCTAAAAAAAGCACAAGCATAAAAGGGAGTTTTTTCTTGCCACTGTCGCTTCGGCTTGCTCTTTGGGGGTCTAAAGGCTTTTCATTCTGTAAAGCTGCTTTGTGACAATGTACTGTTGTAAAAAGCGCTATATAAATAAATTACTTGAACTTGAACTTGAACATAATCTAAATAATAAGAATTAAAGACTGCATATAACTGGTAACTGATGCTAAATCAGTTACCAGTTATACCTAACTGGATTGTATCAGGGCATGCACATGAAAATATTTGCATTTTGTAGAAATACAAAAAAAGCAAAAATACTTAAAATTACAGGCTTGCTCTAAGACCTGTTTGGGGACATGTTTTAGAGAAATAATGGACTGTAGATTTGCTTGGGTACTTCTTAATATCCTGCTAAGTACATTCTTAAGTTTAAGAGTCCTTTCCCAGCCCCACAAACTGATGCTCTTCCCCCATGCCTCATTTTGGTTTAAAGCTCTTCCTTGTGAGAACACAGATGGAAATTTGCTCAAGATCACCAGGGCAACCAGAACTCTATCTTTTTTGTAAAGTCTTCTATAATTAGATGCAACAAAACAAGATGGTTTGGCCATAATGATAATCATATGGAGAAAAGATAACTCCATGCTGCATCATGTTTTGAAGCTCTTTGAGTGGATTTCATTTTATTTTTATTGCATATGTAGAGCATAGTTTTTTGCTATATATTAATAGAGAATTTATATATATTAATATAAAATTACGGAGCCCCTAAGGTGACATAAGTATTTTTTTTAAATTTATGTATGTAGTGAGCACAATATACTATGTGCGTGCTGCACAGCAGATATGAAGTTGTGAGAACAAGATATTATCTTATGCTCAAGCCTAAAGACATCTCACATGCCGTAAAGCCTGAAAATGGCTTCTATGCTGTAAGCCTGAAGATGGTTCCTATGCCTTAATGCCTGAAGATGGCTCCAATGCCGCAAAGCCTAAAGACGGCTCTCATTCCATAAAGCATAAAGATGCCACCCATGCCGCACAGCTTGAATGTGGCTCTTTATACAGATACAATTTACCTTATCAAGTAAAACATGCTGTATGACTGTATCATGACATATGCTTGTGCGCATCACTTACTATGTCGTGAGGATGCTATGATATATTGTGTATACCATTTAGTATCTCGTTCACACGACATGCTCTTTAGGGGGGTCTGTTAAGACCAATATTTTACTTATACATGTCTTTCTTTTTGATAAAATGTTGGTTCAGGCACGGTGGCTTAGTAGTTAGCACATTCACACAAAACACATTAAATCAAGCTATAGCAAGCTATATTTTAATCTGAATCCATCCATAAACTATTACACTTACATGTTAATCAGTAGAGGAAGACTGTGGTGTTAACACTGTGACGGTAGTGCGGTGGCACTGGGGGGAAGGAAAGGCGGAGCCAACAGCATTGTTCATGGGGATTAATTAGCGCACCTGAGGCGACTCCGCCTTATGAGAGTGTGCAGCCTTTATTATCTGTAACATCACATGACCTCAATGACATTTGTAATTTAAATACAGTGTTAATAAAGTCTGTTTCTGTTGTGGAGAAATCCTGCCTCTGTTCCTCATTCGTAAAGAAATCTTAAAGACACAGACTAGACTCTATAAGAGCAAGAAAGACCAACTGATAAAGACATGTTTGTGGCCTCAGCGAAATCAGACTGACTGGTGCCTTTCATCCATCCAAAAAC
The DNA here is from genome assembly GCA_019802505.1 of Corydoras sp. C115. Classification (NCBI taxonomy): domain Eukaryota; kingdom Metazoa; phylum Chordata; class Actinopteri; order Siluriformes; family Callichthyidae; genus Corydoras; species Corydoras sp. C115. Next base: position 957,021 of record JAFMOC010000211.1, on the reverse strand, counting down.
ACTGTAGGGCACCTGCTGGGGTGAGAGATAAACAAAGAGTGATGACAAAAAAAAGGGAAATGTCAGATAGTCAATGGAAAAATGAGTTATTAATGCTGAAGGATACTAAAATTTAACACACATGAAAAACTGTGATTTAAACAAAATAATTATGTCATTAATGAAATGTAAAATTAAATTAAATGTAAAAGTGATTCACAAAGCTTTACTAAAATTAAAAGGTATATTTTTCTAGCTTAGGTAAGTAAATGTTAAATACTAAGATACGTTATAAATCCTCACCTGTCACGATCGGGCGGCGCTGTCCGTACGAAGGCGGTGCAGCGCGGTGCGGTGTGGTTGAAGGAAGCGAGCCAGGCGACCAGGTAAGCAAACAAAGAGCAATTTTAATAGCTGAAGTCAGCGGGAACGCCGCTGAAGGCACGGCGAGACAAAACACTTACGAAATAACAAAACCAAACCAAACACCCGACGTAGCATCTATGTGTCCATACACAGATACACACAGATACACAATGTGGGAGTGGCCTAGCCCTCCCAACCTGACATCACCATTTTTAGGATTTGATTTAAATGCCAGTCCTGTCTTTTTGCGTCTTTGTTATGTCTTTTTTAAATATGTCACCAATGTACTTTACATCAATTCTGCTAAATGCCAAAATAAAAAAATACATTTAGTTTTTAAAAAAGTTTTTAAAAATCATAAAACAAATTATTGATCAGAATATAGATAACATTCTTCTTGTAATTATTTTTAAATGTACTAAATAGTTAATCACAACGTTTTAATCTGACCTCTTTTATTGCTTTTTCTGTAAATGTCAATTCTGGCAGTAACTTATTTTATGTTAGTGGCACAGTAAGTGGTTAAAGTGGTTAGCGATTGTATGTAAACATACTTGTGGATGTCTGATTTATAGTTCACATTTATTTCAACTGTTGGTTTCTTTACATATTACATGTAAATAATAATAAACGAATAACAATTACTGTAATAACATTTACCAAGATAGTAAGAAGTTTAGCCTGATGGTTATACCTCAAATGTCCTAGTGTTAATAACATCAATGATATTACAACATAGAGTTATTATAAAAGTTGTGTTAAAATCTTGTAAGTTGCTGTTTGAAATTATTTTATCCTTTTTAATTAACTATGCATATCTGATTAAATGAAAATTGAGACTGCTCTGTGTGAAAGGATATACATGTCATAATACCGCTTACCCTTTCTCACACCAAACTCTACTCTCCTGCTCATTTTCAATCAGACAGAAAGTGAGAGAGGAATAGAGAAGCCTCTTTATTCTGAATGTATGCTTCTCTTTCACTTACACACTCTCCCTAAAGCACACACCACACACACACAGTCTCAATGCTGGATGGGTGGCTCCATGGTTACCTGGCACTGTGCCATCTCATTACACCGCCAATTGATTCTGGTGTGCCGCCATGTCCGTTAACCCCCCCCCCCTCACCCCCCCCAAAAAAAAAACACCACCCCAACACCGCTACACCAATCTATCCACCAACATGCATGTATACCCACCCCCCAACATCCTTTCTCCCTATCCTTCTCCATCCTCCACTCCACCCCCAACAGCCAACCTGCCATTATACAGCTGAGACTGTCTGGGGTATGGTCTGCATACTGAACACCAACCATCGAGCTCACAAATACCAAACAGCATTTTTACACATTTTTACTTTAATATTTTACTCCCTTGAAACTGGACTTAGGTGAATGTAGTGTAAGAGTTTTTTCTCCTTACAAATTTCAATTGCAATTGTGACTAACTCACTTTTGATTTTTCTTTCACAGGAATTTATGATGTATGCATTTACTTATAAAGTGTCACCATGTTTGATAAAATTATATATTTCATTTATTGTATTATTTCAGGTATATATATTCAATGAATATTAACAACAAAAAGCTGCAAATACATTTACACTGTCAATTAAGCATATTTAGCCCATACTGAATTGAGATCTAGCTAAAAATTTAAAACACTTATTAGAACTATTATTTCGAAGTTTGGAATGATGGGGTTACCAAGAGGTCCTTACCAAGAGGTCCAAACACAGCAGCTACACAGCAGCTACTCACAAGACACAAGATTACTTAAATGGCAAAGTGCTTTCTCCTTGACATAACAAAGGATTGGATAGTTATCTATTTTTTAATTACCACTGAATGTAGTCCCTTGTGTTTGTATCTTTTTAACTCTAATCAATATATATATATATATATATATATATATATATATATATATATATATATATATATATATATATATATCAAAACCCATTGCTGACAGCTCCGTTTCTCCCCCATTGCATAATAAGCATAATAAGACGTTTTTATAGCCATAAAATAGTTTTAGACAGGTCAATTAATTCAGACGGAGCATTACTAAAGGCCTAGGTGCGAAATGCATGGGCCGCCACTGACACACACACACACACACACACACACACACACACACATATATATATATATATATATATATATATATATATATATATATATATATATATATATATATATATATATATATTCAACTAATTCAAAACTCTGCAGCCCGACTCGTGTTTAACCAGCCCAAGCGAACTCATGTCACTCCATTACTCACTTCCCTCCATTGGCTTCCTGTAGCTGCTCGCATTCAGTACAAGTCGCTGACTCTGGCATACAGAACCATTTCTGGATCTTCCCCCTCTTACCTTCACTCTATCTTTTCAAAATACACTCCGACTCGTTCACTTCGCTCCAGTGATGATTGCCGCCTGGCGATTCCACCTCACCGAGGAGCTAATTCTCATTCTGTGGCGTTCACCACTGCAAAATGGTGGAACGATCTTCCCAACTCTGTCCGTAAGGCAGAATCTCTCAACAGTTTTAAGAAACTACTTAAGACGCATCTATTTAACAAATACCTGTTATAAAAAAAAATTTTGCAGCTTCGAATAACAGTCAGGTTTGATGAACTTACAGTATAGTTGGTTTTCTCCATGGCTTCTGACTTGTGGTGTTCTCATTTGTAAGTCGCTTTGGATAAAAGCGTCTGCTAAATGACTAAATGTAATGTAAATGTATATATATATATATATATATATATATATATATATATATATATATATATATATATATATATATATATACTAGCCACTTCTCAGGCCAGACTTTTTTGCAAATGGGGAAAATGTTAATTTATGCATAGTTGGTCATTTCTTTGAGGTTTACAAGTATATAATCCTCTGCAGGATCCAAGGGGTAAGTATGTCAAATGTTGTGGTAATCAAAGCAACAGTGTGGATTTAGGCTTTTGCCCTTTTTATAAGTTTAAACATGGTCACTTTTATAGAACAGTTCTTTATAAAAAGCTATTATACACTCTTGACAAAGAACACTCTCATGTTCACTATTTTATTTATTTATTTTATTCGAGATGGTCCTCATGAGGATTTGACCTTCCTCATAGTTAGACTGAGGATGCCTTTTCTCATTGAAGTAAAAATATCTCACATTTATTTATTTATTTATTTATTTAGTAACATCATTTGTAATAATACATTATGTAATTAAGCAATACAGAATAATGGCGAATAGAGTAATGATATTTGCCCAATGAGCCCTAAACTGGATCCAGCACTTACCTTTTACCAAAATCTAACCCTGATAAAATGCTTATTTTCCCCTCCTTATTGGGCCTGGCACTTGCTGGGTCAAGCCATCTTTCTTGGGTCCATCAGCAGCCCCATCAGCATGGTACTTTTTAATTGCAATAGTGTCTAGCTGCACAATTAAGGAAGATTGCTGGTAAGAGCACTGTCAATCCCCCTAACAACACTGGGGCTGAATTAAAATGAGCCATGTCTGGTGAATTATTGCTGGGCATGAGAAAGTCCATGTTAGGTCACAGTCCTAGTTTTTATTTTTATTCATGTTACAGCTGGATATGTCCTTACCTTAAAAGCACCCTTTACGGTGTTTGGGCTAATGCTGCAGAATTCACATGAGGGATCAATAGCGTATAAGGTTGGTGCATTAAGTTGGCATTCAGGAGTGCTGCGTAGGTGGTGGTGCCAGGTGAGTCTGTTTGGTGACCTTGTCTCTAGTACTCTCTTGATTGCCATCTTACAATAAAACACACTGTGACGGGTAGCAGCTAGGAAAGCACAATTTCGTCAACTTTGCTCATACCATGTAATTCTGCTCCCATACCACCCCTTCAGCCTACAGTGTTATCCCACCATCAGTTTGGCAATTTCACCTGTGCCCGTTCCAATTACCAAAATTAGTGAGTGGGGAATGTGAAAAACAACCTGTGCTTTGACCAAACTGCTAACAACGTTAACGAAGTCATTTCATATTTCTGACTTGGTCTGGAGTTGTTTTTAAATTTACTACTTAATTTTAGACTTTTTATGCCCATTGTGTCCTACTTTTTACTTGTCATTACTTAATTAAACAGAAAACAGGCATATTCTGTCTGAACAGATGTTCTAAAGAAAGAGAGGTATTTCTCTGTGTAATATAAATATGAAAAAGTACTGCATACATTACAGCAGTGAGACAAGATGACTCTGCACGTATGACTATTCACAATTTATTAATTACACTAATAATAAAAAAAGTAAAATTGAAGGGCACATATGAGTTTATAGATTGTAATAAAAATATAGCTGATCACGCAGGGTAAACACTATTATCATATGCCTGAGTTGTGCAGAAAGCACACATGCTAATCCATTTTGAAAGCATGAATGACTGCATTTCATATCTTCATTAGTTTGTGAATTGCTTACTAAAAAAAAGCAGAGTCTAGTTGTAAATTATCTTTCATAGTCAAACAGTATAAACTGCAAAATCTTACTATAATACGCAGTGAAGCCTCTGGGAAGCACCATGGAGTGGAGGAGAGATAGAGAAAGAATTCATGAAATAAAAAAAATAAAAAAATAGTGGCAGAGACAGAGGAATATAGAGGTGGCCTCCCCCAATTCAGGGCCTCCTTCCTGTACTCGGGTTTTTTAAGGACACAGTGAACCGGGCCACCCCATCCTGAAATTTAGCCCATTGAAGGGGAAAACGACGGACAACCTAGACCGCACCTTCAGCAATGCCACTAATACCTCTTAGTCTCGGGAGAAAGAGAAATGGGAGAAAGGGGGATCTGGTAGTGGGTTGAGTGCAGGTGGAAAGGCAAGTGAGCTAGATAAAATAATTTTTTTTTTAAAAAGTTTCAGTAAGTCTTATAACAACATAATTACACTCCTAAAAAATTACATTACAACCAGGAATATGGATATTTAGACTCTGCATATTTCCTTTCTGCATCTTTGTGTGTGGATAGCATGAATAGGCTCACTGTGAAGCTTTGGTTCTCTGTTCACACACTGCTCCACTCACCATCGGCATTCCTGAATGTTGAGGTAAGAGGGTACTACACCTCAGTGTGCCAGAAACCATATACACATGCAAAGTACATACATGTGGGGTACTCAGTGACTCACTGACACAGTGACCACAAAAAAGAAGTGTTACACATTTTACCATGACATTCAATAAGGTATAATTTGCTTTTAAAAACTGTTCATCCTGTGCAAGTTTAGAAATAAAATCCCTATATTACACAGCTGTCAGTCAGCTGTCTTTTGAAAACCGCCATTCTGATTTATAAGTTTCAGCTGGTAAATAAAAGTTAAATTACAAGAATCATTATGGAGCTCGAAAAATACATATTATGTGGTCTGATTTACTAAAAATTAAAATTTTGGAAGGACTAGGTAAAGCCTGACAATTTCATATTCTAATTTGTAATCCTGTAATGGCTAAGTATTTAATTAGGTTTATATGCCATGTACATAATTGAGTAGTTTTTTTTCTATTTTATTTTATTTTATTCTGTACATACTGATCTCTCTATTTCTATTACAGTTTTTATTTTTAAAGTACTTATAATAGATACAATAGATCTTTAACTTTCCCAATTACTGCTGCCGCTGAGAAATTGTGGGACCACTAAAGGATTATCTAATCTTATCTTATTGTAGTGTGCCTTCTTCCCTTGTCAGAAAATAATACTTCAGCCTTGTGTATGCAATATGGCAACTTCTAAAAAGCACTTGTTGTCTCCAATTCAATTGCTAGTTTGTTTCTTATTTAGCAAAGGAGCTTAATGCAATTAGATTTTTGAGGCATTTATGTTGCTATTTGTTTATATTTAAATATGTCATACTTAATAACTTTTGTTGGCATCACACTCTTTGTTTTGATAAACAGAACCATCCAGGCTTTGGGTTTGTGGTCTTGTCATTAACATACCAGATGCTGATGCTTTTATGGCTCTATGCTCTATGCTCATGACCTACTGTAGTTGTTATGATTGCTCAGTGATTAGGTTGTTGAGCTACCAATTTAAGGGTTTTAGGTTCAAACTCACAAAAGTCACTAACCTTTGGGCAAGGACCTCGGCAACTTACTGCTCCAGAGTGCTGTATCATGACTGATTTAAACAAGACAATTTGCTGCAGAAGAAGTGGCAGATTGTTCTGTTGCTACTATTAATTGTAGAAGTGATATGCAAACGGCAGTGTAAAATGTATCAGACCTTATGAAAATGGCCTGTGCACAAAACAAACCAATGACCAGAAGGAGTTAATTAACTAAACTGATGACAAATAAACGTTAATTAACTCAACCGAACTAAAGAAAACACAGGGCTGGTGACAGGTGCCCTAGGCACAGTACCCCCGCCCCTGAGGTCGCGCAACGGGGGGACGCGACCAAGAAAAAAAAAAAACAGTCCCGGGGGGGTGGCGGTCCTTGAGCTGGGCTTGGAAGGCGCTCTCAGGTGGACGCCCTCTGCGGGGGAGGCGTGCCAAATGCCAGGTGGGCGCCTTTGGCGGATCAGGAGTGGGCCACGCCCTCTGGCTGCGTGGTCCGGTGGACGCCCACGTCGGGCAAGGAGTTGGCCACGCCCTTTGGCTGCGTGGCGAGGCGGACGCCCCCTGGCTGCGTGGTCCGGCAGGCGCCCTCTGGCTGCGTGGTCCGGCAGACGCCCACGTCGGACAAGGAGTGGGCCACGCCCTCTGGCTGCGTGGTCCGGTGGACGCCCACGTTGAGCGAGGAGTTGGCCACGCCCTCTGGCTGCGTGGCGAGGCGGGCGCCCCCTGGCTGCGTGGCGTGCGGTCCCTGCTGCTAGGGCTGGGCGGCATGCGGCCCCTGCTGCTCGGGCTGGGCGGCGTGCGGCCCCTGGACTTCGGACTGGGCGGCGTGCGGCCCCTGGACTTCGAGCTGGGCGGCGTGCGGCCCCTGGACCTCGGGCCGGGCGGCGTGTGGCCCCTGCTGCTCGGGCTGGGGGGGGGGGGGGGGGTCCTCCGCCCTCCTTGAGCTGGGCTTGGAAGGCGCTCTCAGGTGGACGCCCTCTGCGGGGGAGGCGTGCCAAACGCCCTCTGGCTGCGAGGTCAGGTGGGCGCCTTTGGCGGATCAGGAGTGGGCCACGTCCTCTGGCTGCGTGGTCCGGTGGACGCCCACGTCGGGCGAGGAGTTGGCCACGCCCTCTGGCTGCGTGGCGAGGCGGACGCCCCCTGGCTGCGTGGTCCGGCAGGCGCCCTCTGGCTGCATGGTCCGGCGGACGCCCACGTCGGACGAGGAGTGGGCCACGCCCTCTGGCTGCGTGGTCCGGTGGACGCCCACGTCGAGCGAGGAGTTGGCCACGCCCTCTGGCTGCGTGGCGAGGCGGGCACCCCCTGGCTGCGTGGCGTGCGGTCCCTGCTGCTCGGGCTGGGCGGCGTGCGGCCCCTGGACTTCGGGCTGGGCGGCGTGCGGCCCCTGGACTTCGGGCTGGGCGGCGTGCGGCCCCTGGACTTCGGGCTGGGCTGCGTGCGGCCCCTGGACCTCGGGCTGGGCGGCGTGTGGCCCCTGCTGCTCGGGCTGGGCGGCGTGCGGCCCCTGCTGCTCGGGCTGGGCGGCGTACGGCGCAGGGACCACAACAGGTGTGCAGGCTCGCGGGTCCGTGGCAGGACTGCCCGCTGGCTGGACCTTGGCGGGAACGCACGCAGGAGGGGCCTCGGCGGATTCATACGCTGGCTGGACCTCGGCAGGTTCGCACGCTGGCAGGACCTTGGCGGGCACGCATGCTGGCAGGACCTTGGCGGGCAGGCATGCTGGCTGGACCTCAGCGGGTTCGCACGCTGGCAGGACCTTGGCGGGCACGAATGCTGGCAGGACCTTGGCGGGCACGTATGCTGGCAGGACCTCGACGGGTTTGCACACTGGCAGGACCTTGGCAGGCACGCCTGCTGGCTGAACCTCCGCCGGCACGCACGCTGGGTGTGCCTGCGCCTCGGGATCGCCATCCTGCACACAGTACAAATACACCCCCACCGCAATGCCCAAACACAAAGACACAGACATATCTGACACAGGGAAGATGGACTGGACACACGAGACAGACGAGACAGGGGGACACACCACGCTCACGCCACATGTATCCACATTTACCCCCCCGAGTGCCGGCTCCGGTACCGCCCCCTCGCAGCGTGACCCAGACACAGCGCGGTCTGGCGTGGACACGTCACATGACTGTCCCGCAGCGCACGTATCGCGCCCAGCAGCTGCGCAGCGCGCACGCTGCGTCTTGGCACCGCGCCAGCGCGCTCTGCGTCTGGATCTCGCCACGGGGGGTTTAACAAGCTGGACGGGAGCGTCCGTCCAGAACTCCTCAGAGTTGAGGAGGGTTCGTATGGGCAGAATATGCCCATACAGGTACGACTCGCCCGCCTCGTCATCGGAAAGCTGAACCAGATCGAGACCTTCCTCAGCGCAGAGCGCCTCGTATCCGTACCTCCACGCAGGCTCCATCCGTATCCACTCATCATCGGAGTCATAATACTCCGACATCTCTCTGTTAGAGCCGTCCTTACGGATCCGGGACGCGCTGAGAGTACGAGGTTACACGGCCCCCGTAAAGAAAAATTTAAAAATCAGCTTACCTGGGCTCTGGACTCCCCAAATTGACTGGCTCGTCGTTCTGTCACAGTCGTCTACCTCGGGATAAAGCGGCTGCGCATAGGAAGCGCAGAACCGCCGCGCTTTAACGCGCTGAAGGGAGCCAGGCACGCAGGTTTATTAAAGGTGTAGTAACACCAAAAAGCAAGAGGTACAAACTGACGAGTGACATAAAACAAACGACGAGCACCGAGAACGAGAAACACCGGAAATAAATACAAAACACCCGAACATGTGCACAAAACAAACCAATGACCAGAAGAAGTTAATTAACTAAACTGATGACAAATGAACGTTAATTAACTCAACCGAACTAAAGAAAACACAGAACAGGTGACAGGTGCCCTAGGCACCTGTTACACACTTTACATTCAATCTTTTTTTAAACATCACTCTAAACAAAAAATGTAATTCTTTGTTTAATCTAATTAATCAGTATATTGACTTGCTCTATTTTAGAATATATAAATTCACTTCATATGATATTAATGCTGTTTGGATTTATTTTAATAGTGCACATTTTTGTCTAAGCAGCAAGTAAATAGTTGCTTACTGCTCAGATAAGCAGCTGTTTGTGTATAATTTTCTTACATGTATGAACATTTGCAAGATGCTTAGAAATGATTTACCTGTCACAATATGTTGTGCTCTTAAAGTCCAGTGAGTTAAAATCTAAGAATTGTAATGTACCTCCCCATGATTGCTGATGTGGTGTAATTTTTTTACAGCAGTTATTTATTTAAACCTCTTTAATGGAATTAACTGTTTTGGAGAATTTTAGAAAAATAACCCAGGTAGCGAAAAAGGCAGAAAAAAGACCTTGTAGCAGGGTCTTTTTTACTTCCTCAGAAAGACACTTTGGTAAAACTGGCAATACTTCAGAATAAACATAAAGAATAGCTAAAAGAATGGAGAATAAACTTAAAAGCCTGTATGGTGGTTCAGTGGATAACATTTCTTTATAGGGGGGGGGGGGGGAATTTAATCACTATTGTTAAATTTAGTGTTGATGTTGCAGATGTTTTCAAAAGGTTTTCTGAAGCTTTGTGTGATTAACTCTCTTTTCATAATTCAAACATGCAAACAAATCCAAAAGCTAATAATGTCTTTCCACTTTTTTTTGTAATTTTAATGTATGTGAAACATGATCGACTTTAAATGGACTATTTAGAAAACCATTTAATTTTAGTCATTTATGGTTCTCTTTAACTGTGCAAGTTAATGAAGATACACTCATTTTTCATGTATGCTAGTGCTCTACCATTTCCTCCTAATTTGCAGAGGCCATGAAGGTGATGAATGTGCTCATACAGGGATAGCACTACTGCTCACATGCTTTTGGTCCCGTTTGTACTCTTATTTTCTCTCACACGTGCTGAATGACTCATGCAGTGATGAAAAGGCCGTCTTTTCAGACTAAACTCACTGACCCCTCTCTTCGTGTCCAGGAACTCATTTTACGTTATCTGGCACTGGCAGGATTCTTTGTCAATAAAAATCCATGCCTTCCAACTCATTCTTTTACAATACCAGGGGAAAAACTTGCCCTTTTCCTGCTTTAGCAATCTCTCTTCTATTCCACAGGCAAACAGGTGGCACCAAGGTGTTGTATGTGGTAGTGCAGATTATTTAAACATAGTTTTGGTATACACGTCTTAATTATTTACTTCAGGTGTTTAATTTGATTTCATTGCCACAGGTGCATGAAATTCCATGATTGTACAATGGTATGCTTTGGGGAAGGCCATTTTCTGTTTCTGCATCACTGTAATTTACTACACAAAGAAACGTTCAAAAAGGTTGCGCATATACACACCGAGTTCAAGCACCTAAATGTGGAGACAGGCAACCTGGTAAGCTTAAAGTAGCTTTATTTAAAGTGATAGCGAACACACAGACCCGACATTGCGTAACAAACATAAATGCTGGTCTGGGGAACACAGGAAAAAGGGAGTATATACACTAAAAGAATCTAAGTTAATTATGGAGGGCTGAGATAAGGCGACTTGGTACCGCAGCCAGCATGTGCCGTGCGGCTCTACGTGTCTAGCAGCGGGCACGACGAGATGCGCTGTCGCTAGTAGCGGAACAACGGCCAAGGTGCAAAAGAAACAGGGAGCTAACCAGGCAGGGGATTCCTGAACTCCACATTCACCTAATGAGACCAGCATTCTGTTACTCTGTTAAAGGATGCCACCAGCCCAAGTGAAAAAGGCTGTGCATATACACGCTAAGTTCACATTTAGTCATTTAGTTCAAGTGCCTAAACGCACTGAGTACAGACACACAGACCCGGTAACCTGTAACAAACATAAATGCTGGTCTGGGGAACACAGGAAAAAGGGAGTATATAAACTAAAAGAATCAAACACATGACCAGACAAATCAGGAAACGCAGTTAATTAACACAAAAGGGAAAACCAAACAAGACCCATTATTGCTACCTGCAGCCTGCTTATGTGTGTTTCTAGCAATACTCACCTGAATCTAGGATAACTGTGACACTTACTGTGCAGGGCGCATCATGATGCTCATTGTTGTCTTACACCACACAAACAGGCTATTTTCGCACCTTTGCACCTGTGTAATTTAACTAGCATTGACGCTTGTAAATATATCTATGCCAGAAATGTGTGTTTCTCACGTATTGCTAACTAAAACCCAGGTGTACCACTCAGGAGTGAAAAAGCCAAGACAGTCACTCATATTTTTGTGCTTTGTTTATCAGTGGACATAAACCACTATAAAAAAAAGTCAGTGCAGTGTCTCAGGTTGTTTTCCCAGGTTGATTTTGTGTATATGTGTGGGATGGGGGTTATACTGTAGATCTGTTATACTTTATTACTAGTTTGTAATAAGGAACCATTTAAACAAAGTGACAGGAAAGCTTACTGCATCAAGAAAATAAAAAACGTAAATGAAAAATAATATATCTAATCTCTAGTCAGTTATGCCAGAGTCACATGCTGCACTGTGTCAATCAAACTCTGGTTATAACTCAAATACTGTGGTTTATTAGCTCTAACTGCTTTTCTTATTTGTTTCTTTGTGGCGTTGTCAACTTCCTGGAGGTGTTGCCAGCTCTTCATCCATGGGTCTGCCGAAGCACTTGTTAGAGTTTTTCCAATTAAATATGGACAAAACAGGAAGATTTTTTTTCTTCAGCTTGCTCTTTGGGGGTTAAAAGGCTTACAACACTGTAGAGCTGTATTGTGATGATGTACTATTGTAAAAAGTGCTATATAAATAAATTACTTGGACTTGAACTTAATCAACTGCATTCTTTTTTTTATATATATATATTTTTTTTTACACATTTTGCTATATCAATGTTCAAGTTCTTTTTGTAAGATGCTTTTATAGTATAATTTTATACCATCCTTCCATACATTATCTCCCGCTTGTCTGAGGTTCGGGTCGTGGGGGCAGCAACCTAAGTAGAGAGGGCCAGATCTCCCTTGCCCCAGCCACCTCCACTGGGGGAACCCCGAGGCATTCCCAGACCAGCTGGGAGATATAATTCCTCCCAGCTGGACTTGCATGAAACACCTCCCTGGGGAGGTGCCCAGGAGGCATTCTTACCAGATGCCCGAACCACCTCAACTGGCTTCTTTCGATGCAGAGGAGTAGCGGCTCTACTCCAAGTCTCTCCCAGATGACCCAGCTTTTCAACCTATCTCTAAGGGAGAGCCCAGAGAAAACCCATTTCGGCCGCTTGTATTCGTGATCTTGTTCTTTCAGTCATGAACAAAGCATCTTGCCATCACTCGTGAACAAGACCCTGAGATACTTAACCTCCTTCACTTGAGGCAAGCTCTCATCCCCGACCCAGAGAGGACTTAGAACCATGGCCTCAGATTTAGAGATGCTGATTCTCAATCCGGCCGCTTCACACTCGGCTGCAAACTGATCCAGCAAGAGATGAAGTTTTCAGTCTGATGACGCTAACAGAACCACATCATCTGCAAACTGCAGCGAACATGGACCTCAGATCACCAAACCGGACACCCTCCATCCCCTGGCTGCACCTAGAAATTCTGTCCAAATAAATAATGAACAGAATCGGTGACAAAGGACAGTCCTGATGAAGTCCAACCCTCACTGGAAACAAGTCAGACTTACTGCTGGCCATGCGAACCAAGCTCCTACTCTGCACATACAGGGACTGAAAGGTCCATAGTAGAAAGCCATGTACCCATTATTCGCGAAGCACCTCTTACAAAACCCTCGAGAATCCTGGAGAGGAAGGACCGAGAAGAAACCCACACCGCTCCACCTGAATCTGAGGTTCGACTATCAGCTGGACTCTCCTCTCCAGTCACCCTGCATAGAATTTACCAGGGAGGCTAATGAGTATAGGTCCTCTGTAGTTGGAACAAACTCTCCGGTCCCCTTTTTTAAAAAGAGACACCACCCTGCCAGTCCAGCGGCAATGCCCCCGATGACCATGTAATGTTGAAAAGGCATGTGTGCCAAGACCGCCCCACAACATCCAGAGCTTTGAGGAACTCCGGATGGATCTCATCCACCCCTGAAACCCTGCCACCAAGGAGCTCTCTAACTACCTTAGCAACTTTAGCCCCAGTGATGGATATGCCTTTTCCCAGGTTCTCCGACTCTGCCTCCATTCCGGGGGGCATATTGGTGGGACTGAAAAAGTCCTTGAAGTATTCCTTCCACTGCCCTGATGATGTCCCCAGTTGAAATCAACAGTGCACAAACTCCACATTACACCAAAAGTACACTGCTTTTCCTTCCTGACAGTTTGTCAGAATGTTCTTGGAGCCGACCAAAAGTCACTTTCCAAGATCTCACCAAACTCCACACCGGGGTTTTTGCCACTACGATGCACAACGCCGCAAATTGCCTGGCCTGTTGGTACCGGTCAGCTGCTTCTGGAGTCCCACAGGCCAACCATGCATGATATGAATCCTTCCTTAGCTCGACGGCATCCCTCACACTGGGTTACCACCACCATGTTTGAGGGTTACCGCCACGAAGAGCACCAACTACCTTGACACCACAGCTCCCATCCGCCACTTCAGCAATAGAGGAACGGAACATGTAATATAATGTTATATGTTATTTAATAACTTTTAACTATTATTGCCAAATACATCAAGTAGAAACATTAGATATTTACAATGCTGACATTTCTTTTTTCAGTTTGTCTCAGCAAGCTGGACATCAGAAGGCGTGGCACTGAAATGATTATATTCCGGGGATCACTCTCAAATAAGTAAATTCTTCAGTATTTACCCCTTTTAGATCTGTTGCTCTAGTCAGTTATGACAAATGCTGAACTTTGTAAATCAAACTCTGTCTATCACTTAATCACTGTGCTTTATTAGCTTTAACTGCTTTTTGTTGTAAGTTCTTCATCCATAGCACTGTCGGAGCACTGCTGCTACTATGAATACAGGATGGAACCTGGATTTCTGTTGGACTTGTGGAGTTGCAGTCCTGTAGGATGGCCTCACTGGACTTGTATAGTTTTTAACAATTGTTGAATACAGACACTTGATCACTAGACAATCTATACAGGTCTGTCCTATACTTTTGAGAAAGTACTGCCCAGCTGCTCAAGAAGGAGTCCCCCACTGAGCCTTGGTCCTTCCAAGAAATCTTCCTTATAAAAACAACATTACAGTGACTTTTATGACTTCAGACTCATAATACTGTAAAGCTACTTTGTGACAATCTACTGTTGTAAAAAGCCGTATATAAATAAATTATATGAACTTGAACTTGTCATCAGCATCTGGGCCAAATCCTGACTGAAGGCAACCATTTTTTGTCTAATCAGCGTAAGGAGTCCACCTATTTTTGAATAATGACTACAGCTTCTGAAACAGGATTTCGTTCTCTGGAGTATCCTGTTCATGGGCCCAAAATGTGTTTGTTTTGTTTACTGAACCAATTAGTTATCACTCACCATGGTCCTGTGCAGTCCAATTCCTGTACTATTGCTATAATTTTAGTCTGTCCTTTATTCTCTCTGAAAGATGTGGCTTTTTTGCACTTCGTTACAGCTGTGCATCTGAAAAGCCATCGCCTCATTGCTCTTGCAGATGCATTCACACAAACCTGCTGCCATTCCTGAGAAAGTTTTGCACTGTTGGTGAGCTAATCCTGAAGCTATCATCTATAGCAGTCAGTCTTGGCACCTGCTGGACTTTGTTGAGTGTCCTGAAGCCTCCTTAATAGTAATTAAACTTCTCTCCTTGTATTTTTAGAGAGAGCATGGCTTCCTGCTCTGTTCATTCTTCCTCATTAATGACCCTGAGCAGGTTTAGTTTTACTAAATAATCAAATAAAAATTTTTGTTCTTATTGGCTTCTCACCTTATATAAACCTACTTAGAGGTTAACATGTTCACCTCTCACCGCTGGGGATCCAGGTTCGAATCCCAAACTTGGTGGAGTTTCCATGTCTCCCCATGTCTATGAGGGTTTCTCCAGATTTCATGGTTTCCTCCCACAGTCAAAAAAACATGGATTTTAGGTAGATTGAATGCTCTAAATTGACCAATATAGAGTGTGTTTTGGGCATCACATGCAAAAAAACAAACAGAAAAAAACATCACAAACGTAGACCTAATGGCTAGTAAATAACTTAACTCATTACTATTATCATCATAACTTAACTCAATAACTATTCATTTAAACCAAATTGTGGCTCACTAGCCTGTGAAGGACAAAGGCATTATAAGGACAAGGACACACACACACACACACACACACACACACACACACACACACACACACACACACACACATATATATATATACAGTATATATATATACTGTATATATTTACATTTGACTAATTTAGAAACAATGGTTTCGTGACCACAAAAAAAAATTCCTGCTGACTTATGGACTAAACCAAATCACCAAGTAATCACTGAGGTTTAAACCAATCTTACATGTTACTGGTAGAGTGGGTGTGAGTATGAGACAAATCGGATCGGTCATTCTGTTCCCGCTCACCCAAACAAAAAGCCTGTTTTCTAAATTGAATATCTGCCAATTTCTTTACATGAATTTCATTAGGATGATGGTGTCAAAATATGTTATGTCAATCACTTTCATAATATACCCATTATTACGGTGGCCGAGAAGTGCAAAACTAATTAACAAATGCAGATACAACATTTACAAATGTCAAAACAACATTTACAAATGTCAAAACAACATTTACAAATGTCAAAACAATATTTACAAATGGTGAGACAACATTTACAAAAGCCGAAACAGCATTTACAACTGTCGATACAACATTTACAAATGATGATACAACAGTTACAAATGCCCTGACAACATTTACAAATGTTGATACAACATTTACAAAAACCCTGACAACATTTACAAATGTTGATACTACATTTTCAAACGCTCTGACAACATTTACAAATGTTGATACAACATTTACAAACGCCCAGACAACATTAACAAATGTCGATACAACATTTCCAAACGTCAAGACAACATTTACAAATGTCAAAACAACATTTAAATATGTCAAAACAACATTTACAAAAGCCGAGACAACATTTACAACTGTCGATACAACATTTACAAACGCTGAAACAACATTTACAAATGTCGATACAACATTTACAAAAGCTGAAACAACATTTATAAATTTCGAAACAACATTTACAAAAGCTGAAACAACATTTACAAATGTCGATACAACATTTACAAACGCTGAAACAACATGACCAGGCAGACGGAAGGGTAGGTACCTTAAACAGGAAGTGTTGATTGTTGACAATTGTCAATCAAACTGTTTGACACACTGTTTGACACACTGTTTGACATGGGGACAGCAGGGACTCTCTCTGTCTGTCTCTCGCTCTCTATTCCCAAACCAGATTATCTCCATGCTATTTGCTGAAGCGTGATTAATAAAAAATGGTGAAAATGGCTACCTGAAGGTGAGTCTTTTCTATACTGATTCCACAAAATTAACATGATCAGTGAAAACAGGTTTCAACCTTAAAGCTTAAAAAATGAGATTCTGGTAGATCACAATGTCCTGTCGACTGGAAAAAGTCTCAGATCAGAAAAGTGTGACACACCTGATCCATGCTGTCCCCTCTAAACAGTTTGATTGACAATTGTGAACAATCAACACTTCCTGTGTAAGGTACCTACCCTTTCTGTCTGCCTGGTCATTTGTAAATGTTTTTAGCATTTGTAAATGTTGCATCGACATTTGTAAATGTTGTCACAGTGTTTGTAAATGTTGTATCGACATTCGTAAAAGTGGTCTCAGTGTTTGTAAATGTTGTTTCAGCAATTGGAAATGTTGTATTTGCATTTGTTAATTTTATTTGCACTTCTCGGCCACCATACATCACCCCCATGTTACCCTGATTAAAAGTCAACTTTATTGTCAAAACTAAAATATCTACAGGACATACACAGTGATTTCCTTAGACCCATGGTAAGGTAAATAAATGTCTGTGGTCAAAATACCACAATGTTTAAGCACCACAGCACATTTTTGCACTTTTTAAAACAGCCTGTATGAGTGGCAGTACCTTTAAATTGTTAGCCACTTTACAATGTATTATTTTAAGGTGACCCATTAGTTTCCTCATTAGTTTAAATAATTAACTCCGTTCGTTGATTGGTTTGTTTTTGTGCACATGATCGGGTGTTTGAGTATTTAGTGTCCGTGTTCCCCTTCCTCCGTGCACGTCGTTGGTTCCATGTCACCTCGGTTTGTGTTACCTTTTGTGTTTGGTGTCCCTACACCTTTAATTAATAAACACTACCTGGTGTGTCTGACTCCCTTCAGCGCGTTAAAGTGCTTCGGCTCTGTGCATTCCGCTGCGCAGCCATTTCGTGTGAAGTAAACGAGCTGACAACCCAATAGGATATTAGCTTTGCATTGCTAATATTTTTGCTATTATATGTGCAATCATTTAA
Source organism: Corydoras sp. C115 (assembly GCA_019802505.1). Taxonomy (NCBI): domain Eukaryota; kingdom Metazoa; phylum Chordata; class Actinopteri; order Siluriformes; family Callichthyidae; genus Corydoras; species Corydoras sp. C115. The sequence continues at coordinate 939,061 of JAFMOC010000211.1, read as the reverse complement.
ATAGGAAGTATGTACACTGGGGTAAAAATGGCTGCCAACAAAAAACATAAAAAATAATTAAATTTAAATTTAATTAAATACTTGAGAATCACACAACTTTATGTGTTGTAGTGTTTCAGAAGTTATTTTTTTCTCTCATTGCTCATTGTGTTCTCATATCTATTGAGTAAGGTCAGGACTGCAGACAGTTTAGTTCAATACCCTTACCCTCTTGTTCCACAGTTATGCCTTTGTAATTCTCGAACGTAATTTTTCATTGGCTTCATGCACATGCCTGAAAAATATGATATCTTGAAGGCTACATAAGGTCTTAGTATATGTTTCTGTATAGATGTTCTGCTTATATCACAGACATGTGAATTACATTTTGCCAACAGCACTCACACTTGTCACACTAAGTTTGTGCTCTTTGCCTTTACACACAGAATTTACTCCTGATTCCTTGAATTGTTTTATGATATTTTGCACTGCCACTTTTAAACATTTCAATAATTTTAATAATTCAATAATGACCTGCAATTGATTTTTCATTTCTGAGCATTTCTTTACATGCAAATTATCCACATGCAAACAATTCTAATTATTCATGTAATTTCAAATAGCATGTGAATAAGAGCGAGCCAAATGTAACTGACTTGTTGAATATAAGTTTTATAATCTGTACAGCAGATGAAAAGCAGAGAATGTAATCTCATTTTGTGAGTTGGTTGGCACTTCTGATACCCAAATGAATCACAAGCACGTTTAAGATGTGCTCTTTATAGTGATGGTGTCTATCAGATTTGGGTCAGCACACACTAAAATAAAAGGATTTCAAAAGTAATTCAATCCACAGTTCATTTTTATCTCTTATTTCATTATAAAGTACATGTATCATAACTAAACATTAAAAATCCCCATTTTATTACTTTTTAAACTGTGGTTTGATTATTATTTATTGACTTTGAACCACATATTTTTATTTATATAGAAATAATTTAGAGGGTTATATTTCTTTAATCAAGCGACACGGTGGCTTAGTGGTTAGTACATTTGCCTCTTAGTGCTAGGGATTCCTGGTCCGAATCCCAAGCTGGGTGGAGTTTCCATGTTCTCCCCGTGTCCGTGTGGGTTTTCTCAAGGTTCTCTGGTTTCCTCCCACAGTCCAAAAACATAGATCAAGTCAATTGAATTCTCCAAATTGCCCCGTATAGAGCCTGTCTGTGTGTGTGAGTGTGTGCCCAGCGATAGATTGGCGCCCTGTCCTGGGTGTATCTGCACAGCGCCCGAAACGTTCTCCCCTGGATGGGCATGGGGAACCCCCCGCTATCCTAATAGAGAATAAAGAGGAAGATAATGGATGGATGGAAATCAAAGTGAATTATGTGGAAATATGAAGACAGTCAATACCTACAACGTCCTTTATGGTGCCAGCCCAAGCTGTTTACTGGACCCATCTGACTCTTCACTCTTTACTGCATGTGCAACAGGTATATATTTAAATTAAATCAAAAAAATGTATATAAGTTTTACAGTTGCTTCAAGATTACACCAAGATTACTGAAACATGAATGCGCCGTATGCCATTAGCACTTAATGTAAAATATGACTACATGAAAACAGTCTCATTTTAACTTGACAATGACTAGATGATTATTTAATATGCTATTATTCACTGCAAATGTCCATGTAAATGAAATTGTCTGTGCATCTTATGAAATGTGTTTTCTTCAGCAATGTGAGAATAATCCAATTAGAAAATGACCATATGGTTGAACTTTAATGATTAAACTTGACACACACCAGAGATCCAATACAAATGAAATTACTTTATTGCTTGATAGTTGGTGTGTAAAAGCCTTTATAACATACAACAAAATAAAATGGCACTTAATTTATAAATAATCAATAAATCTACCAGTTATTTCAGAAAAACAAAAAAAAGAAATAAACAATCTGTGTGTGTGTGTGATCAGAATTTCTATATCAGTCATACTTTCTTCAGCCTGCCTAGCATTCATTTAACCCAGATATGCTTATTTGCATTATACGCCCTTCAGCTGGCCCCTGAGTCATTTCCGCCTTACTCACCACACACACATGCACACATTATATCGAGTCATTTCCTATCAATATTTTTAGGATGGCAAGCCTATTGAGGAATGGACAGCACACATATTCAATGAAGCATGCAGCCCACCCTTCTCCCACACCTAAATGATACATTTTTGCCCACATTGCTTTAAAAATTTCTACCCTTTTCTTATATTGTTGGTATTACAATTTTTTTACAAAAAGTTGAAATTGTAATCGGCAACTACATGTCAGTAACATTCACTCTTTTACATAAGAGAATGCGCACAGGTTTACCTATATGCAATGAACTCCATCGAAAATTGTGATATAACTTCAGAAAAATGTTCCTTTATGAAAATTGTATCTTACTTTCTACATTCTATAATATCATTCAAAGATTTCTGATAATAAGGGGAAATTACTAGTTACAAGAGACAAAGCCAAAGTTCAAAACAGTTTGTGATTTTTGGGTCATCAGGTCACACTGTTTTAGAAACAGGCATGATTATCTATTGGAAATAATACATGGCTCCAGGAACACTTCCAGAAATTACTGTCCGCACACACAGGGCATCTTTCAATCAATAAATGCAGGGTTAAAGCTGGATAATGTAAACAAAACCATGTCCTGTGGGTTCCAATAGAAACCAAACCATTCAACTTGTTATCATCGGTAAGTTCCAATTTATAAGATTGGTAAAAGTGTGAAATGTGTGTTTTAACATGATATACGCGGGGAGCGGTAGCTCAGTGGTCAGGGTGTTGGGTTATCAATCTGAAGGTTGGCGGTTCAAATCCCAGGTCCACTGAAGTTACCAATGTGGGTCCTTGAGCAAGACCCTTAACCCTCATTGCTCCAGGGATGTTGTGATGAACCCTGTGCTCACCTTGTAAGTCACTTTGGATAAAAGCGTCCAATAAATAACCAAATGTAAATACGCAGCACTAAGCAATCTTCTGACAATCGTGTAGCGCAGCTACAATGCAAACTTTTAACTAACTTCATTAAGATTTATACACAGTCGTATTTTGAAACAATTTTAAGGTCTGTTTGTCTCAGAGGAGTTTAAAAAGGTTACCCTCTTAAGAGCCATTATAGACTTGTTGGTACATTATTTAACATAGATCTATAGGTTTAGGATGAGGAGGTCTGGGTTTCTGGGTCAGAACTACAATCAATGTAGAGCAGTTAATTATAGACCATTCACTTCAGACTTTGAACTGCCCTTTGGCCATCAAAGCATTGACAGATAATCTTTTAGGACAAGTTATGATACTGGTCAGACCCCTTTAGTGACACTTTAGAAGTTATTGTACTGAAGGAATTTCAGTGTTTTTTTTTGTGTTGAGGTTTTCAAGGCTGCATATGGAATAATCCCTAAATTGACTGAGGTAAAATCCTGTGACACAGTGAGAATTGAAAACAGGATTCGCCATGGCTTAAAGACTTACAATATATTTGATGATATTTCTAGTAGCCAATAAATAAAATAAATAAATAAAATAAATAAAAAATCCTATTTCCAAAATAATGTTTAAATTCTGGCATTAGTGTCAGAAACCCTAGCGCAGCTACGGCCATCTGGCGAGCCAATGGTCCCGAGGTCTCCGACCTCCAACGCTTCCTCTCGGCGTTTCGAAGCGTTTTTCACCAACCTCGTCATGGTGTCTCGGCCGGGGACGACCTGCGCCAGCTCAGCCAAGGGAAACGGAGCGTAGCGGAGTACTCCCTCTAATTCTGCACGTTGGCGGACTCTAGCGGTTGAAATGACACTGCGCTCATTTCCCAGTTCAAGGCCGGTCTCCAACCCAATTTGCAAAGGGAGCTGGTCTATCGTTCGCTACATCTGAGTCTGGAGGAAATCATCAAATTAGCCATCCAGCCGGATTTCCATGTTACGCCAACTGCTCAGCACATGCTTCCCAGTCAGCCTCGCCAATCCTCCACCACCTCTGACCAGTCGGCCATGGAGATGGGACGAACTCAGCTCACGGAGAGACAAAGGAGAGAGCGGATCCGGCGCCATCTGTTTCTTTACTGTGGAGAGGCGGGACATCAACGTCTTGAGTGCCCCGTTAGACCGGTGAGGCGAACTGAGACCGCTAGAGAAGAGAAGAGGTCCAAGGAGCCCCCCCAGAAGCCCCAAACCCCCTAAGGTGAGCACACTCCAGACCACCCACAAACCCAGTTATCGCATTTCCATCATGCTCTCTCACCAGTCTAATGGGTGCTTGGTAGCGGCGCTGATCGCCTCGGGCTCGGAAGCGGACTTCATTGACGAAAAGCTGGTGCAAAAGCTACGGGTTCCCATTGTTCCCCTCAAGACTCCTCAGACCATATCTGGAGTCAACGGCAAGAATGTGGGGAGCATCACCCATCGCACCGTACCCATCTCCCTACTCCTAGGGATTTTCCACAGGGAGAGGCGGAGCTTCTTCATCATGTCCGCCACCATCTCATCCGTAATCCTGGGTCAACCGTGGCTGCGAGACCACAACCTTTCCCTGACCTGGGAACCCCTGGATATCCTGGCCTGGTCACCGCGCTGCCACACCCGCTGTCTGACACCGCCCACTAAGGTCCAGTCGGTGGCCGCTACCAACTCCCTCTCTGAGGCTCTACCTGCCAACGTCCCTCCTGAGTATCAGGAACACGCCACGGTGTTCAGCAAGGAGCTAAACACCGGGGCTGTACAGCAAGGAGCTGTCGACTGCCTCCTCACCGGGAATATGATTGCGCCATTGAGCTCCTGCCTGGCGCCAAGTTCCCGCGCTCTACACCCTATCCGCTCTCCGTCAAGGAAACGGCCATAATGGAGGAGTATATCTCTGAGGCCCTTGTGCAGGGATTCATCCTTCCTTCCAAGTCTCCGGTCAGCTCCAGTTTCTTCTTCGTGCCTAAGAAGGACGGCACACTCCACCCTTGCATCGACTATCGGGAACTAAACAAAATCTCCAAGAGGTACACCTACCCCTTTCCACTCGTCCCATCGGCACTGGAGCAACTTCGGAGCGCCAAGATCTACACTAAACTTGACATCCGCAACACCTACAACCTGGTGAGGATCAAGGAGGGGGACAAGTGCAAGACCGCTTTCAGCAACACTGCGGGTCTCTATGAGTACCTCGTCATGCCGTTTGGGTTGAACAACGCCCCGTCAGTCTTCCAATGCCTGGTCAACGACGTTTTAAGGGAATTCCTGGGGAGATGTGCTGTCGTATACTTGGATAACATCCTCATTTACTCGCCCGATCTCAAGTCCCACGTCAGCAACACCAGAAGGATTCTGGAATGGCAACTGGAGCATGGGTTGTATGTCAAGGCGGAGAAATGCAAGTTCGACCTGAAGGAAATCACGTTCCTGGGATATATCATTAATGACCATGGCATACAGATGGACCCCAGCAAGGTCAAAGCGGTACTGGAATGGAAGACACCCTGTACAGTTAAGGAACTTCAAAGCTTCCTCGGATTTGCACATTTTTTCCACAGATTCGTACGATCCTTCAGCGAAATCGTGCTCCCGCTCACCAGTCTATTAAAGGGCAAACCCAAGAAGCTGGAGTGGTCAGACAAGGCCGAAGCAGCATTCGGGAGGTTCAAAAAGGCATTCACCACGGCCCCGGTGCTTGCCCACCTAGGACCCAAGTCTCCGTTCAATGTCGAGGTCAGCTCCTCTCTGGGCGTCGGCGGTATCCTGTCCCAACATCAAGGTGAGCCTCCTAGACTTCATCCCATTGCTTACTACTCACGCAAACTCACGCCGGCCGAGCAAAACTACCACGTGGGAGACCGGGAACTCCTCGCCATTAAGCTTGCGTTCGAGGAATGGCGACATTGGCTCATGGGCGCTAAGTTCCCCATACAAGTCATCACGGACCACCGCAACCTGGAATTTCTGAAGTCCGCACGTCGCCTCAACGCCCGACATACCCGGTGGTCCCTATTCTTTAATAGGTTTGATTTCACTGTTACTTACCAGCCGGGCAAGGAGAACGCTAAGGCGGACATCCTCTCTCGTAAGTTCGAGGACCAGAATAAGGCAGAACCCCATGTCAAATCTATTCTGCTGCCCAGTGTATTTGAGCAAACCATCTCCTGGGAGCTGGACAGCGAGATCCAAGAGGTAAACCAGAGGGAACCCCCTCTCAATAGTTCTAATATCCCCCCCAACAAGACCTATGTTCCCCCACAGTTCCGGCAGCAGCTCATCTCTTGGGTCCACACCAACACCAGTTCGGGTCATCCAGGGGCGGAACACACAATGGAAGTGATCAGGCAGAAGTACTGGTGGCCCGCCATGCCCGCCAAGTCCCACCGTCAACTGCCTGCAGGGAAACTCAAGCCCTTACCTGTTCCACACCGCCCCTGGAGCCACATCGCGATTGATTTCGTCACCGACCTTCCTGTCTCCGAGGGTAACACCACTATCCTGTCGGTTGTGGATTGCTTCTCTAAGGGGGTTAAAATCATCGCCTTGCCCGCACTGCCCTCAGCATTCCAGACAGCGGAATCCTTGTTCCATGAGGTCTTTCGCCACTTTGGTCTCCCAGAGGACATCGTTTCTGACAGAGGTCTTCAATTCACCTCAGCCGTCTGGAAAGCTTTTATCAAGAAGTTGGGGGCCTCAATCAGCCACACTTCGGGGTATCACGGGCAGTGCGAGCGGGCTAACCAAGAACTGAGAAAATCCCTTCATGCATACTGCCAGCGGAACCAACATGACTGGGCCACGTTCCTCCCATGGGCCGAAATCGCCCAGAACTCTTTAAGAAGTTCCAACATGTGGATCACTCCGTTCCAATGCGTCCTTGGCTTCCAACCTCCCTTTGCCCCCTGGGATCCCACTCCTTCCAACGCCCCGGGGTAGATGAATGGTTCCAGAAGTGCGAGGACGTATGGGAAACCTTCCATCAGCGGAGCAACGCCCGTTTTAAATGCTTCGCTGACAGCAGAAGGAGTGAGGGTCCCAACTACCAGATTGGGGACAAAGTATGGCTGTCCACCAAAGACCTTCACATCCCGGGCAGCAAGAAACTGAATGCCAGATTCATTGGACCCTATCCCATCATCCAAAAGGTTAATGACGTGACGTTTACCCTTCAACTACCCCCCAGACTCAGAATCTCCCCCTCATTCCATGTCTCCCTCCTCAAACCCTTCACCCCCAGCCCCCTTGACTCTCAACCCCACCTGCAATTTTCCCAGGAACTTCCCCACGACCGTCCCCTGTATACCATTGACAAGATACTCGACTCACGCAGGACTGATTCTGGAGGGCTACGGCCCTGAGGAGAGATCATGGACGAAATGGACTGACATACTGGACAAGACTTTATTCGACCAATTCCACCTGACTCACCCCCAATGTCCTGCTCCCCGACCCCAAGCCAGGCCACCCGTTCCTCCTCCCAGAGAGGTAGGCAGTCCCTTTCCCTGTCCGGTAGGCCTAGGGGTCGTCCCCTCTCCCAAGGTCGTACCCCCCTCAGAGGTACCTCTTCCACCGTCCCATCAGGCTCCTGACGTACCTCCTCCCCTGCCCCCTGCCTCCTCCCTGTCCCAGTAGAGTCACCCGTAGCTCCCTGTCCTGTCCTCCCCAAGCCAATTCCACAAAGCTGTCTGCTGTGGTCCCCATTGGTGACATCTCTGACGCGTTCCCCTTGCCCCGCCTTCTAGGCAGCGCGCGCTCTCCATGCACCAGGTGAGGTTCATTATTTCCGGGTTCTTCCCTATACTATTTAAGGCTTCCTGTTTCGCTGCTCGAGTGCGAAGTATTGATCGTCCAACGACATACCGAGCATTTTCCCAGTGATATCTCCTGCCAATTGCCTTCCTTGCTTTCTTCCGTGTTTGTCTCCGTTGGGTGAGTGTGAGTTTGAGTGTGTTTAGCGTTAGCGTGTATTTCCCTTTTTTTCCCTTTTGAACTTACCTATTGTCCTCCCTCTCTCTCGTCCCTTGTCCCCGTCCTTTCCCTCCTTCCCTTAGTTTAGGATTCCTGTGTGCGTGTGGAGTTTGAGTGTAAAGTCCGTGTCTGTCCGTTGTTTATAGTCCCCTTAACACATTCTCACTTTTTTTACTAACCACGCCCTCTGTTGGTGACTTAACATATTTACTCCACCTAAGACACTAACCCTTCTTCTGTCTCCTGGTTCCCGTTCCCAGTCAGTCTGCTTCCTCCCCCACCGTTCACTATAGGTTCCTCCTGGTTGCCGCCTTGTCCAGCACTTCACCTCCTCGATCTGTCTCTTTTCTATTTAGCTTCTTCTTTCCCACTGTTTTCCGTTCTCTGTGTTCCGATCTCCCCGGTGTGTTATTTTGTGGTTGGTGTTGGTTTCTGTTCTTTTTGTCTGTCTGCTCTGCTTGATACCAGGTTCGTATCCTGTCCTGGTCATCAAGCCACGCTCGAGACATCTGCCGAGTACCACAGTGTTCCCGCTGCCGATCACCTCCACACTCCCATGCTACTCGGCTGCCGCTGTTGTTTCATTAATAAACAAACTGTTGTTCTGCATCCACGTCTCCCTAGTACTCTTTGAGTCAGACTCCTAACAATTAGTTTCAAGATGAGACGATACATGACAAGACACTATTTAGTTTAGTCCATGTTTAGTCCAAAAACATGAATTTAAGGTGAAATGGATGTTCTAATTTGCCCCATCTAAATTGCCCTTATATAGTGTTTGTGTGTCTGTGTAAGTGACTGTGTGCCCATCCTCTATGTCTCTGCCCAGTGTCTGAAACATTCTCACCTCAATGAACATAGGGGAACATGGGGAAACCACCACGAATCTGGTAGAGGATTAAACAAAATATAATGAGTAATTCTATCATTATGAAAATGAATTAGGGTTACAAATGTGTTTGAACATTTTCTTAAGTGAATATGCACAGACTATGTCTGCAAAAATCCTATCCACTTAAAATATCATTTTGAGTCTGTCACTGGCAAAACTACCAGGTTTACTCTGACGTATGAAAGCTCACATGGCTATGCAGTACAGCGGTTTTACATTAAAAAATGGGGCCATAATAAAAATTAAAAAAAAGGTAAGTAAGCATTTGCCTATCCCACTGTTCTACTGCATGATGTATTGATGTCACACAATCAGTCAAAAGTCAAAAATCAAAAACACCATACACAAACATGATATTGGCACTAACTGCATAATTGGACATTTCCTGACACCAGACATATGCCAACAATTCTATGTTATATCCTTTTTGTAAAACTTTAAAATAACAATGAAGCAAAAGGTTCCTTTCAAAGATGTTGAATTAATATTACTAAACCATTTGCACAAGTTTGTCTGTGTGTGTGTGTATATATATAAAGGGAATCCCTAACGCTGAGAGGCGAACATCCTAACTACAAAGCCACCGTGCCGCTATATATTCATTTCATTCATTCATTATCTCCCGCTTTATCCTCTATTAGGGTCGCGGTGGGGTTCCCCATGCCCATCCAGGGGAGAACGTCTCGGGCGCTGGGAAGATAGACCCAGGACAGGGCGCCAATCCATCGCTGGGCACACACTCACTCACACAATATATGGGTGTTTGAGTGATATGGGGCAATTTGGAGAATTCAATTGACTTGATCCATGTTTTTGGACTGTGGGAGGAAACCGGAGAACCCGGAGGAAACCCACGCGGACACGGGGAGAACATGGACACTCCACCCAGATGGGGATTCGAACCGGGAATCCCTAGCGCTGAGAGGCAAACATGCTAACCACTAAGTCACCGTGCCGCCCACGCCGCTATATATATATATATGAATCTCTCCATCACAAGCACAATAAGGACAGGAAACAGGACATGAGTTTATTAACAGATTACACATAATACAAACTGCTGGCTGGTTTCTCTGCTGCTGTCATTGACTTTTCCTTTTCTGTTGTTACTGTGAACTCTCCACCTTCTCTGTCTTGCCCTATCTCATATAGCTGCACACCAACCGTTACAGGAACCTTCAACATGTTTGTTAAAAAATTACCAACAAAAGACTTTTCTACTAATTATAAAATATTTTGTGTATTTAATGCAATTCTACTGTTTCATTTCATTTAATTACACTTAATTTAATTTATAAACTTAATTGTTTTGATTTCTTTGTATGTACAGATGCCGACATCTGTTAAAGTCATGTCAGTAGTGCCATTAGAATATATACATGCTCAGTAATAGTTTGATGTTCACTAGTTATTTTTTCCCCACTCTACATTCTCTACACTGTAAAAGCATTTTTGTTGATAAGTATAAATTATCATTTTTAGAAATAACAGGACAGAAACATCGTAGCATCTTATCCATAACTTTGCATAACATATTAACAGAAGCCTACACAAAACTAAATACATTATTGTAGGAAAGTTAGTATTGGATTAGTGTCTGGTTTCTGAAGAAAATTGATATGCTTGGTACTTATAACTTATAAATTGGTACTTGGTAAATTTATTTAAACAATGCATACATGCATATTACATAGTCTTTCCTTGGTTGGGAACAGAGTGGTGTGATCAGCAGCAACCAGAGGAATAACATGGTTGGTATGTTTGGTATGTGGCATTGCGCCTGCTTGGTTTTTATTATAATAACGCAATATTGCAAACCTAGAGTCTTAGGTAAGTGTATACACACAGACACACACACACACAAACAGACATGTATGTGTTGAAGGCATATTTAATATTGAAAGTATTGTACTACTTTTGTGTATATTTCACATAAAAAGAATACACAGACATAGAAGTAACTGATTTTTGTTAATGTGAGTGTCAATCCATTGGCCTTCTGATGCACTTAAACAAACACAAGAAAGTTTCCTGGATAACCTCATTAAACATTTTATACATCGTTATGTGCAGTTTTAATTGGAACATTGCGTGTGTACATATGCAATAGGTGAAAAACATTTGCTGTTACTGTTATGTTTGCAGATTAGATTGCAGATAGATTGTATATAGTAAATTTTAACACAGCTTTAATTAAAATACACTCTAACGATAAACTCAAATCGTCGAGTCGGGACCGATTGAGGCCGTTCACCGTCGATCCCGAGCACCAGAGGCCGCCCATTTCGGACTCGGAGCACCAGGAGGTGCATGCTCCAGCCTCGCAGCGAGAGGGCGTCGATCTGCGCTGCGAGAGGACGCGTTCTTCGTCGTCAGCTGGGAGCAAACGGCTGGAGTTACAGCCCGAGGGACTTGTTACCCCCCCGTTTGTTATTTTCTGCATGTATTTATTATTGTTATTATTTTTGTTCTTTTGGCTTGGGTCGCTTTCCCTTTTGCGCGACCCTTGGGGTGGGGGTATGTAACGAGCACCTGTGGCACCTGTCCCTCGTTTTCGGTTCTCATTATCTCACTTGGGTGATTGGTTGGGTTTGTCACGTGTTTAGTTGGGTTTCTATTTAGTCTGTTTTCTCCCGTAAGTCTGAGCACGTCTTTGGTTTGTGGTTATCTTACCCATCGTTACGTTTGTTTGTTTATCCCCGTTATGTTGGTGCTTCGGCACCACTTTTTAATAAATTCAGTTTGGTTTTTATCCCGGTGTTCCAGTTGCCTCCTTCCCGCATTTCTGCCACGGTGTGTCGCTGCGCGGGCGTTCCGCGCAGGTCACATTCGTGGGAGCGTCTCCCTCCGTCTAGACCGGCGGACGCTGTGGTCTACGCGTCGCCGGATCCCGGGAGACGCTCATTATGTGCGAGCGGTGTCCGCGATTTCCCGGCGGAGCCGCTCAACACTGGGCGACTACGGACATTCGTGACATATATGTTATATCTGTTGTGTTTAAATTATAGCTAAGTTTATTCCTTTCCAGCATCTTTATTTAAATTATATGTAATATTTTTTTGTTTTAAAATTGGTTTGTTTAAATAAATATTATGAACATTTCAACTTCTATTTCTCCTATTTTTCTACTTTCTCTAAATGCTCAACTTCATTTTTATTTTCTGTTACCTCGCCCTGCTGCGGTGTTCTTAGATTGGTCAGAAGCCTGTCTCGAACCACTTTACCTCAAGCCTATTGGCTGCCATTCAGACTCTGGCATAAGAGAAGAGAAATAATGTGGGGGCTACCTTCTCTGCCTCGCTTTCCTTGGCATAGGGAGGACACAATGGCATGTATTTCTTGGCGCATCATAGGTAGGTAAGTGAGAGCCTGCGCTGACATGACTGGGCCTCAAAGATTAGGATGAATTTAATTGGTTTAATACAGAAGCAGCTAAATCTCAGTGTGACTCATGATTTTGACTCTGTCTAGCATGCAGCTGAAGTCCTGCTGGTTCTAGTTGAGCTCTTTCATAGACTGATGTGCTACTTTTTAACGACTGAAAAAAATGTGGATTTTTCAAAATGCAAATGAAATACAGGTCTACTTTAATATATTCACATATCTGTTTCCTACAAAACGTGACTTTAATAAGGATTGGTGTAAAAATTTTGTACAACTAATCTTTTTTTTTATTATTATTATTATTTTTTTATTCACAGTGGATTTTTAAAAGAAATTTCAAAGTAATTACTAAACAGGCTGAAGAAATTAGGTGCGATAGATCTACTAAATTACTAACTATATAATACTATTATATATATATTACTAACTATATAATAATGGATACAATGTGAATCATATGAATTTAGCTATATATCTAGCTGACAATGGAAGTATCCATTTAGGAGAGAATGTTTCAGCCACTGGACAGATATACCCAGGACTGGGCACTAATCTATCGCTGGGCACACACTCACTGACACAGTCACTATATAAGGCAATCCATGTTTTTGGACTGTGTGAGAAAAATAGAGAACCCGGAGGAAACCCACATGGACAGAGGGAAAAACATGAAAAAGCCACCGAAAACAAGAATCAAAACCGGATCCAGATAACACTAATAAGCCACACATGCTGCCCTTCAAAAGCAAAGCCATAGATCTGAGTTTTATTTGTAAACCTGAATAAGCTATGTGCAACTGAAAATGCTTATACTTTGTCCAATTATTGTCCTCTGCAAAACCAGATGTTTTTTCAGATGTCTTGGACAGTGCTCTTAACAGAAATCATACATTAATAGTATATAGGCTAATGTAGTATACAATTGATATACATATTGATTTTACAAAGGTCACTCTTTACATTATGTATAAATATGTGGCTTCATCACGCTGGGCACCATGAGAGCACAATGCTCTATTTTAGTTATGTCTTTCATCATTGTCATCTTGGTTTGAGTTCCCCAGCTCAGAACACAAGTGGCACAAGTTTTTATGTTTCATTATCTGATTTGTGATAGTGTTTCCCAGAAAGAAGAATATTCTCAGAGTCATAGTCTGCACTGATGTGAGGTATGTAATGTAATGTAATGTACCTCCAAAAAAATTATCTTGAGTATTCTTATAGTATTTTTTTTATAATAATTGCAAATTAAATCTCTTGAATGAATTAAGTAACTTATTTTTTACAAGTAAAAAAATTGTCCTAGTTTTCACACAATCTAAAAGAGGGGTGTGGCCTTCACTGCCTGCATGACAAAGCAAGTGTGCGTGTGCACGCACACACACACACACACACACACACACACACACACACACACACACACACACACACACAAATGGAGTGGATTTGTCAGAGCTTAATCTGGTAGAATCATTTGGTTGTGGTGATGTAGTGTTATTGGGGACTGCTCCTTTTTTCATCCCAAGCCTCTATCTTTCTGACACAATTTGTCAAACACACACATGCACAGGCACACACTGATGTGACACTCTGCCATCTGCAGATTTTGAGTAGTATTGCACACACAGGCAGAATTTAACTCACTGGGATGTGTCCTGGCCTTTGTCATCCATGAATTCACTTATTGGCATCTGTAAAGAACACACATATACACACGCATGCACATACACACAAACACACACATTTTTTAAAATTGCAGTAATCTCCTTAATGAACAACATTGTACAGTAAGTAATAGATTTTGTTGTAAAGTACCACTTACATTTCATGTTAATTGAAAAAAAAATCTAGCCATATCTAATCTCATTATCTTAAACCTATACTAGGGACTGGATGTTTTGGGCACTGGGCAGATAAACCCAGGACAGGGTGTCAGTCTAATGCTGGACATACACTCCCTTGCACAGAAACACACACACACACAAACATTATTTAGAGCAGCCAATTCACCTTGAATCTATGTTTTTGGACTGTGCTGTCACAAATGTAATTCTAGTCAATTCTAGTATGACTGAGTCTCTGTAAATAAATCAAGTTTCATAAAGATATGGTTGGGTGACTACACAGAAGCCTACACTCACCCCAATCTAAAACCTTAAGGATAACCTACAGGAAAACTAACATCAGTGTCTCACATTGTCTTTTGAAAAGACTGAAAACTGTCATAGCTGTAATAGGATTAATTTTAACAGGTTGTCATAATGTATGTTTATGTCTCCAAATACTTTTGTCCATATTGTGTATATACAAATAAGCACATATGGAAGTGATTGCCACATGAAAAAAATTATAAGCCATTGAAACATGTCTGTTTAAGACAGGAGAGAAGACAAAGCACACTTTATTATGGTAATGTAGATATCACAGCAGTCTCATTCAATTTTCTATATACTCTATGTTTCTATCGTAACTGTAGTACTGGCATGTCTTAACATTCTGTTGCACTTGTTTGACTGTGTCTAAGTCATATCTTAATCATATGTGTTTTTGAACATTTTCTCCTTCATGTTCAGCTTCTTTATTCCTTTTTCTCTAATTCAGGAACAGGATGCCAGCAATAGTTGCCATGGCACCAGACAGCTCCATTTCTGCCAGCGTACATGAGTAAAACTGTGTGTGTGTGTGTGTGTGTGTGTGTGTGTGTGTGTGTGTGTGTGTACACTACTGTGCAGATCTGTGAGACAGTATTACACGTGCTAGCAAGTTAACTTCAAGAAGCTAATTAACACGCTGTCCATTCATACAGACAGCTGAGAACTGCAGATAGGTAATTAAAATTCACCTGAAAATCACAGGTTTACACATTTTGTGTGTGCACATGTTTGTGTGTGTGTGTGTATGTGTTGGTGTTGTATGCTGTATAGTTGACTATAAGAGCAATTCTGATGAAACTCTTTAAGGGTTGTGTGGCTGCCGTATAATGCACTTGTCTGTCTGCCCATGTATATGCCAAAGTATATTTCCCCATGTAATAAATCATCTGTCTGCACACCAAACTGCCAGCATACCTCTCCATCCTACTACCTGCCATTCAAGCTCTTTTGTTGTCTGCTAAGTTGGATGTTAATCTGTTTATCCATCTGTGTATCTGATGCTTTTCTTTCTTCGGACAATTTGTCTTTATTTTCACCCTAGAAGTATATATTATTTTATTAATATTAATTATATGTATTTAATTTTACCTCCTTACAGTACAAATCATTTGGTATGATTGGTATATTTGCCTGTTCCCTAACCTATATAATAATTAAAATTGCTAATCTATAACCCACAATAAAAAAACATCTTCATTTGTATATGTCTTTCTCTCTTCTCATTTGTACATCTAATCCTGCCACCTATTCAGATTTCTGGTGATCACTTTTTCACCTTTGAACCTATGAATTTATTTATGTTTATCTGTCTTTTACCATACCTGATTATCTGTCTGTTTGCTCACACATCCATCTTTTTCGGTGATTTATTCATCTGTTCATCTGTCTGTCTGTTTAGCCATCTCCCTTATCCCCCTTCCTGTCCGTCTGCTTACATCTGTGTATGTATAACTATCGATGATTCCCAACCAACTAATCCATAATATCTTCGTCCATTTATACATCTAGCTTACCTATTCATTTGTTCATTTGACTGTGTGGCTGTTTACTATTCATCTAATCTTTCCTACTCTTTGTCTAACTGTCTGTTTCTTTGCACATGAATAAACAGAGTTGATATATCTATCTAACTGCTCTTCCATTCATCTAGTACATGCATTTGTAAGTCTTACTGTTTCCTGGCTTAACCACCAATTTCACCAATTATTTATTTTTTTAGTCTGCCTGTTATTCATCTAATCTATCCATACTATTAAATACACATTCAAAGTCAAAAACTATCCAGTTAGAATAAATACACAGGAGCAAAATCAAATACACACCAGCACAAGCCTAAATCAGAACACTGATTTTATTAAAGAGTTTTATCTATCTAAGATTGTAAGGTTAACACAAAGACATAGTGTGTATTTATCTTTTGTTCTGATCACTGCCTCTCTATGTCTGTGTGGATTACCTCCCAACAAACTTACCTCCTCTAGCAGACGCTTTTATCCAAAGTGAGTTAAAAAGTAAGCACATGGTTGGGCACAGCATTCCTGGAGCAATAAGAGTTAAGGGTCTTGCTCAAGTACCCACATTGGTAACTTCATTGGACCTGGGATTTGAACCGGCAAACTTCTGATTGATAGTCCATCACCCTAACCACTGATCTACCATGTCTTATCTGTCCTGATAACTGTCCTTTTCAACTGTCCTTCAACAGGTAGGCTGCACAAGAAAGTGAATCCCATATACGACATCCACATCCCATACACGTCATCCTGCCAAAACAATCAGAGTGTAAGTGCTGCACAACAAAGCACTTTGTCATGCAGGTTGTAACACATGACTTTTTCATTTGATTGAGCTGAACCTCTGTGATCCTGCCACCCAGTCATTACCAGTGATGTAATTTATACTAGGCAGCAGGTATGAGTCATCCTTGGGATAATATTCAGTCAGCAAAAATGGTGCTCTTCATTTCTTCTTCTTGACCACTACCACCACCCAGGGACTAATGGCTTACTCATGCACCATGGCCACCACCATTTTGTACATCTTTTGTTCAGCTATTTAATTATGTGTCCATGGATGACGATGTGATCATAATCTGCTCCCCACACTCCCCATATAAAGTTGGTGCTAAAATAAGTTGGCTGTTGTGCATTCTGTTTCATTTTCTGCAAACACATCCAAGTCCTGGGCGGCACGGTGACTTAGCGGTTAACATGTTCGCCTCTCAGAGCTGGGGACTCCAAGTTTGGATCCCAATCTTGGGGAGTTTCCATGTTCTCCCCGTGTCCACGTAGGTTTCCTCTGGGTCCTCCAGTTTTGCCCCACAGTCCATCACATCATAATGACATGGATTAAAGGTAAATTAAATGCTCTAAATTGCCCCATAATGTGTGTGTTTGTGTGTGTGTTTGAGTGTGCCCAGCAATAGATTGGCACCCTGTCCTGGGTGTATCCTCCAAACACCCGAAATGTTGTCTTCCGGATGGGCATGGGGAACCCCCTTGTGACCCTAGTAGAGGATTAAGCGGAAGATAATGAATGAACATCCCAGTACCACAACAAAATCTGCCTTCAAGGGTCCAGTATTGTTGCTGTGCTTAAGTGCATTGCCCATGCTACATGCTCAGTCCTATAAGAGGTCAAGGCTTACCTCTAGTTACTGGAAGTGCTACGCATTTCTTGCTATATCATTCTTTCTCATATTTCCATACTCCCAATTATCAGTGTAAATGTATTGAAGGTGTGTTTTATATTTAATAAGGATGCACATTATCTGGCTTAAGCTTTTGCTGTGATTTTGGTTTTGTTGGTTTGTTTTGGTTTTTGTTGATGTCACCTTGGCCATCGGATTAACAGCAAATAAGTTTATTTTCACAGGTGTCAATAGCAAATCAAAATATCTCCTCTCATTATCTTTCACTTCTAAGGAGAAAGTTTTTGGCACTGGCCCGATACACCCAGGACAGGGGGCAATACATCACTTGGTACACTATTACTCACACAGAAACACATACACAAATTAAATAGGGGTTTAAATCAGTCTGTTCACCTTCAATCCAAGAGTTCCCTAAACATACTTTTTAAGATATTGGGTCAAGACTTTGCAACATCCACTCAAATGATTTACCTTGTTGTCCTTAAACCATGTGATCACAACGTTAGAATACAGAAATGTACAATTGTTATCTACATGTCTGTCTTTTCCCTCATTGATTTCAAGAACACATACACACCAGAAGAGTGCAGCATTGTACCAGACATCAATATTTTTACCAGAATTGGGGATTATTCGCTCACATGCTTTTGTTTGAAGGAATAATGTGTGGCGCAATATCGTGTTACATTCATTTGTCTGTGTGTTTGAGAGAGAGAGAGAACCCTGAGTTCTTCCATACACTAACACCACACCACCAGAAACAAATCTGAGTTTACTCAAATATAACACAACAAAAACAAAAAGCCATTGGCCATTGGATGAATGAAATTGTGGCACAAAATAAAACTATACTGCTTCTGACCATTAATTAACAATGCACTGTAACATCAGATAATTAAATACAATGACTGATCAGATCCATGCTAATTATGTATATACACAAACTGCCCACAATATAAACATCTACATAATATGGTTAAAGAAATCATGACCTTCCCTGGAGCAAAAAGTGTGCACACAATGCAGCACTAACATTGTAGAAACATAGCAGCTTCCTAAATAAATGCACTAAATAAATAATAAACTTCCTAAATAAATGCACTAAATACAGTGCTGAAGGGGAAACATACTTCAAAACTACAACCATGAGAGACTAAGCCTTCTGTTGAAAGAGCAGAGGCAGAGAAGCAATATCACTGCAATATCATTCATCTGAGGGGCAGTGAGTAATGCACCTGAACACACACATAGATACACAGACACTTTGTGTAAGAGTAGGTTGTGTACTTTGGCAAAAAAAAAAAAGTTGTGTGTGAATTTTAAAGTCAAAGCGAGACAGAGACAGAGATGCCACAATTTGAAAACTCAAGTATTTACTTTTCTTTAAAACTTAAATATTCTAAATCTATTTTCTAAAAGGATGTAGTTTTTGTTATGTTCTACTTAATACAAATTCAATATACAGTATTAAGATATTGTAGATTATTAATCCTTTCGTTATTTGCTTGTAAAAGTTGTCTGTTTTATTGGGCATACACACACACACACACACTATGTGTAAGAGTAGGCTGTGTACTTTGGCAAAAAAAAAAAAGTGTGTGAATTTTAAAATAAGAGCGAGACAGATAATCACTTTTCTGTGTGAGTGAATGTGTGCCCAGCGATGGGTTGGCACCCTGTCCTGGGTGTATCTGTCCAGTGTCCGAGACGTTCTCCCCTGGATGAGCATGGAGAACCCTCCATGACCCTAATAGAGATAAAGCGGAAGATAATGGATGGATGGATATATATATACAGTGGGGAAAAAATATTTAAGTTCTCCAACTTAAAACAATGAGAGAGGCCTGTACTTGACATCATAGGTAGACCTTGATTGATTCAGAAAATCATTATCTGATTTTTAAAGAATTTATTTGCAAATAATGGTGAAAAATAAATATTTGGTCACCTACAAACAAGCAAGATTCCTGGCTGTCACAGATCTGTTACTTTAAGAGGCTCCTCTGTCCTTTACTCATTACCTGTACTAATGGCACCTGTTTGAACTCGTTAACAGTATAAAAGACACTTGCCCACAACCTCAAACAGTCACACTCCAAAGTCCACTATGGTGAAGACCAAAGAGCTGTCGAAGGACACCAGAAACAAAATTGTAGATCTGCAACAGGCTGGGAAGACTTAATCTGCAATAGGCAATCAGCTTGGTGTGAAGAAATCTACTGTGGGAGCAATAATCAGAAAATGGAAGACCTAGAAGACCACTGCTAATCTCCCTTGATCAGGGGCTTGACGCAAGATCTCAGCCCGTGGGGTCAAAATGATCACAAGAATGGTGATCAAAAATCCCAGAACCACATGGGTGGACCTAGTGACCTGCAGAAAGCTGGGACCAACGTCGCAAAGACTACCATCAGTAACACACTATGCTGCCAGGGACTCAGATCTTGCAGTGCCAAACGTGTCCCCCTGCTTAAACCAGTACATATCCGGGCACGTTTGAAGTTTACTCAAGAGCATTTGGATGTCCTGGAAAAGTATTGGGAGAATGTCTGATGGTCATATGAAACGAAAGTAGGACTGTTTGGTACAAATACAACTCGTCGTGTTTGGAGGAGAGTGAATGCATCTAAAGAACACCATACCAACTGTGAAGCATGTGGGCAACATCATGCATTGGGGCTGTTTCTCTGCAAAGGGACCAGGACGACTGGTCCGTGTAAATGAAAGAATACATGGGGCTATGTATTGTGAGATTTAAAGTGAAAACCTCCTTCCATCAGCAAGGGCATTGAAGATGAAATGTGGCTTGGTCTTTCAGCATGACAATGATCCCAAGCACACTGCCAGGGCAACAAAGGAGTTTCTTCATAAGAAGCATTTCCAGGTCCTGTAATGGCCTAGCCAATCTGCAGATCGTAACCTCAAAGAAAACCTTTGGAGGCAGTTAAGTCAGTGTCGCCCACCTACAGCCCCAAAACATCACTGCTCTAGAGGAGATCTGCATGGAGGAATGGGCCAAAATACCAGCAACAGTGTGTGCCAACCTTGTGAAGACTTACAGAATACGTTTGACCTCTGTCATTTCCTATACAAACTATATATAACAAAGTATTGAGAGAAACTTTTTTTATTGACCAAATACTTATTTTCCACCATTATTTATTAGGCTCCCGGTTGGGACTTTTGAAGCCTGACTCCCAGCAAGTGCGCCATCTTGACTAACAAAATGGCGGAGACCAGCAAATGCTGGCTTCATCTCCTAGGCAGTGCACTAATCGTTCCACCAATCAGAAGACGCTGCCTAGGAGGCGCAATTAGTAATTGTTGGCCTCACCTGGGTTGAGCCTTATATATATCACCCTGCTCTTAACCCAGTTTTGCGTTTGTGATTTTGTATTTACTCATGGTGTTTTTCTTTTTAGGGGTCAAGGATTGGATCAGGGTCCTGGGCGACCACGGAGTTCCTCCCCAGCAGGCACGGCTCTCCTCAGCGGTCGTTTCCCCCGTTTCCTCACCCGGTTATCTCTCCGATTAGGAGTTTTTTCCTGTTTTGCCTAATATTAATAAATTGAAGCCTCCTTGCTCTGCACCTGGGTGTCCGACCTTTTTCTTTATTTTTGTTCTGCTCAGATCATGACAATACGCGGCCTCCGTAATGGACCCTGCGGAGCAAATGCCTGTGACTGAAGCTGTGAGGCTCCAGGAGGCGACCATCGGGCGCCATGAAATGGCTCTCTCTAACCTGGACCAGCGGCTGGTTACCCAGTTAACCAACGCTGGCAGGTAGTTGAGTTGCCGACACCCCCATTGCTTCCCCTGAACGCTTTCAGGAAGAACCCCAGCACTGTCGGGGGTTCCTTCTCCAGGTAAGCCACCTTTTTGAACAGCAGCCCACCCGTTTTCCCACAGAGCGCTCCAAGGTAGCCTATCTTATCTCACTCCTTTCAGGCCGAGCGCTAGATTGGGCAACACCCCTGTGGGAAAAAGGTGCTCCAGAGTGCACCACATATGAGTCATTCTCTCAAGCCCTGCAGGAGCCCTTTCACCATTCACAGGGTAGCCGGAGCCCTGGGAGCCAGCTAGTTCATCTCCGTCAGGGTTCAAACACGGTAGCTAATTACAATATTGCCTTTCGCACTCTTGCTGCTGACTGTGGGTGGGGCGAGGAGTCACTCTACCTGGAGGGGCTCTCTGAATGCCTCAAAGACGAGTTAGCCACCCGGGAAATCCCTTCATCCATTAGTGCAGTTTATACCTTTGCCTTGAGGGAGGACAGCGCTCGCGAGAAGCTTAACTCTCGTGTTGGTGGGCTCTCTCGTGGGTCTTCTGAGGTGGGGCATGGAGCCTCCACCCATGACCTCGTCCGAGCCCATGCAGTTAAGGGTGACTGGGAGGAGAGGGAGATCCTCACTGTTTTGGGACCAGTCAAAACCACTAGCTCGCCGCCGTAAGGGGAAACGGTTGGCGAGCATGGATTCTTTCCCCAGCAAGGGCCTCATTCCTGCAACCCTGGATTGGGGAGACAGACAGCTGTCGATTCGGTGTTGTGTAGATTCCGGGGCAGCACATAACTTAATTGACTGTGCATTAGCCCGTCGTCTAGGGATTCCAATGGCCAAGATTCACCCAGAACTTCACATTGTTGCGGCGGATGGTCGGCCGGTTGCCGGGGGCCCAGTCACCACAGCCACTCAGCCTCTCACACTGAGAATTAACAAGCACACGGAAAAAATCTCATTCTTCGTCACCCAGATGCCATGGATGAGAATAATATTTGGAGTCCCGTGGCTATATAAGCACAACCTCCAGATTGATTGGTCCACAGGAACCATATTTTCTTGGGGAACGCGCTGTGTGGACGCTTGCCTGCTAGCCAAGCCAGCGCCTAGTTCAGGTGAAATTTCCCAGGCTACTAAACCAGACCTCACATTGACATACAGACCCGGCTCTAAGAACGGCAAGCCAGATGCCGTTATTTGGGATATCTTAAAGGTGGTCAAGGACGAGCAAGGGGGCAAACCCAGTCCAGGCAGTGGTCCCCTGATCGACTGTTTGTACCATCGACAGACAATCTGGTGTTTCAGTGGGGCCACTCTTCCCAACTTGTGGCTCACCCAGGGGTCGCTAACACCCTCACATTCCTTAGGCGTCACTTTTGGTGGCCTAAGATGGAGGAACAGGTCAGAGATCTTGCGCTGTCTGCTCAGCCAACAAGAGTCCCAGAGAACGACCTCACGGCCTCCTCCATCCACATCCACCGTCTCGGCCATGGTCCCATATATCTCTGGATTTTGTGTCTGGGTTACCTAAGTCCAGGGGATTTATGGTGGTACTGGTGGTGGTCAACCGGTTCTCCAAGGCTTGCAAATTCATTCCCCTGCCCAAGCTACCGTCAGCCCCCCAGACAGCCCAAGTTGTACTGGAGCATGTGGTGAGAGCATATGGCAGTCCAGTGGGCAATGTTGTCAGACAGGGGCCAACAGTTTGCTAGCTGGTTTTGGCAGGCGTTCTGCGATCTTATGGGGACAACGGTAAGCCTGACTTATCACCCAGAGTCCAACGGCCAGTCCAGCCAGTCCGAGCAGGTCATCCAGGATTTCAGCAAGATGCTTAGAGGCCTGACCGCAGGTAGTCCATCCCTTTGGACGGACAAGCTGATTTGGGCTGAATTCGCCCACAACACCCTGCAACATTTGGCACTTGGGATGTCACCGTTCGAGGCCCAGTTTGGCTATCCACCTCCCCTTTTTTCCGATCAGGAACCAGAGATGGCAGTCCACTCGGCCCGAGACCAGGCCCGCAGGTGCCAGAGCGCCTGGCTTACAGCCCGCAGGTCACTGCTCGCCTCCCAGCGCTCCAGGAAGCGTTTCGCTGACCACAAACGGCAGCCCGCAGTCACTCTGCATCCTGGCCAACGGGCCCTCTTAGACACAAGGGATCTGCCCTTGCAGGGCGCCCCAGGCAAATTGCACCCAAATTCATGGGCCCATTAAAGGTCCTGAGGCGGATCAACCTGGTGACCCACAAGTTGGAGTTGCCCCCACGCATGTGGGTCAACCCAACCTTCCTAGGCAGCACACTAATCGTTCCACCAATCAGAAGACGCTGCCTAGGAGGCACAATTAGTAATTGTTGGCCTCACCCGGGTTGAGCCTTGTATATCACCCTGCTCTTAACCCAGGTGAGGCCGCGTTTTGTTTGCCATGGTGGTGAGCCAGACATGCGCTTGTGATTTTGTATTTACTCATGGTGTTTTTCTTTTTAGGGGTCGAGGATTGGATTAGGGTCCTGGGCGACCATGGAGTTCCTCCCCAGCAGGCACAGCTCTCCTCAGCGGTCGTTTTCCCTGTTTCCTCACCCGGTTATCTCTCCGAATAGGAGTTTTTACCCGTTCTGCCTAATATTAATAAATTAAAGCCTCCTTGCTCTGCAACTGGGTGTCCTTTTTCTTTATTTTTGTTCTGCTCAGATTGTGACTTTATTTGCTAATAAATCTATCTATTATGTGAATTACACAATTGGTTTACACAATTACACAATTGCACAATTGGTGACTGATTAATACTTTTCCCTACTGTATATATATATATATATATATATATATATATAATGAAATCTGATGTCAAATCTGATTGGGCCTGTTTGATTTTGTTTTCCATGTCATTAAAAGTAATATTTTGCATCAGTGTACAGTATATATTCAGACTTCATTCCATATATTCACACCTTCATTCCATATATTCGCACCTTAATTCCCTATGATCAGACTTTCATTCCATGAATGCGCACCTTCAATCCGTATATTCAGATTTTCATTAAATATATTCAGACTATCATTCCATATATGCGCACTTTCATTCCATATATTCAGACTTTCATTCCATATATTCGCACCTTCATTCCATATATTCACACCTTAATTCCCTATATTCAGACTTTCATTCCATGAATTCGCACCTTCAATCCGTATATTCAGACTTTCATTCCATATATTCAGACTTTCATTCCATATATTCAGACTATCATTCCATATATGCGCACTTTCATTCCATATATTCAGACTTTCATTTCATGTACGCGCACCTACATTCCATATATTTGCACCTTCATTCCATATATTCAGACTTCATTCCATATATTCAGACTTTCATTCCATGTATTCAGACTTTCATTCCATATATTCAGACTTCATTCCTTGTATTCAGACTTCATTCCATATATTTGCACCTTCATTCCATATATTCGCACTTTCATTCCATATATTCGCACCTTCATTCCATATATTCAGACTTTCATTCCATATATTCAGACTTCATTCCATATATTCGCACCTTCATTCCATATAGTCAGACTTTAATTTTTCATTCCATAAACAGTCATGGCCAAATGACAATTTGCATATACTCCAGAATGTTATAAAGAGTGATCAGCTTAACAGCAATTATTTGCTTAAAGTCAATATTTGCGTAGAAAATTAACTTTATCCCTCAAAACACATTTCAACTTCATTGCAGCCCTGCCTTAAAAGGACCAACTAACATAGTTTCAGTGATTGCTCCATTAACACAGGTTTGGGTGTTGATGAGGACAGGGCTGGAGATCAATCTGTCATGATTAAGTAAGAATGACACCACTGGACACTTTAAAAGGAGGCTGGTGCTTGGCATAATTGTTTCTCTTCTGTTAACCATGGTTATCTCTAAAGAAACACATGCAGTCATCATTGCACTGCACAAAAATGGCCTAACAGGGAAGAGTATCGCAGCTAGAAAGATTGCACCTCAGTCAACAATCTATCACATCATCAAGAACTTCAAGGAGAGAGGTTCCATTGTTGCCAAAAAGGCTCCAGGGCATGCAAGAAAGACCAGCAAGCGCCAGGACTGTCTCTTAAAAGTATGTCAGCTGCGGGATCGGGCTACCAGCAGTGCAGAGCTTGCTCAGGAATGGCAGCAGGCAGGTGTGAGTGCATCTGCACGCACTTTGAGGCGGAGACTCTTGGAGCAAGGCCTGGTCTCAAGGAGGGCAGCAAAGAAGCCACTTCTCTCCAGAAAAAACATCAGGGACAGACTGATATTCTGCAAAAGGTACAGGAAGTGGACTGCTGAGGACTGGGGTAAAGTCATTTTCTCTGATGAATCCCCTTTCCAATTGTTTGGGACATCTGAAAAACAGCTTATTCGGAGAAGACGAGGTGAGCGCTACCACCAGTCTTGTCTCATGCCAACTGTAAAGCACCCTGAAACCATTCATGTGTGGGGTTGCTTCTCAGCCAAGGGAATCAGCTCTCTCACAGTCTTGCCTAAAAACACAGCCATGAATAAAGAATGGTACCAGAATGTCCTCCGAGAGCAACTTCTCACAACCATCCAAGAGCAGTTTGGTGATCAACAATGCCTTTTCCAGCATGATTGAGCACCTTGCCATAAAGCAAAGGTGATAATTACATGGCTCAGGGAACAAAACATAGAGATTTTGGGTTCATGGCCTGGAAACTCCCCAGATCTTAATCCCATTGAGAACTTGTGGTCAATCATCAAGAGACGGGTGGACAAACAAAAACCTACACATTCTGACAAAATGCAAGCATTGATTGTGCAAGAATGGACTGCTATCAGTCAGCAATTGGTTCAGAAGTTGATTGAGAGCATGCCAGGGAGAATTGCAGAGGTCCTGAAGAAGAAGGGTCAACAATGCAAATATTGACTTGCTGCATTAACTCATTAACTGTCAATGAAAGCTTTTGTTACTCATAATATGATTGCAATTATATTTCTGTATGTGATTAAAAACATCTGACAACAAACACACATAAAAAACAGAGGGCAGCAGATCATGTGAAAATATAATATTTGTGTCATTCTCAAAACTTTTGGCCATGACTGTATGTATATATTTCCTGTATGGCTTGCCATAATTATATATATATATATATATATATATATATATATATATATATATATATATATATATATATATATATATATATATATATTGTTAGAAATGTCCGTCTTTCCCCGGAAGAGGGCGGTTACGCGGAGTTGTTGCGTACAACCGCTCGCGCCTAGTGAGCGCTTCCCGGGTACCGACCACGCGGGGAATAATGCGTGCGCCGGTCCACGGAAGCACTCCCACGAGTGCGACCCACGCGGAGACAATGCGCAGAGCCGCAACGTGGTTGAACGCGGAAGGAGAGAGAGACACCGGGATAAAATCCAAAAGTAGAATTTAATAAAAATTGGTGACGGGACACCAACAGAAATGGGGAAACAAACGAACAAATTAACACAGGGCATAAAAACCACAAAACAAAGACGTGCGCCGACTTACAGGAAGTCAACTAAACACGTGCACAAAACAAACCAATCACCCAACTGAAATAATTAAGGACCAAACGAGGGACAGGTGCCACAGGCACCTGTGACATACCCCCACCCCAAGGGTCGCACTAAAAGGGAAGCGACCCAAAAAAAAAAAAAAAATAATAATAATAATAATAACAATAAACAGTTCTCAAAAACAAAAAAGGGTGGAAGAAAGGTCCCTCTGGCGGTGAAGCCTGCTGGCTGCCCCCTGCTGACAGTGTGGAGCACGTCATCTCGTTGCGGAGCGCGGATCGGCGTCCTCCTGCTGCGAGGCGAGGATAGCGCCCCTGGTGCTCGGAGTCTGCGGTTGGCGGACTCTGGTGCTCGGGGTCGGTAATTGAGCGGTCCCTGGCGCCCAGACTTGGCAGTAGGCGGTCCCCAGTGCTCGGCTTCCTCAGCGGTGCAGCACCTGGTCCTCCGAATCAGCGGTGGGTGACCCCTGGTGTCCGGAACTCTCCAGATAGTTTGGCACGTCTTTCTGTTAGAAATGTCCGTCTTTCCCCGGAAGAGGGCGGTTACGCGGAGTTGTTGCGTACGACCGCTCGTGCCTAGTGAGCGCTTCCTGGGTACCGACCACGCGGGGAATAATGCGCACTCCCACGAGTGCGACCCACGCGGAGACAATGCGCAGCGCCGCAACGTGGTTGAACGCGGAAGGAGAGAGAGACACCGGGATAAAATCCAAAAGTAGAATTTAATAAAAATTGGTGACGGGACACCAACAGAAATGGGGAAACAAACGAACAAATTAACACAGGGCATAAAAACCACAAAACAAAGACGTGCGCCGACTTACAGGAAAACGAAGACTAAATAACAAATCAACTAAACACGTGCACAAAACAAACCAATCACCCAACTGAAACAATTAAGGACCAAACGAGGGACAGGTGCCACAGGCACCTGTGACATATATAAAACCAGAAGCAAGACAGAGTAATATACTCCAAGTTTAAATTTTCTACTGAGCTACCAAGAACATCAATTAAATAATGATGTGTAAAAACCATTAAAGCTGTTTGCTGTAAAATTCAAGCACTCCATCGTATATTTCCTTTCATTCACAATCAAGAAACAGATGTGGTCAGTGTACAGTGCAGTGTGATCAAAAAGTTTCAAAAAAAGAAAAGTCATACACAGTGATACAAGTAATACAGAGCTTTCTTTAATTGTGTACAGGGCAGGGTGTACAAACAATCACTCATACAGACAGACACATATACACTATTTAGGGAAAATATATATAGGGAATAAATCACGGGAAAGAGTTGTTCTCGTGATATATTCACAATAATACACGACGACGAGTGCCTAATAGCTCTTATAAAATGGTTACAAACACACTATAATAAAAAACAAGGTTTGAATAATAAATGTGTTTATTGAAATCAAAATCATCAATTAACTGGTCTACCGCAATGTAATCTAGTTCTTTTCAAACACTGATCGAGGAGTAACAGGATTTTGGTTTTTTAGTCAAATATTTAATCCTATACTAGGAACTAATATCTTGGGGGGGAAGGGGTCCTTCATGCCCATTGGGAGAACGTTTTGAGTGCTGGGCATATACACCCAAGGTATACACACTCTCACTCACACAGACACACACATACACTATATAAGGAAAAAATATATAGACAATTTAATCAAATCCATGTTTGTGTGGGAGGAAACAAGAGAACCCAAAAAAACCCACCCAGACACAAGGAGAATGTTGAAATTCCCCCCAGATCAGGATTTGAACATGGATCTCCAACACTGAGAGGCAGACATGCTGACCACTAACCCACTGTACTACTCTAGAACCTTTATTTTTTATTTATTTATTTAAAATTTGTATTTCAGGCTCAAAGTGTCTGTTCTGATAGAAAGATTAAGAGCATTTCACAAATCCTTCCCACAAAGCTAAAAAAAACACCAATTTTTTTTTCTTAAATTAATTTAATGTTCACAATGTCTGTCCCAAATGTTTTGTACAAATAATGTACTGGGCTTCAAAAATACATACTGTATTTGTTGTACCTCTAGCAAACATACAGTAAAAACACAAACTAATACCATGTCCTCATTTATAGAGCTTTTGTGTTTATGGCATTTCTTTAAATTTCATTGTTCTCTAAACACAATATGATAGAACCCTAAATGTCAACACAAAGCATGGGTTTAAATATAATATGCTAAAAATAGGACCCATTTTTCATCTGTCGCAAGGAAAACACACAAACTGTGTTTTCTGACTAAGAAAGCTGTGTAGGGGAAGCATATGGATATGCGTGTGAATGCAGACCATATGATTCTGAGTATGTTCAAACATGTTTAAGTGTATATGTGTGGCAGTGTTTTCTAATGGGGTAGGACTTGAACTGTAAACAGACAAAGGAATTCTGCACTCTGTGACCCTCCTCTCTGAAAACCAGCACAAGTGCAACAAGTTCATGTGCACATACACGCATGCACACACACACACACACACACACACACACACACACACACACACACACACACATGCATGCACATACACACTCATATAGCCCAAAGAGGCCTCTCAGAGAGAACATCTAAGAGTGTGGTTCACTGTATAGAGTGTTTAAAATAAAAATCAAGCCATGTGATTTTAAGTTCGGTAGTTTCCAATTGTGAATAGAAGAGTCATTTTACTGAAGGCTGAATGTTATGAAGAAGTCCATGCAGGTTGTGAACATCACCACAACTGTAAAAATCTAAATCAGTAGCTTAATCACAAACTACTCATCAGGGACAGCAGAACAGTACTTTCTTGAATGGTTTGTGAGGTTATTTGGTTTAATATAGTGCAGTTTATTAAATAGAAATGTAATAAAATAATGTTTTTTTAGTGCTGTACATCCAGAGCCTTTGAAAACTAGTTATCATGTTTGAAATAACAATATAAACATAATGCATCCTATTCTTTTACCAACATTATGCCAAATCAATGTCTGATAATATTAAAAATCATAACCAGGTGTAATGATTTAAAATTGTCACTTTTGTCTGTTTTTGTTTCTCATATATTTTTTTTTTTTTTTTTTGAAAGTCTAAAGTTAACCCCATATAAATGGGACCTAGCAAAAGGTCTGGGTTGGTCTGGGTTGTAGTTATAGGTTTATGCCTTATAAACATGACTGGTTCAGGACAAAAATTACAGAAGGCTCAGGTTCATTTCGAGGTGTCGAACATCTGAGACGCTCAACTGCTCTCCCCTTTGCCCTGTTTCTGTCAAAGAATGGAACAGTATGTTCTGTCCTGCAGCTAATACTCCTACAGAGCTCACTTAAACACATGCATATGCACATACACACACATGCACCCATACACACACACACACAATCTAAGGTTGACAGGCCATCTGGAGTTTTGGATGCCATTTCCTAAAAAGATTCTTATGGATTTTGTCTACATGGATCTGACTTTGGATCTCAGGGAATGACCATGCTGGAACAGGAAATAGCCTTCCTTAGAATGTTGAAAATAATGAATTGTATATCATGCATTGATACAAATGTGAAGCGGTCAGAGGTGTGCATTATTGTCAATAAGGTCATGGCTTGACAAATGACTTAGCCAATCAGATTTAAGAACTGGAACTACCAGTTTTTATAATATGCATTAATAATCATTAATGAAGCAGCTCTTTTAGTCACAAATGTTTCTTTATGTAGATATATTAAAGATAGTGATAAAAATATATATTTTTTACAAAAACAAACCACAGTGTTTCCTAAACACACTCATTTGTAAGGGCAACAGAACTATTTCAAAGAAATAAAAGTCAAGGTAAATAAATGTCATGCAGACCCACACTGCTTTTCAGAATCACCAATATTTGTTTTCTTCATTAAAAAAAAAAAGCATAAAAAATGAACTCACCCATTGTGTGCTCAAGGTTAGGTCTATGTGTATGTTAGCACACAAAAAGAAGTGGTTAAAGAATGTTATGATATGAACGTTTTTCTACTATGTGCACAAACTGTTAATGATTTCAACTTTTTTTGTGCATTATTTGCATGGAATGCTTCTGTAGAGATCCCAGACACGGTGATGGCTGGTCCATAGGGGGCTCTGGGGCACTGTCCCCCCATAAAATTGTTCAGATATTAAACGGAATTAATTATCCATCCATCCATTGTCTTCCTCTTTATCCTCTAGTAGGGTCGCAGGGGGGTTCCCCATGCCCATCCAGGGAAGAACGTCTCGGGCACTGGGCAGATACACCCAGGACAGGACGTCAATCCATCGCTGGGCACAAACTCACTCACACAGACACACTCTATATGGGGCAATTTGGAGAACTCAATTGACTTGATCCATGTTTTTGGACTGTGGGAAGGAAGGAAAACCAAAGAACCCAGAGGAAACCCACACGGACACGGTGAGAACATGGAAACTCCGCCCAAATGGGGATTCGAACCAGGAATCCCTAGCGCTGAGAGACAAACGTGCTAACCACTAAGCCACCGTGCCGCCCTGAATTAATTATGAACTGCAAAATAGTTAAATAGAAATGAATTTATTTGTAATGTGTGTCTATTAGACATGTTATAATTTATTAAAAGAATAAATAAATACATTTAATTGCTCCCATTGTGCACACCTCCTATGTGAGGGGCGCCGGTCTAATGAGTGTGTATGTGGGCACACAAACACTTGGCAAGCATGTGATCTGAGGTTAATTTCTAATTGGTTATTTTAGGTTTTTCTTATTTATTTTAGGTATTTTAGGTTATTTTAGGTTATTTTAGGAGCACCCGTCCCTCGTTTGGTCTCTCATTATCTCACTTGGGTGATTGGTTGGTTTTGTGCACGTGTTTAGTTGGGTTTCTATTTAGTCTTCGTTTCCCTGTGGTTCTGAGCACGTCTTTGATTTGTGGTTGATTACCCTATGTTACTTTGTTCGTTTACCCCCTTTCTGTTGGTGCTTCGGCACCACGGTTTAATAAATTCAGTTTTTGGTTATTGTTATTATTATTTTTTTTTTTGGTTGAATCGCTTACCTTTTTGCGCGACCCTTGGGGTGGGGGTATGTAACAGATGCCTGCGGCACCTGTCCCTCGTTTGGTCTCTCATTATCTCACTTGGGTGATTGGTTGGTTTTGTGCACATGTTTAGTTGGGTTTCTATTTAGTCTTCGTTTCCCCGTGGTTCTGAGCACGTCTTTGATTTGTGGTTGATTATCCTATGTTACTTTGTTCGTTTACCCCCTTTCTGTTGGTGCTTCGGCACCACGTTTTAATAAATTCAGTTTTTGTTTTTTATCCCGGTGTTTCCAGTTTTTCTCCTCCGCATTTCTGCCACGGTGTGTCGCTGCGCATTTGCTCCGCGCAGGTCGCACTCATGGGAGCGTCTCCCTTTGTTTGGACCGGCTGACGCAGTGGTTCACGCGTAGCCGGTGCCCGGGAGACGTTCATTATGCACGAGCGTCGTTCGCGATTGCCCCGCGGAGCCGCTCATCTCCAGGGAAGTGACGGACGGATGTGACAGTTTGCTTTAAATTTTTTCTTTTGTTTGCGCCCCTTTCCAGACATCAAATACAAACCAAGTATTGTAGTTCAAAACAAATAAGTAAACTTCCTAGTGGACAATTAAAATTATATTTCATTGATGCATTTTGCTGGTGGGCATCACACACACGAGACAAGTATTCAAGTATTTTATTTGTCATTACAACAATATAAAGTGGTATACAGTATACAGTGGAATGAAAGTGTTCTTCAAGAACAAGGTGCTACACAACAGCCACTAGCTAACAGACCAAGCAATATCTCAAATGTACTTGTGACCCCTAAAAACATACAGTAAGGGGAGCAGCTCTTACAACTGTGCAAGTGCAAGCGCGCCTATTAAGGTAAATTAGCTGCTCTAAATTGCCCCTATATAATGTTTGTGTGCCTTTGTGAGCGTGTGCCCAGCAATGGATTGGTGCCTTGTCCTAGGTGTATCTACCTAGCACCAGAAATCTGACTGGAGTAGTATAATTCAAAGATAAACTTTGAGATACAACCAGTCAAAGATTCAACCAGTCCAATTACCACACCACTTAGTAATACTTTGTATTCACCCCAGAGTTATATACATACACACAAACAATAATGATGGTATGATTCATGGTATGAATCATTTTACAAGCCCTAATCATCCCCAACCCCCGACCCCAAATAGTCATTTTAGTTATTTTATGATATTTTACCATCTCCAGTATTTTTATTGTTACATTCAGCCGATGCTACGGAAGATGGTTCAAGAGAAGTCTTTAATGCAGAAGACACTGGGTGAAAAACAACCTTAGCACATGTCAAGACATTACCATAACACAAAACAATGTGCCAACACTGAAGACAGGGAAGGAAGGGCTTTTAAACATGTAAGGGTAGGTCACATGACGAAACACAGCCGCACCAAATCTTCACAAACAACAAATAACGGGGTCCACTAGGGAGTGCTGATGTACCGTCCAGTAGCGCAGGCAATACCACTGGCCACTAATATGTGACACTTATTTAGTACACAGATAATTTTTTTATTTATTCCTAGTGACCTAGCATCTTAACTTTGGGTACTTTCCTCACCTCTGATAGTCTTCAATCCCCAAGCAAAGCCTAGCTCAGCTCGCATAAAACAAAATGCAGGAAAAAATCTAGACATGTCACCAGTCCAGCACAGATCAGACATCAGGTGGCACTGTTTCCATTTCTGTCCAAGCAGAATAACGTTCCTCAGAGTGTTTATCAGAGAGAAGACGCCCCCTACAGAAAATAAATAAAAGAAAGCAAAAATAAAAGGCTGCTTACCAATCTGGCCTAAAATTGCTGTGCTGACCATGCCAACAGGGAGGCGGTGGTTCTTGTCTGTAGCAGTTTGACTAACTGTGCCCTGAATGGACGGACAGCAGCATGGTGGTGTGTGTCCCCCTCCTGTTCCATGTGAAGTGAGGAGCATGATCAGATAAAAATTCTGTCATGCAAGGTATTAATTCGTGCTTGGAGGAGTGCTCAGTTGATAAATTATTCATGAACTTTTAGTTCTGCTGCTCTAGTCAGTAATGCCGGAGTCACATGCAACAACAATTTCTGGACAGAATCTAGATTTCTTTTGGAATAGTTGTGTTGCAGTCCTGCAAGATGGCCACACTAAAATGAACTTATATGGTTTTATCTCATTTTAAAAATACGGACTCATGATCACTGCACAATCTGTTCATGGGTGTCCTGCACTGTTGATGTTGATGCAGCCCAGCTGCTTGAAGAAGATAAGACTAAACCTAAACTTAACAGGGAGTTGTTTTTTTTCCACTGTCGCTGTGGCTTGCTCTTTGTGGGTTCAGGCTCGGAATACTATAAAGCTGCGTTGTGACAATGTAAAAATTTTAAACGCAATGCATACATTTTTAATTGGGAACATTATAGATACAGATTATGTATTTATTACAATTAGTACTTTTAAAGGAAAAAATGTAATAGAAATCAGTATATACAGAATAAAAATAAAATTTAATAAAAAAACTACTTAATTATGTACATTGCATATAATATAGAGGGGAAATGATATGAAAAACAGATTGCACAGCAATAAGGTATTGCACATATGATTAAAATTAAATTAAATTAATAATATTAAATGAGGTAATTGCAGATTGACAACGGATTGTCTAGCAAAAGTGTTGCACAGTGTTTTGGCAGTTTGGCAGTGAGTGGTTACTGAGAGCAGTGCTGACTGTACAGTTTAACTGCAGAAGGAATGAAGGATTTATATTTACATAAAAATAGCTTAAATATTTGTTGCAAGAAAAACTAAATCTTGCAAAGCAGAAAAACGAAAAAGCTATAAAGTTTGAAAATCATCAGTTGGTGTTAAACCTTCCAAAACAAGCACAGCATCAGTACTAAAGTTAGACTTATGTATTCGTGTCAGTTGTGTCCACTTACAGGAAATACTCAAAATGTTCCAAACTAAAGGTGACAGGCTTAGAGCAAAGTCACTCTGTGACACTTTGCACTCTTTGGGGTAATATGTATACCATGTTGGGGAGTTCCAAATGTACGGCACTATGTTTGTAATCCAAACATTGTATATCTTTTCAAAATACTTATGTATAACTATATTGTAACAGATGCCTGCGGCACCTGTCCCTCATTTGGTTCGTTATTAGCTCAGTTGGGTGATTGGTTGGGTTTGTGCACGTGTTTAGTTGGGTTCTTATTTAGTCTCCGTTTCCCCTCGGTTCAGTGCACGTCTTTGGTTTGTGGTTATCTTACCCTATGTTACTTTGTTCGTTTACCCCCCTTTTTGTTGGTGCTCCGGCACCATGTTTTAATAAATTCAGTTTTGGCTTTTATCCCGCTGTTTCCAGTTTCTCTTTCTGCATTTCTGCCATGGTGCGTCGCTGCGCACTTGCTCCGCACAGGTCGCACTCGTGGGAGCGTTTCCCTCTGTTTGGACCGGCTGACGCAGTGGCTCATGCGTAACCGGTGCCCGGGAAATGCTCACTATGCGCGAGAGGTGTACGCAATTGCCCCGGGTTCTTCTCCGGGGAAAGACGGACTATGTGACAGAAAGACGTGCCGACCATCGGGAGAATTCTGGACACCTGGGGTCACCCATTGTTGAGCCGGAGGACCAGAGGCTGTACTGCCGACCATGCCGAGTCTGAGCACCAGGGACCGCCAGCGGCATAGCCCGGGTACCGGGGGCCGGCCGTCGTCGGTTCGAGAGTGACTGAGGCCGTTCGCCGCCGATCCCGAGCACCAGGGGCCGCCCATCTCGGACTCTGCGCACCAGGGGTGCTATCCCAGCCTCGCAGCAAGAGGGCGGCGATCCCGCAGCGAGAGGACTTGCTCCACGCCGTCAGCAGGAGGCATCCAGCAGGCCTTACAGTCTGAGGGACTAGTTACCCCCCCCCCTTTTTTGGTTGCAAGAACTGTTTATTGTTATTATTTTTTTTTTGTTTTTGTTTTTTGGGTCGCTTACCTTTTTGCGCGACCCTTGGGGTGGGGGTATGTAACAGATGCCTGCGGCACCTTTCCCTCATTTGGTTCGTTATTAGCTCAGTTGGGTGATTGGTTGGGTTTGTGCACGTGTTTAGTTGGGTTCTTACTTCCCCTTGGTTCAGTTCACGTCTTTGGTTTGTGGTTATCTTACCCTATGTTACTTTGTTCGTTTACCCCCCTTTTTGTTGGTGCTCCGGCACCATGTTTTAATAAATTCAGTTTTGGCTTTTATCCCGCTGTTTCCAGTTTCTCCTTCCGCATTTCTGCCACGGTGCGTCGCTGCGCACTTGCTCCGCGCAGGTCGCACTCGTGGGAGCATTTCCCTCTGTTTGGACCGCAACTGCAATTGCCCCGCGTAGCCGCTCTTCTCCGGGGAAAGACGGACTATGTGACATATATAGCACAGTGAATTATGAATTGGGTTTGTTCTATGCCATTAGCCCTGATAAATTAAATTTTTTTAAATTAGTAAACTTCCCTTTATACCATAATTATTTTAATAGAATTTCAAGACTCGATTCAGCAGCATTAGCTGCACTTAAAACTTAAAAGTTTGGAGTTTGCATGTTCCCCCTGTATGTCTGGGTTTCCTCCTACTGACAAAAAACATGCCACTAGCAGTTACTTAAAGTGATCTTTAAAGTGAATGTAATTTATAATAAAATATATTAGTCACAGATGTAGGTTTTAGAATGGATTCAATCCATCCATTATCTTCCGCTTTATCCTCTATTGGAGTCGAGGGGGGGTTCCCCATGCCCATCCAGGGGAGAATGTCTCTATCGCTGGGCACACATTCACTCACACAGACACACTCTATGTGGGGCAATTTGGAGAATTCAATTGACTTGATCCATGTTTTTGGACTGTGGGAGGAAACTGGAGAACCCGGAGGAAACCCACGCGGACATGGGGAGAACATGGAAACTCCACCCAGATTGGGATTCGAACCGGGAATCCCTAGCGCCGAGAGGCGAACGTGCTAACCAATAGCAGATTTTAAACCCTAAAATGATCAGTGCCCCTAATGTCTGTTTGTTTGATAGACAGTACCAGCTAAGACCATTAGGCTGATGATTCTTTCATGATTATTTTTATTACACCACTTATTATTATTTTTGCTTACATCGCATTTACTTTGTCTGCATCTCACATCTAATTTTAAGTACTGTTACACCTTTTGTTCTAAAATTGTATCAGCTGAACAACTTCACAATAAGAACATGATTTCACAAATGTACATATTCATGCACTCATTCATTCATTAATTATTTAAATATTTGTTTCTTATTATAATAATGGAATAAGATGTCAGCATATTCCACCAATTTCTGCATATTCCACCTGCAGATCCAGTTGTATCCAGTTTTATCAAAATAAAAATCTAGTAGTAAGTGAAGTGAAGACAATTTTGCCACTGGGTGTGAATGGTGTAGCATTTGTGCATCTGTTTTATGACATACAGGTGACCCAGGGTATGGTTCTGCACAGGGACAGCCTTCATCTATGACCCTAAACCAGATAAGTGGCTTAGAAATTAATACATTAATAAATGAACTACATGAACTAAATGAACTGCAACCTTTTTCTTGATGTTAAAAACCTGACTTCTCATTATAAATAAATTATAATTAGACAGTTAAATGACAAGACGTTTAGAAGGTGTTAGAAGAGACTCTAAAGGCTGTGGTATATGCAATCTGGGCCATGGGGGGGGGGGGGGGGGGTAATGAAAAGTGCTGCAGTTAGTTGCATCCCGTTCTGGTTTGGATGGCGGCAGAGAGTGATAACAGTTTTTTTGTGCACCGGTGTGTTTGTGTGTGTGTGTGTGAGAGTGTACTAAAAGGGGAGCAATGGGTATTTTTACACAGCTGGGTCAGACTGAGCCCCCGGCCAGCTAGTCTGCTGTGCTGCTAATGGTGTCAGCCACTAGCAACATAGAGACTAATGCTGAGTGACTAACTAAAATTGCTGTCTTATATTTAATTTAATAATCTTGAATATGTATTTACATTGGTTATTGTGCACTAATTTCGATTAATGCAGTTTATGGTACTTCATAGGTACATTATGTAAATTTCTTTGAAAACTTATCTTTGTGTGTATTGGGTACACCTTTTTGTTTCTAGATCCATTGACTATTTTATCAGTTTCACTTACCATATTAACTAGTTCTACATTTACAGACTGTAGCCCATCTGTTTCTCTACATACTTTAGATCCCTTTACTAGTGGTGGCTGGTGCTAATAAAATTGAGGGACGAAAATTTTAAAACAAACAAAAAAACATTTCTTCACTTGCAAAAAACATCACTTGCCTGCTGCTGTATTTGTAAATTGGGATGATCCTGTCCAAGCTCCTTTATGCACTTTTTTCTTCCAGTGAACGCTTTATAAAAGCATTTTTGTGTAAAGACAAAACTGAATTTTCTTTCATTTTGATGCTACTCCAGTCTGCAAACGTTAAGGATTAATTAAACTAATGAACCGCATGATTCGGGAATTGTCCAATCACACAATGCCTAAATAAAATTAACCAGTAGTAACACACTAACAATAGTGAAACACTAGAATAGGTGTGTCTGGGACCACGGAAAAACCTAAAATGACCAATTAGAAATTAGCCTCAGATCACATGCTTGCCAAAAGTTTGTGTGCCCACATACACACTCATTAGACCGGCGCCCTGTACATAAGAAGTGTCTATTAGACACACAGTACAAATAAATACATTTCCCATTAACTAGTTTTCAGTTCATAATTAATTCAGTTTAATATCTGAACAATTTTAAGGGGGGCGGCGCCCCAGCGCCCCTATGGACTGGCTGCCACTGCCCTTTACTCTGTTTTCTGTACTTTACCAGTCAGTACCCTTACAGAACAAGAATTGTTGCGGTGGTGGTGTGCTAGTGTACTCCAACAGTACTGCTGTCTTTAATTCACACAGTTCACACACCACCATTAATTGCATATTTATTTATACAGTGTATATATATATATATATATATACATATATATATATATATATATATATATATATATATATATATATATATATATATATATATATGTATATATACTGTGTATATATACTAAAGCAGACTAGCAAAGTATGTGCGTTCTATAAGGTGATCTATCTATCTATCTATCTATCTATCTATATATATATATATATATATATATATATATATATATATATATATATATATATATATATATATATATATATATAGGTGGTACCTTAAATACTAAATCAACATGTTACTTCAACCAATCAGATTTTGAGTTGGCAACACCAAGGCCCTCTAACAATCATATGTCAAGACTTCTGAAGTCTTGTGCTTCTGAGCTGGGAGCTCCTCTACAACATATATTCTATCTGAGTCTGCGTTTCTGGAGTGTTCCCACACTATGAAAAACATCATGCCTGGTTCCAGTACCTAAGAAGGGATGACCAAGTGAACCCAATGACTTGAGGCCGGTGGCACTAACATCCCATGTCATGAAGACAATGGAACGCCTGCTCCTACACCACCTTAGACCACAGGTGCAGCAAGGGAGAGCAAGAGGAGGAGTATAGAAGCCTGGGGATAGGCCACTCACTCAGCCTATGTATATTGAGGGGGCAGAGGTGGAGATGGTTATGACATACAGGTACCTCGGTCTGCACCTGGATGAAAAGTTGGACTTGTCAGCCAACAGTGACATCTTCTACAAAAAAGGTCAGAGCAGGCTTTATTTTCTGAGGAGACTGGGGTCCTTCAACATCTGTAGGAATCTCCTGCAGATGTTCTATCAGTGTCCAGCTCTCTCTTCTATGCTGTGATGTGCTGGGGTGGCAGTATTAATAAGAGAGATGTGAGGTGGCTGGACAAGTTGGTCAGACGTGTGGTGTCAGTGGTGGGTGTAGAATTAGACTCTGTAATTAAGGTAGCAGAGAGGAGTACACTAAACAAACTGCTCTCCATCATGGACGATAATGGTCATCCATTGTACACCATCATTATGGACCAAAGGAGCACGTTCAGTGGCAGGCTGCCGTCACTGAACTGCTTCACAGAAGGACTGAGGAGATCTTTTGTTCCGAGGGCCATCAGGCTCTACAATACAACTGTTTTGGGCTGAAAGAACAAATAAAACAACAGGACATTAAAAATCTCTCTATTGTATTTTGCACAGTACCACTTAGGTCTCTATCCATACTGGAGACTTTATTTTTCATTTTTAGTTTTTGCTACTATATTATTACACACTTGAACACTTTATAACAATATTTTTTAAATTCATTCCCTCTATTAAAATACTGTGTATTTTTACTGTACTGTTACTGCTACTGGCTGCTAAATTTCCTTCAGGATGAATAAAGTAATCTCTCTCTCTCTCTCTCTCTCTCTCTCTCTCTCTCATGCCCTCTGATTGGAAAGATGAACATACGAGTGCATACAATAATTTTTTTTGTGTTTGTTTGATTTCATGTACTCTAGGGCTAATATCAAGGCTTACCCTTCTGCCGAGAAGAGTGAGCATGTGGTTTGGTAGCCATATGCTGTGTTGGTAGTTTGAGGAGGATCAAGTTTATTCATAACATGCATAGTTATACACAGTGAAATTCTTGTATGATCACGAGGAGAAGTAGCGGTGGCAGCCGACACAGCGGAACTGCAGTCAGTTTGAGAAGATCGCTGCTGTGACTTTTGTCTTTGTTTATGATCCGTCTTATATTGGGCAAAATGTTCGCTGGTTTCTGAAAATAAATTGTGTTATTTATTCTGATGGGTAGTTTGTGTTTGTTAGCAAGTTTCATGATAATCCTTGGTGTTTTGAGATCCCAAGGAGGTATCGACTGGAGTGCTTGTGTATGTTCAGAGTCATGAAGTTCTTGGGTTTTCAGGTCTGTTTTTATGCATAGAGCCAGGGGTCAGATTTGCTTTGGTTTGGCCTCGTATTGTTGTTGGAATGGAGATTAGCAGATGGCTTGGCTCAGTGGGTTTGATCGGTCTCCGTAGAGTTTGACAACATATTTTAGTGCTTGGGATAGATGTTGAAGGTGAAGTGGAGGTTCATTAGCTTGTATTGGCATGTGTAGGCTTCTAACATGGGAACGCTTCTAACATGCGCCTAAGACCATTCTCAGTCCTTGGTGGTGGATAGTGTTTATTGGTTGCATATATGATGATCAAGTGGTTCCGTATATTATGCTTCCATAATTTAGTCTGGATTTTACACAGGTTATATACAGGTGTTTCTGTTGTTGAAAGTTTGCTCATAAGTACCTTTATGATGTTTAATATTTTTTGCCATTTGTTTTTGATGTATTCTATATGGTGTTTGAAGGAAAGTTTTTGGTACATGTACATGTTTTGGAATTTTGTTTCTTTTTCTATTTTAATGATTTCTCATCTATAAAAAGCCTTGGTTCGAGATGAAGAGACCGTAGTTGATGAAGAGACCTTAGTTGACAGAAACGGTTGCAGGTTGTTTTAGATTTTGAAAGTTTGAAACCATTTTTGGTAGTTCATTTCTGAGTGTTACACTCACACTCTTCTTATGAAAAAATAAAAATCTGATTTAGCCTGATATTATAATAATTTCAAGTAGCTCTGATTGTTGTCCAAGATTGGCGCTTTTGTTGGCTATGAAATGTCATGGAAACTGTGCAAATGTCTTTGGCATGTAACAGGTGCCTAGGGCACCTGTCACCTGTTTTGTGTTTCGTCCCGTTTGTTTGAGTTAATTAACGTTCAGTGTTCATTAGTTTAGTTAATTAACTCTTTTCTGTAATTGGTTTGTCTTGTGCACGTGATCGGGTGTCTTTTTGTATTTATGTCCATTGTTTCTTGTCTTCGGTGCTGGTTGTTGTTTTATGTCACCTTAGTCTTTTACGTACCTCATGTTTTGTGGTGCACTGCACCTTTAAATAAACCTGTTTTCAGCTACCTGCGTGCCTGGCTCCCTTCAGCGCGTGTAACGCGGCGGTGTGCGCTTCCTACGCGCCACCGCTTCTTCCCGAGGTAGACTATCGTGACAGAA
Source organism: Corydoras sp. C115 (assembly GCA_019802505.1). Lineage (NCBI taxonomy): Eukaryota > Metazoa > Chordata > Actinopteri > Siluriformes > Callichthyidae > Corydoras > Corydoras sp. C115. Next base: position 897,123 of record JAFMOC010000211.1, on the reverse strand, counting down.
CAACCAGCCACAGGAAATTTGGGGAGTTCAGTGCCCAGGTAAGCGAATTTTAAAATTTTTCTTTGCGGGGGCCGTGTAGCCTCGTACTCGCGGCGCGTTCCGGTGTGTCCGCGAGTGCGCTATGCGCAGCCCGCCGTCCAAGAGCCGTAAGGACGGTCCGATCAGAGAGATGTGGGATTATGACTCTGATGATGAGTGGTTATGGAGGTACGGGTACGAAGCGCTCTGCGCTGAGGAGGGTCTGGACCTGATCCCGATCTCCGATGATGAGACGGGCGAGTCGTACCTGTATGGGCATATTCTGCCCATACAAACCCTCCTCAACTCTGAGGAGTTCTGGACGGACGCTCCGGTCCAGTTTGTTAAACCCCCCGTGGCGAAATCCAGACGCAGAGCGCGCCGGCGCAGTGCTAAGTCGCAGCGTACGCGCGGCACGTGTGCTGCGGGGCAGTCACGTGACGCGCCCGCGCCGGACCGCGCTGTGTCTGGATCGCGCTGCGAGGGGGCGGTACCGGAGCCAACACTCGGGGGGGTAGATGTGGATCCGTGTCCCCCTGTCTCGAGGTCCTGCCAGCGTGCGTGCCCGCCAAGGTCCTGCCAGCGTGCGTGCCCGCCAAGGTCCTGCCAGCGTGCGTGCCCGCCAAGGTCCTGCCAGCGTGCGTGCCCGCCGAGGTCCTACCGGCGCGCGTGCCCATCCCGAAGTCCAGGGGCGTCACGCCGCCCATCCCGAAGTCCAGGGGCGTCACGCCGCCCATCCCGATGTCCAGGGGCGTCATGCCGCCCATCCCGATGTCCAGGGGCGTCACGCTGCCCAACCCGAAGCCCAGGGGCGTCACGCCGCCCATCCCGAAGCCCAGGGGCGTCACGCCGCCCATCCCGAAGCCCAGGGGCGTCACGCCGCCCATCCCGATGTCCAGGGGCGTCACGCCGCCCATCCCGATGTCCAGGGGCGTCACGCCGCCCATCCCGATGTCCAGGGGCGTCACGCCGCCCAACCCGAAGCCCAGGGGCGTCACGCCGCCCATCCCGAAGCCCAGGGGGCGTCACGCCGCCCAGCCCGAGCAGCAGGGGCCGCACGCCGCCCAGCAGGGGCCGCACGCCGCCCAGCCCGAGCAGCAGGGGCCGCACGCCGCCCAGCCCGAGCAGCAGGGGCCGCACGCCGCCCAGCCCGAGGTCCAGGGGCCGCACGCCGCCCAGCCCGAGGTCCAGGGGCCGCACGGCGCACGCCCTGAGCAGCAGGGGCCGCACGCCGCACGCCCCACCGCCAGGGGGCGTCCGCCTCGCCACGCCGCCAGGGGGCGTCCGCCCCGCCACGCCGCCAGGGGGCATCCACCGGACCACGCCGCCAGAGGGCGTGGCCCACTCCTCGTCCGACGTGGGCGCCCGCCAGACCACGCAGCCAGGGGGCGCCCGCCTCGCCACGCAGCCAGAGTGCGTGGCCATCTCCTCGCCCTATGTGGGCGTCCACCGGACCACGCTGCCAGAGGGCGTGGCCCACTCCTCGTCCGACGGGGGCGCCCACCTCACCACGCAGCCAGAGTACGTGGCCAACCCCGCGCCCGATGTGGGCGTCCACCGGACCACGCAGCCAGAGGGCGTGGCCCATTTCTGATCCGCCGTGGGCGTCCACCGGACTTTGCAGCCAGAGGGTGTTCGGCACGCCTCACCAGCAGAGGGCGCCTACCCGAGGGCGCTTTCCAAGCCCCGCGCAAGGAGGGCGGAGGACCCCTACCCCCCCCCCCGGGACTGTTTTTTTTTTTTTTTCTCTTGGTCGCGTCCCCCCGTTGCGCGACCGCAGGGGCGGGGGTAATGTAACAGGTGCCTAGGGCACCTGTCACCTGTTTTGTGTTTCGTCCCGTTTGTTTGAGTTAATTAACGTTCAGTGTTCATTAGTTTAGTTAATTAACTGTTTTCTGTAATTGGTTTGTCTTGTGCACATGATTGGGTGTCTTTTTGTATTTATGTCCATTGTTTCTTGTCTTCGGTGCTGGTTGTTGTTTTATGTCACCTTAGTCTTTTACGTACCTCATGTTTTGTGGTGCACTGCACCTTTAAATAAACCTGTTTTCAGCTACCTGCGTGCCTGGCTCCCTTCAGCGCGTGTAACGCGGCGGTGTGCGCTTCCTACGCGCCACCGCTTCTTCCCGAGGTAGACTATCGTGACATGGCACTGAAAAGCATTGTTTAAAAGTTACCAGGGAAGTAACCAGAACAATTCTGTAAATATCGTGACATGAAAATGACTAAATGTAAATGTAATTCAACCAGACCAAAGGCAAAGTAATTACTGTATTATCTAGTTAAATAACTAGAAAAGTAACGGATTATGAAATGGTATTATAAGTCAGTGTGTGACAGTATAATAACGGATGGATAAAATTGAAACAAATTCTCAACTTTTTAATAAATGAAGAAATTAAGAACTATCAATTTGTTATTGATGGTAGACAAAGATCCTGATATGAGGTATCATATTCTTTTAAAAAATATCTAAATAACCACAAACCAGTAAAGAATTCTTAAATAATGCAGACATGTCACAGCATGAAAATGACTAAATGTAAATGTAATTCAACCAGACCAAAGGCAAAGTAATTACTGTATTATCTAGTTAAATAACTAGAAAAGTAACGGATTATGAAATGGTATTATAAGTCAGTGTGTGACAGTATAATAACGGATGGATAAAATTGAAACAAATTCTCAACTTTTTAATAAATGAAGAAATTAAGAACTATCAATTTGTTATTGATGGTAGACAAAGATCCTGATATGAGGTATCATATTCTTTTAAAAAATATCTAAATAACCACAAACCAGTAAAGAATTCTTAAATAATGCAGACATGTCACAGCACCTTCCAGTACATACAGCGAAACTCCAGTTCACAGTGAAATTACATGGGCCTCGCAGTAAGTGAAGCTGAACAAAACTGAAGGCATAGAGCTGTCTTATTAAATGAAGCAACATGACATTTATGATGCTAATTTCCTCTGCTGGACCTTGAGTTGAGCTGTAGGGTAATACACTTTATTTAAAGCAATGTTTGGACCAGGAATGCTAATATAATTTGCAGTGAGCCCCATACAGTGATGTCTACTTCAGTTTCAGTAATAAAAGAAAACACAGCTTTATTTTTCTTTGTTTGACGTGAAATTAATTTAGTTTTAACACAAAAACAGCCAAATTGTGCAAACACATGCTAAGCAAACAGTGTAGTTGATCCAAAAAAAAATACGGCTTATGTTTTTTTATTCTTATTGATTATATTTCACATACCAAGAATATAATGAAAACGTGCTGGGTTTAATCTAAGAACACATGTAATATTGTTTCTTTGTGGAGTTGTATGTACTTCAAGAGTCTGTGTGAGATTTCTATAGAGGTAAAAAAAAAAAAAAAAAAAAAAAAAACAACTCTGCCTATATACCAGAAATAGAGGACGAAAAATATTAAATTACCCCTTGATGTGATTGTGTTTGTGTGTCTGTCTAGTGATGGACTGGGAACCATGTCCGGGGTATTTTTCCAGCTTCGTTATTAATGTGCCGGACAAGTCAGGATAAGTAAATTAATAATGAAGAAGACATATAATGAGGATGGCGGATCAAAATGAATAAATATGTTATAAAGTACAAATAGGTATTTAAAATATCAGATCAAGTAAATCAGGGCTCAAATGTTGCGTACATGTTTAAACTTATTACAACGTAAGTTATTTGGTATATTTTTACGGTTTGTGATTGTTATTCTAATACCCCCATCAACCACCCCCAAAAACCCTGACACTGTAACCCTAATGTCCCCTTCCTCAAATATCTATCAACACTTTGAGGAGTAAATAATGAAGATATTGCAAAGGAGGAACATAATGATGTGGAGAAAATAACATGGCAGTATTTAGGTTAAGGAATCATACAGATCAGAAAGTATATTATTGCAAACATAAAAGCAAACTTAAAGGCTTTATTCTTATTATGTCAAAGATACTGGAATCTAACCTAGGACACCTACCATCTAACCTACCACCATCCCATCCTTACATACTACAGTATTTACTGGTGCTTACCACACTTTCAAGTGGTATCCATTTTATCAGAAAGATGAATTTCCCATGAGGAAGTACCAAATGACCACCTTGTGAAGTCAGAATTTTCGATGCAGCACAAATTGGCTGACTCGTGACGTAAACTTTCCTCATGGGTAAAAAAAATTTCCAAGACGGCTGAACAGCTAATCGATATAGGATATTAATTAAAAACCTACAATTTATAGGTTAATTCTAGTAAAAGCATAATTTTGTTGAACATAATACAATAATGCATATGTTATTTTGGAATATTTGTGCTCAAAAACACTTTATTAGCCATGTATCAAAGTTAGACATTATTTTTACTTCCCATACATGAATGCGCCCAAATCTGGTACACGAATTTCATCTCGGAGAAACCTGCCTGTTTGTAAGTCTATGTGTATTCCCCCCCACCCCTGATCCAAAAGCACGAGTGAATGTGTTTGTAAACCTGTAATATGAAAGATTAACCAATTAGTTCTGAAAGTCTGCAGCAAATAATGTAGGAATTCAGGGTATTTGTGTGCTTCTTCTCCTACTTTGTTTTACTTTCCCTTCTATCCTCTTCGTTTTCTAATGGAACTCATGCCTCATTTTTTTTTTTACTTTTTCTCTGTGTCATTCAGTGTGAACAGTCTCGTGTTCTTAGTGCTTCCTGTCAGTTCCACAATTTCACATAAAAATAAATAACATTGCAAGTTCACCCACAGGATTTCCTTTTGGAGACACAAATACACACACACACTTTTGTGTTTGTGAATATCCGGAGACAGTTCATGTACAAAGCTACTCTCCTTATTATTCTCTGGTTCAGATTGGGTGTAAAGCACTGTTTATGAATTTGTTTACAGTTACTGGTTTTAGTTTTACATATGAGTGTAATCTTATCCATAGAACCAGAGGTGGGTGGTAACTTGCTATATCTGTTTATACATATAATCATTTATTTTACAAAGAGATTAATTTGAGTTACATTACTTTATATAATTATTTTATGTGATTTATATAAGTACATCTTGGACAACTCTGTTCACCAAATCAAAACCATTATGTTGCAGTATGTGGTCTTATTCTCATGCTTAAATAATAGTTTTCAAACTTTCAGGTTCCAATAAATTAAGGCTTTAAAAAGCTCATGGTTGATTTCATGGTAATTATTTATCTAATAATCATTTATTAATTCAATTAGATAAATATTTATTTTTTTAATATGCATAAGAAATATGTCCTTGTTGAATTTAATTAGTTTGAAGAGAACTGATGTTTTGAGGCATTTAATTGTTTTCATGTGCTAGCCAAATAAGCCTCTATTTTAATTAAACTTTTATTATGCAACACTTCAGCAGTATTCTTTCTTACAACAATTTAAATTACTATTTTAACTTGATATTTAAACAATATGTTTAACATTGCAGTTATGATCAATGCACTGTATATAGAACAGTTACTCCATAAAAACAGTAGAATATAGTGCAATAAGATCAATTGTAATATGAAAGTAAAAATGTCTCCTTATTCATGCTGTCTCATGTCTGATCAGTCCACTGTGCATCACTGATGCATCACCGACACTTCATGCATGCTGACCCACACTGACAATCTTTAGCCATTGGAATTGTGGTTTTTTTTGCCTGAGCATATGCCAATATGCCTTCAGGAAATAAAAAATTATGCTGGTGATTCATGAAATACAATTATATTAGGTGTATAAAAACTCACAACATTTAAAGGGATCTTTGCATACAAAATAAGCACTGATTTAAAAAATGTATATGATTCAGGAGGTCAAAAATCCTTTCTTACTTAATAAACTTACACTTTAAGAGTACTGTTATACAAAAATGGCAGAGGGTGTTTTATAAAAAAACAATACATAAATATCATGTTAAATCAGTTTTGTTTTTTTGTTTTTTTTACAAAATTCATTATTGTAGCTGTAAGCAAACCAAGTCCAATTAGAGGTGCTTAAAAATAAATTACGTTTTTAGAGTTTTTGCACACAGATGGATATCTGACTTGCACTCTTAGAATTTAAAAATGTTCCAAAAGAGAATGTTTTTTTGTTTTGTAAATCAGAAGATCCATCTAATTATAACTCTGCAGAAATTAAGATTTCAAAACAAGTGTGTAGGTTTACACACCCTTCCTTAATTATTAGTTCTGTTTATTTGTTGGGTGAAAATAAGATGAATAATCCTCTTTACTAAACATGTAAACAAATATAAATTTAAGAGACACACTATTATAATGATGAAGTGTTTACTTGCTTATTATTTGAGGACTTTATTACATATATAATATTATATATAATATAGCAAACATAATGTTTATAGTTAGCTTTTTTGTAGTGAACATAATAATGAATAAATCAGCTACAGGAAACTAACATTTGCACATTTTGATGCACAGTTACTGATTTACTGATATCACCAGACCTCACTAGCAATATGAGGTGAACAGTAAAATATGTCAGAATTGTGTACCACATAAAGTCTGAGCAGTTTAATAGAGATCTGAAAAATGTCAAGACACTGATGTAATTCTTACTTGTAATTCTTAGTTAATGATGCTTCGAAATAAAAAGGATGCTTGACCACGTCATGTTTTTTCTTTGTTGACTTACATTTATCTTTTCATAAATGTAGTCTTACAAAGTGGTATATTTTTATAAATAATTATGGTTAGTAGGGTTAACAATGAAAATAGGGCAATATGACTGTTCACTGGCTTATTTTTATAAGAATCAAGAACTGTGAATTTATTTATTTATTCATTCTTGCACAGTTTACTTTAAGCTTTAATTTTAGATTATTTGAAAAAGGTTCCAAAATATTTTCTATGCTTTAAACTATGCTTTTTAAGTTACTAGGTGAATAATATTTCTGAAATGCTTTAAACACACACACACACACACGGACACAAATGTGGCAATGGCACCAGATAAAACAAATTCTGCTCACCTTCCACCTCGACTAAGTCAACTGTTCCACTTTTTGCACTTTTGGAGCACGCCCATGCTCACATTTGACACCACACCTCATTGTTTCGTCAGCTCTTGCTATATTTCTCAGCTTATTCCAGCTTCTGCTTAGTAGCTATAGCCTTGTGTTTTCAGATCAACCATGAGACAAGAAGATGAAAGAAGAGAACGGAAAAAAGTATGTGAGTGCTTCTAGTCCAGAGAGAGGAAAATAGAGACATATCCAGCACTTTTCCACACTCACTCTCCAGTACAGGACCCCTGTCTCATTTCCCCCTCCTTTACTTCCCTCCCTCCCTCTCTCTCTCTCTCTCTCTCTCTCTCTCTCGATCACAGACACACACACTCTCTCTCTACAGTATCTCACTGCTTTCCTGGCTTCCTCTAAATCAGTCAACTAGCTCCGTCCAAAGTCTAACTGCTTGTTTGAGAGTGGGTGTGTACAAAATAACCAAAACAGCAATGATTTCATATTGGTATATTGACATGAACAGTGGAAAAAAAAGAATTCTTCTTATACAGATACATTGTTATTGTCCACTGATAAAAACCAAGCTAAATATTGAATAATCATATATATTTTGGTGCGCTATAAAGTCATTCTTTGTCTTGTTTTATTTGGGTTTATGTATTGGTAAGATACTTAAATAAACAAGGACCCATTTTTCAAAATCACAGTCTCATGACATCAGCAACATTTGTATCCACAAAAACAGAGAAAGCAAGGGGGATTAAACAATGATGTGGTTATGAGGAAATCCTATAATCTTCTCACATCTATGTACATCTCTCACATAATCCCCTCATGCAACCATTCATGTATTATGCTTTAATAATCTTAACTGTGCAGGAAATATTTTACTGCAGTGTTCCAGGGCTCCATCTTTTTATACCTTACTAGATAAATGAGTTTTAAAAAGAAGTTATCTTAAGTTAGAAATGCAGGAAATTCCACTATGGCCCACTAACAGGAACTCGGGAGAAGGTTATTACAGACCAGAGTTTGATCTAATAGGGTTATCTTTCACTGCTACATAGTTATGCTGCCTTATATTAGCCTTATCAAATTACACATACATTCACTATCAAACAATGAGCATTTCTTACTGTTCACAACAAATCATTAATAAATTAGAATTATAAAAAAGTACATTATACTATTTTTATAGCATACCATTTTTTTTTTAAATATGCAATAAAAATATAGGTGTCACGATCGGGCGGCGCTGTCCGTTCGATGGCGGCGCAGCGAGCCAGGCGACCAGGTAAGCAAACACAGGGGAACACCGGGGGGCAAAGGCACCCAGGGAAATGAAAAAAAAACAAAAGGAGAGGAAAAAAACAAAACAAAAGGGGGAGCGAGGAGACCCCTAGAGGGTGCGGGGGCGATGTACCTGTGTGGGCGGCGGCGCCGTGCCCCCATGTGAGGGTGCGGATGTCGTGACCCCTTGTGAGCTCGAGGGGCACCTGACCCCTTGAGGATGCGGGGGTGTCATGACCCTAGAAGGGCGCGAAGGCTACGTGACCCCTTGAGGCAGTGGAGACGACGTGACCCCTTGTGAGTATGAGAAGGATGTGACCCCTTGAAGATGTGGGGGCGATGTGACCCCTTGTGAGGGCGGCGACATCGCAACCCCCCGAGCGTGCGAGGGTGACAAGACCGAGAGGGTGTGACCCTATGTGAGTCCGAGGAGGACATGCCCCTTGTGAGCCCGAGGAGGGCGTGACCCTATGTGAGTCTGAGGAGGACATGCCCCTTGGTGAGCGCAGCGGCACTGTGGCCCTTTCTGAGCGCGAGAGGGGCATGACCCTTTCAGGGTACGGGAACGTCGTAACCCTAGATGAGCGCGAGAGGGACACGACCCTTTGAGAGTGCGGGAACACCGTACCCTTTTGTGAGGGCGTGGGGGATGTGACCCCCTGTGAGCGTGAGGACAAGACCCTATGAGGGTACGGGAATGCCGTAACCCAGTGAGTGTGCGAGGGGGATGAGACCCCCTGAGGATGCGGGGGCAACGCGACCCTTTGTACATGCGGGGGTGACGAGGCCTCTTGTGACTGCGAGGAGGATGCGACCCCAAGTGAGCGCGAGAGGAACCTAAACCTCTGAGGGTACGGGAATGCCGTAACCTCTTGAGTGCGTGTGGGTGGCGTGACCCCTTGAGAACATGGGGGCAACGTGATCTCCTGAGGATATGGGCGCCCCGTGACCACTTGAGAGCGCAAGGAGAGCCTGACCCATTGAGAGTCCCAGGAGGACCTGACCGGCACCGTGGCCCTTTCTGAGCGCGAGAGGGGCGTGGCCCTATGAGCGTGTGAGGGGGACGAGACCCTATGAGGTTAAGGGAACGCCTAAACCTCTTGAGAGTCCGAGGGTGACGTGACCCCATGTGTGCGCAGCGGTGACCGAACCCCCACGCGGACTCCGGTGCGGGAGAGCCAAACGTGGACTCAGGGACCTGAGAAACAAAAGTGGGTTCGGAGACCGGAGAGAGAAAAGCGGGTTTAGGGACCGAAGAGACAAACGCGGCGCCGGGGAGACTGGGGTACACGTGACCGCAGAGGTGAATCGAGTGAATGCCGAGATGACCCGAGTGAACGCAAATGTGACCCGAGTGGACACACATGTGACCCGAGTGGACGCAGAAATGACCCGAGTGGATGCAAAGGTGAACCGAGTGGACGCAAGGGGAAGACAGTCTTTGCCAATGAGCTGGGTAACCGGCACAGAGTCCCAGGAGAGCAAATCAGCCCTCAAAACCTCCAGTCCAGCGAACACCTTGTCCGGAGCGGGTGGCACATTGTCCTGAGCAACTGCGGTAACATCCAGAGCAGGGGACATAGACGGCCCCAGCCTCCTCCTCGGACCACTGGACAGCATCCGAGGTGATGCGCTGATCCCCATGCCTTGACACCCAGTCTCCCTCCTCTCCGCCACCTGGACACAGAGGGAGAGAACCAGTACCACGGCAACACCACATAAAAGACAATCCTGTTCTACCGAGACAGGTACCGAGTACCGGACGCACCCTGATCGGAACCCGGGTGACTCGGGGCTGGACGCAACCAACGCGGACCGGCAACCGTTGACCGGCTCGAGAACCCTGCAAAACGTGGTCGCTGGCGGCACGGCACGGTTCAGGGGACGGGCAGCTAGTGGCTGCGGTATGGGCAGCTAGTGGCTGCGTGGAGCGGTACGCTGACCACGCAGCGCGGGTCGCTCACGGTGCTCGGAGGATCGCCTATGAAGAGCGGCGGAACACTCGTGACGCGCGGCGAATCCCAGGACGGACCACCGTCGGAGCAGGACGGCTCACGGAGCGAACTACCGACGACCAGTGGCGGAACGCTGGCTGTGAGTGACAGCTCGCAGAGGGCGAGCGGGGAAATGCTCGTGGCAAGCGAGGTCTCGCTGACGGCGAGCGGAGAGGCCCTAGTGGCGCGGCTCAATACGCGGGCAGAGCGGCTCGCAGACCGCGTTCAGTGGCTTTCTGACTGCCTGCGGAGGCACGCGATTGGGGCACAGCTGGACGGAAAACAATGTCCCGATGCGCAAACTCACCAGCACAGGGCAACTCGCAGGGAGAGACGCGCGGAGCCTCGCGAGAAGTATCGCGAGGAGCAACGCGAGAAGTATCGCGAGGAGCAACGCGAGGAGAATCGCGAGGAGAGTCACGAAGAGCAACGTGAGGAGCATCGCGAGGAGCAACGCGTTGAGAAACACGTGGAGAATCGCGCGGAGAATCGTGCGGCGTAGCGCGGAGCATCGCGAGGAGAAACGCGAGGAGAAATGCGCTGAGAAACACGCGGAGAATCTCACGGAGAATCGTGCGACGAACCCCACCGAGAAACACGCGGAGAAACATGCGGAGAACCGCGCGGAGCATCAATAATTAATTGATTTTTTTTGGCTCTTCCAGGGGAGGGAAAAAGATATAAAAGGATTACCAAACTCAGGAAGTTGAAGAGTTGGTAGCAGGATTTTGAAGTGAGTGGCCATAAAAAAAAAACTTCGGTAATGGACTTTGTGTAAATGTTTGTAAATAGAAATGTTGGCTTTCTCGTTGGATTATTTATTTTACCTTGGTGTACACTGTGGTTCAAAAATCACCCGTAAAGTACTTTCTTTAATTGTGCCATTTTTAATTGTGCCATTCTTCCTTTAATTGTGGATCATGTCAGGGCAAGGACCTACGTCACATAAAATATGACTGTTTTGAGTCCATATAAAGATGCATTTTTCCCTCCGAGATGACCAATTGTCCTAAAACCAACCAACCAACCAACCAACCAACCAACCAACCAACCTACCTACCTACCTACCTACCTACCTACCTACCTACCTACCTACCTATCTATCTACCTACCTACCTACCTACCTACCTACCTACCTACCTACCTACCTACCTACCTATGGCAGCACAGTGGCTTAGTGGTTAGCACGTTTGCCTCTCAGCACTAACTAGGGATTCCTGGTTCGAATTCCTATCTGGTGGAGTTTCCATGTTCTCCCCGTGTCTGCGTGGGTTTCCTCAGGGTTCTCCGGTTTCCTCCCACAGTCCAAAAACATGGATCAAGTCAATTGAGTTCTCCAAATTGCCCCATATAGAGTGTGTGTGCGTGTCTGTGTGAGTGAGTGTGTGCCCAGCGATAGATTGGCGCTCTGTCCTGGGTGTATCTGCCCAGCTCCCGAAACGTTCTCCCCTGGATGGGCATGGAGAACCCCACCGCGACCCTAATATAGGATAAAGCGGAAGATAATGAATGAAAAGGAGCTGAAGGAGCCGTTACAGAATTAATCATATTTGTAGATACCTACCTGTACAGGATCGTGGTTATGTGTTTTCCCTTTGGTGTTCATTACAACACAGCTATTTTGAGCAACGTCAAAAATAGCTAAAGTTCATGTTTAATCATTCTAAACTTCCACTACATTGTAAAAGTATCTTTGATCATTGTTTTTGCAATTTTATCCAGTGATATACATATTTTTATATCAGATATCTTTAATCATGTTTAATAGCTATTGCATAGCTTTAAGGGAAGCATTTTCAGAGTGTATTATGCAACAAAACTAGATTGTAACAGCATTTGTATTCATTGAGTGAACATGGGCTCATACATAATGATGTGTTAGGTTTATATTGTCTCTTGTGTGTTGCTACACTATATTGTCAGTGTGTAAGCACCTGACCAGCACATCCTATTTTAAACTTGTGAATAAATAAATTTAAACTAGCTTTGTATGATGTAGCATTTACATGTATATTTAGTTGAACTAAAAACAGTTTTGATTTATTAAATAGATGGTGAGTTCATAAAATAATATACCTGTATCTATTCCAAAATATTTAATTCCGTTAATGATTAGCATGACTTTCTTCATGCCTCTTCAACTAAGCTCTTTATGGGTAAAACTGTTTATGGGTATTTTACATAACAGTATGCACATAATGTCCTGAGTGTGTGTGTGTGTGTGTGTGTGTGTGTGTGTGTGTGTGTGTGTGTGTGTGTGTGTGTGTGTGTGTTCATGTGTGTTTATTGCTTGAATTGAATGAATGTCTCTGATGTCTGTCCCAGAAATCCCTCAGCTTAATACATTCAGCAGCATACACCCACAGAAAGGAGCTTTGTCGGCACCCAACCTCCATTTTTTTCCTGACCCAGATTCCTTTTCTCTCTCCCGTACACATACATATATAGATATATAAGGTTTAATACAAAATGAAATGTAGAAGACATTTCTGAAGTCTTTCTGAAGAGCAGCTGTGAAATATCATGATGAGACACAAAAATCAGGCTGTGAAATAAACATTTGCATAAATTAGGAATACACACAAAAAAACAAAGTGTGATGACTTTTATCACAATTGATAGATTGAACGCTACTTACATTTATTACATTACATTTGGTCATTTAGGAGATGCTTTTATCCAAAGCGACTTACAAGGATCCCAACTTGATGATTGGGTTCAGAATACAGGGTTTGGTCACAACATCTCTGGAGCAATTAAGGTTAAGGGTCCTGCTTAAGGACCCACATTGGTAACTTCAGTAGACCTGTGATTGTTGATGACAACATTCAGATGGATAGCCCAACAACCTAACCACTGGGCTACCCATGCCTTTTTACTTGTTTCTAAATTGCTGTTACAGCTGACAACTTTAAAACAGTCAAAATTACAATTAAATACTCTAAAGTTAAAAAAAAGCTCTAAAAATGCTCTCAAGTAATTTGTAGCATAATAGCCATTTATAGATTATTGGGGGCCACATTTGTACTGTCTGTGGTGAGGTTCACCATTAGTACACCTAATTAGTTTATTCCCTACAGTGTTTTGCTTTGAATTGTGTGTGTGCTGGGTAGGTAGGTTTGGTAAGTATCTCCAAAATGACTCTCTCATTACATTGTTTTCCAAACATTTCTATATTTACATTTACCACCACATGGAAACCACCAAGGACCTGTTTAACTGTATACAAAGAGTGATAAAGCCTAAATGTTAGCTCTGCCTTAAAAAGGCTTTTCAATGTACCAACTCTAGTGGATGTAGGTCTCCAAATATATTTTTCCCACTAGTATAGCACCACTCTTCATGAAATAGTTCTGATGTTCTGTTTATTCATGTCATTGCTGAGACAATAAGCTGGATCTTTCAGGAGTGCAATTCAAAATGTATATAATAAGAGTTCATAGACAATAGGAGGGCATTATGCAGACTAATCCAGACACACACACTAAACACACACTAAAGATATTAAAACCTCCTAATCACTATGAAAGCTTTCGGAACAAAAAATGTCCAACGACCTGCACTTACAGCAGAACAATTCACTTAGTTTGTCAGTGTGTGTGCGTTCTTGAAATGACTGTACGTTAATGAAAAGTTGAAAGTGTCTCAACAGGAAAGATTTAATCAGTAATTCTGGAGCTTACTGTTCCTAGGTGCTACACACTAACTGATCACTCATATACTGCATAAGTTACATGGCTACAAGGGGTTAATGTACCCATGTTGGGCACAGCTGTCTCCAGAGGCTGAAGGAAAGGGAGGCAGTTCTGAAAATAGGTCTACTAATCCTGAAGCAGACAGAACGTTCTGGTTTTTACTTCACACTCAGACAGCTTTGGAATAACGCACAACACCCTGGATAGCCTATGAAGACTGAAGCTTAAAACTCGAAAAGTGTGATCCTTTTCCACATTCATTTTTCATTTACAGACAGTGCTAATTATGACACAGTGCTTGCAGCCCTGGTCCTTTTCATCCAGCTCATTAAGCACTTAAGCATGTCAAGCAGTTGTGCTGGCATCTTTAGGTTAGGTGTTATGATAAATTATGTCTTTCATTTGCTTAGCTATTTTATTATTCACAAACATCAACCCTGATCAAATGAATAGAACCTTCTGAGTGGCTAAATTGCAATAAATTGTTACTAGGCAGCTAAATTGCATGGTCACACTAAAGCCCTTATATTTACTTCAATTAGATAATTTTGTTCTGTAGCAACTAGATTCAAGCAAATATAAATTATAAATGAGTATATCATACATTATCATATATTAAGACTCTACAACATTTACCATACGAAGTTTTCTGTCCTCTTAAATGATGAATGTGGGATATTATGAAATTAACCATAGACTTTGCAAAAAGCTAAAAAAAAAAAGGACAGCTATTTCATAGTTTATTTTTCCTCTCATAATATCCTATGTTCATTAATTAAGAGGACAGAGAGCTTTGTACATTTACATTTGGTCATTAAGCAGATGCTTTTATCCAAAGCAACTTACAAGATGAGCACAGGGTTAATCACAACATCCCTGGGGCAATGAAGGTAAAGGGTCTTGCTCAAGGAGCAACCTTGTGTTGTTTGATAAATAGAGCCAAGAAAGGGTTTTAATTCTAGTATATGGGAAAAAATCTAACAAAATGTATGTAATGGCACATGTTGCCATAAATCTTTTTATATGTAGACTCAAAAAGTAGTATACTGTACATAAAAAAATCTTTATATTGTGTTAAGATCTATGTGACCCATAGGTTATTCTTTTGTTGAATTGGCACAAATACAACTAAAATGTTTGCTGAGGGTGTCATATTAATTACATTCTCATTGTGAGAGGTTTGACGTCACAGGGATTATGAAGGTCAATCAAATAATTACTTTGTGGTACAATGTACATAATATATCAGGTGGGGAAACATCTCACTGATAGCTTTATGCTTAAAAGCTTACTAGTGATGTAAAAGAAAATAGTGGCTTAGAACCAAGGTCTCACTGCCAGAGCAATTTTTTGGCTTACCTCCTGTATGGAAGTGATTTCAGGAAGAAAATGACTCATCAAACAAATCCATTTAAAATGACTTGCTGACGTTTAAAAGATAAAGTGAATGTTAAAAGTGAATGTGTGTATGTAGTTATGTCTGCACGTATTAAATGTTAAAATATCTTTGCTTGATCTTGCATATGTATGATTATTAATTATTATTATTAATAAACGTAATTGAAATATAAGACTTTATCAATAGTGCTGCTGCTAAAACCAAGAATAAAGACTGGACCATAATAATTCCTAATGGCATAAATGTACACATTTATATTTTCATGTAATCATCAGGTGCGCATGTCTCCTAACTGCATTTAAAGACTGGACCTCAAGTGATTGTCAATTTTATTTTGTGTCATTATAAAATGATAAAATCTAAAGCCATGATGAAGCAAAGCAAAAAGACATCCAAAGTTTAGCTATGAATCTTTTTCCTCCCCTTCACTAGCATAGAGTGTGACATACAATGTGTTAGTGAGGAGGAACAGTTTAAGAATTGGTTAACACAAACGATGGATCATAACATCAAAATCACAGATTAAAGCAAAGCAATGTTTAAGCAATGTATTTAAAAACTACAGTACTTAAAAACATTTATTTTAACAAAAACTGTTATAAGTCACAGTTACAAAAGTAAGAAGACAGTGATAATCATTATCTTCTGATGGGTAAGATGAGATTTCAAAGGGTAGTAAAATAAAAAAATGTTTTAACATTTTCATAGTTAATTACTTGTTCTACCTTATTTTAATGTTTTATCTCCCTCATTATCTTCAGCTTAATTCTGTACTATGATCGCAGGGGAGAATGTTTCGGGAGCTGGGCAGATACACACAGGACAGAGCACTAATCTATCACTGGCCACACACTTAATCATACAGACATGCCCACTATTTGTGTGTGCAATTTGATGGGTCAATTTAAAGCAGTCAATTTACCTTAAATCCATGTTTTTGGATGGTGGGAGGAAACCGGAGAACCTAAAGAAAACCCATGCGGATACAAGTAGAACATGTACTCAGAAACAAAAAAGCTACAACTGCGCTTCTATCTAAACTGCTTTTACAACTTTTTGAATTATGCTTCATGGATGAATAAACTATTGGTTCATAAAGCTCTAAACCAGTTGGGTAACCAAATGTTGCTCCCTATTTCGGCACGGTTGCTTAGTGGTTAGCAAGTTTGCCTCTCAGTGCTGGAGATTCCAGGTTTAAATCACAATCTGGATGAAATTTCCATGTTCTCCCTTGGAGAATGGGTTTTCTCGGGTTTTCACCCATAATCCAAAAATATGGATTCAAGATAAATTCTCTAAATTAATTGCCCTAGATAGGGTGTGTGTGTGTGGGTCTGTGTGAGTGAGTGTGCTCAGCCATAGTTTGGTGCCCTGTCCTGGATGTATCTGCCCAGCGCCCGGAGCATTCTCCCCTGCATGGGCATGGAGAACCCCCCACGACCCTAGTAGACAATTAAGCGGAAGATAATGAATGAATGAATAAATAAATGTCACACACTTCAACACAACATTAAATCTTACATTGTTGCTCTATATCTAAAATCTAACGCTTCCAACCAACACTGCTCACAAAAAAAAAACACTACACAATACACCACCATTAATTCATACCATCATTTTCTGAGACTGATACAGTATGAAACATTATGTTATGATGGAATGTTACATTTAAGTGCTTAATTCATTTAAGTTTTTTTTTTTTAACTTCATTGTTTTCGGCGGCACAGTGGTACAAAACTTTCTCCCCTGGTTAAGCATGGTTAACCCCACCACGACCCTAGTAGAGGATTATGTGGAAGACAATGAATTAATGAATAAATGGTATGTACATAATCAGTTCAGTCAAGCCTTGGTCTTAAGCTGCTGCTTCGTTGAAATAAAAACGTGCTGTCACACTGGTCCTTTGAAGAGAACACTGTATATCCAACCATGGATTAAAACCCAGTCAGTCAGTAAACAGCCTGAGATTATCAGAGCAGTCGAACAGTTATTATGGACTTGTACTGCCATCTGGAGTTAACTGTTGGCATAGGTGCATCTCTTTTATGCCGTGACAGTAATCACAATGTGGGCTTTTAAATGCTGCACCGTGATACAATCTGATATAGAATGTGGATTTTACACCAAACATGTGATTTTTAAAGGCATACATGTTTATTTGATGTCACAGCTGCTCCACTACTCATTTCTCCTCATTGAATCCCTGTAGCTGCTCACATTTAGTAAAAGTCACTGACTCTAGCCTACAGGACCATTTCTGGATCTGCCCCGTCTTACCTTCACTATATCTTTTCAAAATACACTCCGGCTCATTCACTTGCTCTTCTGTTGCCTGGCGATTCTACCTCACCGAGGAGCTAATTCTCACTCTGTGGCGTTCACCACTGCAAAAATGGTGGATCGATCTGTTGTCGAGAAGAAAAAAAAAAGGGGGGGGGGTGCAGGATCAGATAATTCATCCATTCATTCATTATCTCCCGCTTTATCCTCTATTAGGGTCGCGGTGGGGTTCCCCATGCCCATCCAGGGGAGAACGTCTCGGGCGCTGGGCAGATACACCCAGGACAGGGCGCCAATCCATCGCTGGGTACACACTCACACACTCAAACACACTCTATATGGGGCAATTTAGAGAACTCAATTAACTTGATTCATGTTTTTGGACTGTGGGAGGAAACCGGAGAACCCGGAGGAAACCCACGTGGACACGGGGAGAACATGGAAACTCCACCCAGATGGGGATTCGAACCGGGAATCCCTAGCGCTGAGAGGCGAACGTGCTAACCACTAAGCCACCGTGCCGCGGATCAGATAATGATTAGGTTTAATAATTCTACATTGTAGCGGGTTTTCTCCATGACTACTGACTTGTGGTGTTCTCATTTGTAAGACGCTTTGGATAAAAGCGTCTGCTAAATGACTAAATGTAAATGTTTTGTCTATTAGGGCTGCAGCCTTTACAGCTCTCAAGCATTGACATTGCCCTGTCAGATTAATTAACACATTAATAAAACACCACCATGTCAGTGTCACTGCAGTGCTAGTTATCATCCATCTGTTACCTTCCGCTCTACTAGGGTCCCCATGCCCATCCAGGGGAGAACGTTTCGGGCACTGGGCAGATACACCCAGGACAGGGCACCAATCTATCGCTGGGCGCACACAGACACACACACACACACACAAATACACTCTATATGGGACATACTGTATTTTGGAGCATTCAATTTACCTTGATCCATGTTTTTGGACTACGGGAGGAAACATGGAGAACCTGGAGGAAACCCACACGGACACGGAGAGAGCCACCGTGGCACCCTTGTAATCATCCACAACCCAAATAATAATTCCTCTGAGGTGGTACTGCTCTTTAGAGTTCAAGACCAACAATGTATGTAGAAAAAAAGACTACAGTCTATAATCATAGCAATACAACGTGTTTAGATGTGATACATGAAGCTAATAATAAATAATGAATAAAAATAGAAATAAAGAGCAGTATTTAATAACATGGATATAAAGGATTGTTTTGTTAAAAAATCCACTTTCATTTGTTTTTAGCTACATTGTATACTTTAAAGAATTGCAAAGAAAAACGATGTTAGATCATATAAATTTTAAATAATAAAAACACTATAGAGGTTTTACAGTATATACTTACACAAACCATTTGTCAGGTCCTACATGCAGTCAATAATGGAACACAATATATCTTTTGAACCAGAAATGTAATAACTAACCCCAATCCTTGACAGTTATTACATAATGACATGTTATATATATATATATATATATATATATATATATATATATATATATATATATATATATATATATATATATATATATATATACATATATATATATATATATATATATATATATATATATATATATATATATATATATATATATATATATATACACACACACACACACACACCCAGCGATGGATTGGCACTCTGTCCTGGGTCTATCTGCCCAGCGCCCGAGATGTTCTCCCCTGGATGGGCATGGGGAACCCCACCGCGACCCTAATAGAGGATAAAGCGGAAGATAATGAATGAATGAATGAATATATATATATATATATATATATATATATATATATATATATATATACTGATTATATCTATTATGCATCAATATGTATTAGCAATAAAAATGTATTAGCAGTAGCACAAGTTTGCATCACACTAAAAGCATCACACTGCCAACACCAGAACACCAAAACTTGCTTTTATCACTATTTTTTTATATAGTGCATCCTGGTGCTATAAGTTCCTCAAGTAATGGATGCACACTCGCCCAGCAATCCACATGAAATAGAAGAAAACATAAATCAGTCCACTTCTTTTACTTTTAATTTGATTTAAGGAAATAAGTATTTGACCCCCTAGTAAAACATCATTTAATACTTGGTAGCAAAACCCTTGTTGGCAAGCACAGCAGTCAAGTCTCTTGTAGTACTTTTTAAGGTTTGCACATACTTCAGGAGTAATTTTGGCCCCCTCCTCTCTGCAAATCAGGGAGGGAGGGAGGGATGGATGGATGGATTGATGGATTTACAATTTACCATTTACTATTATAAAGTGTCAAGTGTGTGTAGGGGTATCAAAACTAAAAGTGAAAATAAAGTGTCCGTGTCCGTGAGTGCGCCGCTATGCGCGCTATGCTAAGAGCCGTAAGGACGGCTCGAACAGAGATATGTGGGATTATTATGATTCCGATGATGAGTGGTTATGGAGGTACGGGTACGAAGCGCTCTGCTCCGCTGAGGAAGGTCTGGACCTGGTTCAGATCTCCGATGATGATGCGGGCGAGTCGTACCTGTATGGGCATATTCTGCCCAAACGAACCCTCCTCAACTCTGCCAGCATGCGTGCCCGCCGAGGTCCGCCCAGCGTGCGTGCCTGCCAAGGTCCACCCAGCGTGCGTGCCCGCCAAGTTCCTGCCAGCATGCGTGCCCGCCAAGGTCCTGCCAGCATGCGTGCCCGCCAAGGTCCTGCCAGCATGCGTGCCCGCCAAGGTCCTGCCAGCGTGCGAACCCGCTGAGGTCCTGCCAGCGTGCGTGCCCACCAAGGTCCTGCCAGCGTGCGTGCCCACCGACCGAGGCCCTACCAGCGCGCGTGCCCACCGAGGCCCTACCAGCGCGCGAACCCATCCCGAAGCCCAGGGGCGTCACGCCGCCCATCCCGAAGCCCAGGGGCGTCACGCCGCCCATCCCGAAGCCCAGGGGGCGTCACGCCGCCCAGCCGGAGGTCCAGGGGCCGCACGCCGCCCAGACGGAGGTCCAGGGGCCGCACGCCGCCCAGCCGGAGGTCCAGGGGCCGCACGCCGCCCAGCCGGAGGTCCAGGGGCCGCACGCCGCCCAGCCGGAGGTCCAGGGGCCGCACGCCGCCCAGCCCGAGCAGCAGGGGCCGCACGCCGCCCAGCCCGAGCAGCAGGGGCCGCACGCCGTCCAGCCCGAGCAGCAGGGGCCGCACGCCGCCAGGGGCCGCCCGCCTCGCCATGCCGCCAGGGGGCGCCCGCCCCGCCACGCCGCCAGGGGGCGTGGCCAACTCCTCGCCCGATGTGGGCGTCCACCGGACCACGCTGCCAGAGGGCGTGGCCCACTCCTCGTCCGCCGAGGCCGTCAGAGGGCGTGGCCCACTTCTGATCCGCCGTGGGCGTCCACCTGACTTTGCAGCCAGAGGGCGTTCGGCACGCCTCCCCCGCAGAGGGCGTCCACCTGAGGGCGCCTTCCAAGCCCGGCTCAAGGAGGGCAGAGGACCCCCCCCCCCCCCCCCCCAACCCGGGACTGTTATTTTTTTTTTCTTGGTCGCGTCCCCCCATTGCGCGACCGCAGGGGCGGGGGTAATGTAACAGGTGCCTAGGGCACCTGTCACCTGTTCTGTGTTTCGTTCCGTTTGTTTCAGTTAATTAATGTTCATTGGTTCATTAGTTTCGTTAATTAACTCGTTGTCATTGGTTTGTTTTGTGCACATGGTCTGGTGTTGTTTTGTATTTATTTCCATTGTTTCTTGTCATCGGTGCTGGTCGTTTGGGTTATATGTCACTAGTCGTTTGTACCTCATGTTTTTTGGTGCACTGCACCTTTTATAAACCCGTTCTCTGCTACCTGCGTGCCTGGCTCCCTTCAGCGCGTGAAACGCGGCGGCTCTGCGCTTCCTATGCGCAACCGCTTCATTCCCGAGGTAGACTACCGTGACACAAAGATACAATATACAGTATTTTAAATGTCCTGTTGTTTTATTTGTTCTTCCGGCTCAAAACAGTAGTATTATAGAGCCTGATGGCCTTATCTCCTCAATCTTTCTGTTTAGCAGTTCAGTGACAACAGCCTGCCACTGAACGTGCTCCTTTGGTCCATAATGATGGTGTGCAATGGGTGACCATCATCGTCCATGATGGAGAGTAGTTTGTTGAGAAGTGTCCTTCTCTCTGCCACCTTAATTACAGAGTCCAGTTCTTAACCATCTCCACCTCAGCCCCCTCAATAGACACAGGCTGAGTGAGTGGCCTATCCCTACAAAAGTCCACTACCATCTCCTTGGTCTTGGAGATGTTCAGTAGTAGGCTGTTCCTTCGGCATCATGTCACAAATTCCTCCACCAGGCTTCTATACTCCTCCTCTTGCCCTCCCTTTACACAAGCTACAATTGCAGTGTCATCCAAATACTTCTGCATGTGGCACGTCTCAGAGCTGTAACTGAAGTCAGATGTGTACAGTGTAAAGAGGAAGGGGGAAAGTACAATCCCCTGTGGTGCTCCTGTGCTCCTCATCTCCAAATTCTTAAGGTATTTAGGCATGCATTTTGAAATCCTAAGCTTCAGCTTTCTCCATAGATTTTCTATGGGATTGAGGACAGTAGATTGGCTTGGCCATTCCATAACCTTAATTCCATGACCCACTCCTTTATTTCCTTGGCTGTATGTTTTGGGTTGTTTGGGTCATGCTGAAAGACCCATCCACGACCCATTTTCAGTGCCCAGGCAGAGGCAAGAAGGTTGTTACCCAGCAATTTGCTATACATGATTCCAATCATCTTCCCATTGATATGGTGAAGTTGGCCTGTGCCCCAAAACATAATACTTGGATGGTGTTCTTAGGGTCATATTCTGTATTTTTCTTCCTCCAAACACATTGAGTTTAGTTGAGGCTAAAGAGCTCAATTTTGGCCTTATCTGACTACTGCACCATCTTTTAGTCCCTCTCAGAGTCATTAATATGTTAATTGGCAAACTTGAGCCTTCTTGAGCAGAGGAACCATGCGTGCACTGCAGGATTTTAAACCATTACGTCTCAGTGTATTACCAATATTTTTTTGGAGACTGTGGTTCCAGCTGCCTTGAGATTAACCAGCTCCTCCTTTTCTCATGATCAGTGAGACTCCACAAGGTGATATCTTGCATGAAGCTCCTTGCCTAGGTCGATTGACAGTAACGTTGTACTTCTTCCACTTTCGAATAATTGCAACACCAGTTGTCACCTTCTCATCCAGTTTCCTACTTATGGTTTTGCAGCCTTGCGTAGGTAAATCATTTTGTCCTGGGCATCTTTAAACAGCTCTTTAGTCATGCGATTGGGGGAGATTTTGGAGTGTCTCCGAGTCTGTTGGCAGATGACCTTTTATACAGGTGACAATTTGGGACAGGTGTTCTTCCTAAACTTTTTTTTTTTAGATTTTCTTCTTGATATTCCATCTCTCACTGTTAAAATATAGCTACCATAAAAAACATAGACTGTTCAATTATTTGTCAGTGTACAAACTTTCAAAACTATCCCCAGTGGAGGATCAAATACTCATTTCCTCCACTATACGTAATAACTGAATTACTTTACTTACTTACGTTTTCTCAGTTTAACCTAAATTGGTTGAGATACAAAGCCCAGATGGTGGAGCGTGATAATATCGGTAGTGTTCTGCTTACTAAGTGTAATGAGTCAGGGATGTTTCTGGATGGGGAACCCAATCTGAACCTTCATTCACTGCCTGCCTAATTATATATATATATATATATATATATATATATATATATATATATATATATATATATATATATATATATATATATATATATATATATATATATACGTTCAAATTCAAGTAATTTATTTATGTAGCACTTTTTACAATAGTACATTTTCACAAAGAAGCTTTACAGTTTTAAGAAAAAACTCCCTGTTGTTTGTTATTTTAGAGAAGAACCCATGGGTGGACCAAGCCGTAGTGCTTCAGCAGAGCCATAGATAAAGAGCTGATGACACCTCCAGGAAATTAGCAACACCTCTCAGCCCTCCATGTGCTTGCCAGAGGTAGCCTGACTGCTATTAGGTACCGAGATGAGATCCTCAGACCCCTTGTGAGACCATATGCTGGTGTGGTTGGCGCTGGGTTCCTCCTAATGCAGGACAATGCTATACCTCATGTGGCTGGAGTGTGTCAGCAGTTCCTGCAAGATGAAGGCATTGAAGCTCTGGACTGGCCGGCCGGTCCACCTGACCTGAATCCAATTCAGCACATCATGTGCTGAGGGACATCATGTCTCGCTCCATCCACCAACAACAACGTTGCACCACAGACTGTCCAGGAGTTGGCAGATGCTTTAATGCAGGTCTGGGAGAAGATCCCTCAGGAGACCATCCGCCACCTCATCAGGAGCATGCCCAGGCGTTGTAGGGAGGTCATACAGGCACGTGGAGGCCACACACACAATACTGAGTCTCATTTACATTTGTTTTAAGGACATTACATCAAAGTTGGATCAGCCTGTAGTGTGTTTTTTTCACTTTAATTTTGTGTGACTCCAAATTCAGGCCTCCATTGGTTAATAAGTTTGATTTTCAGTAATGTTTTTTGTGTGATTTTGATGTCAGCACATTCAACTTTGTACAGAACAAAGTATTCAATGAGAATATTTCATTCATTCAGCTCTAGGAGTGTTTTCTTTATTTTTTGAGCAGTGTATATGTTTGTGTGAATTTCCCCGTGGTGGGACAATGAAGGATTAGCTTATTATATATAGATATGGGTTTTCATTTTTACTGTTAATGTAGATGGAGTGTAGTTCTACATCTACAGACTGTAGTCTGTTTCTCCACATACTTTGTTAGTCCACTTTAGTATGTTCTCCAATGAACAGGGCTCACACGAAGAAGGTATTAGGGTGGTGGATTTGTGGTAATAATTAGAATTATGAATACACATGAATACTAGAATTATGAATAATTAGAATTATGATGATATACAGTAGATGGACCTACAATTACAGACTGTAGTCCATCTGTATCTCTACATACTTAGTTAGTCCACTTTAGTATGTTTTCCAATGAACATGGCCCACACAAAGAAGGTATTAGGGTGGTATATGCATGCTAATAATTAGAATTATGAATACGCATTTAGTGTGTTTCACTCTGCATACAATATTGTAAAAGATTTGTGCCTCTGAGGAAACTTTCATTCATCTGCTGAATGGGCTATTCTGAATATTGTTTTCAGCCCATCCATGCACTAGAAAATAATCAGAATTTACAACACACCAACAAGCAAACTGTTTGATGTGCAAAGAACATTTTAATACTTGAATAAGCCAAGGAATACACAAATATTTTATGCAGTCTGGCTTCTTACTTGTTTCGGTGTTGGGGTTGCACTGTAGGTAAATCACCAATCATTAAAAAACCTTAGCAAAGAAAAGCTTTAAACCCTACTAAAAAAAGTAAAGCCGCTATTATGCATTTATGACTTGCTCACTCTTATCCCACTACTTCTTTATTTAAAGGAATAAAGGAAATTTTAGAAAGGGCACATTTCACAAGGAAGAGACCTGTACTAGCAACATTATCTCTTCAAGCACTTTTAATAGATAATGGGTGGTTTAAATGCAGCAGTTTAGGAAGAACAGCAATCTTTAGAATTTGGCATTTGAATGGAACAAAGAAAAAGTATTATCTAAACAATTTCACATGTCACTTAACTCATAATTTTATAGTCTCCATGGAAATAAAAAAGGCACGAAAAACTGACATTTAATACACCACAGAAACTGAACCCACAGAACCTAAAGGAACTTTAGAGTGAAAATATAATTCTAGGTTCTATCCATATAACTGGAAATGAAAAGATGTAGGAACAGGATGAAGCTCACCTGGCAACTGAGGGCCATTTCATTAAAAGTGATGCTACCAACAATTATTACACATATTCAATACACAGTTTGCGCAATGAAAAATCAAATGTGGTATGAGACTGAATAGCATGAGACAAAAACGAGACGATACATTTTAGAATGGTACAAATCTCTTGGCATATTGTTTAACCTGATGTCCACAGTTGCACAAGCATTAAAACCCAAAACTACATTACTTGGTTTGAACTTAGTAATGAGTAAAAAGCAAATCAGAAACTTGAAAAAAGGAGTGGCTGGTGAAAATTAAAATGAACAGTGCTTGCAGAAACAGACAAAAAGAAAAAAAATGTATGTTTGAATTTGCTACAACTTCAGTCACTCCTCCTTTTGCATAATAGAGACAAGTTAAAAATATTTGAAGCACCACAAATTTTAGCATTTATGCTGTAAATAAATAAATGCAGTATTTGTCATTGTAGAATGCAAATCATTGAGGTTTGCTACTATTTACAGACACATATTTATACATAGTTCCCTTAAAGAAAAGCATCTTCATTAAACATCAATTGTAAAGGAATTTTAAGCATGTATACATTATTTTGGACTGCTCATACATTAGGTGGATTAAAAAGAAAGGATCAACTACCAAGAACTGTTTATAAATTAAGATTACTGGTGTAGCCAGACAATACAAGCTTTCATCATATACTCTTTCCACTATCTTAAACTTTCTGATGTTTTTTTTTTACTAATTAAGGCTAAATTAAATTCAATACAAATCTATCTTTTTGTTTTGGTCTTTTGAATACACTTCCAAACAAATAGTCTTGAACTGCACATTACTTAAAAGTCATTCCAGCTAGGAATTGTTAACAATATCCATCCATCCATCCATCCATCCATTATCTTCCGCTTTATCTAGGGTTGCTGGGGGTTTCCCATGCTGTTAACAATATCTTCATTGTTATTCACTATTCCACTCAACACCATAGAAACATCTCCTGAACATTATATAGGAAGTGCATTGAACTTTGAACATACGTTACAAAATGCAGAATATATTCATAAGTGTCCTGATCTACTGTTCCTTCCAGAAATATTATGCTACATGGACAGAACGGGCTTTGAAAAGCCATGTTTGAGAATTTTTGGAAAAAAAATGAAGTGGTGAAAAAGTAGGGGGAAATATCTTGATTATGAATTAAATATTATCCCTTATATGACCAAAAGCTATTTCTGATGAGGAGGGCTTTAAATTAAATATTCTAGAATAAAGCAAATTACTCACCACTACAACTAAACAGTTTCCATCAGTAGCCCATGATGTCATTCTTAATTCTGGACAAATACCAAATTATTTTTTATTAATTATATTTACCACCCACTTGCATTTTAGAAAATGAAACATTGTGACTGATGATAGATATTATGAATATATACAGGAATATGTATTACAGTTGAAACAATAGACTGCTACTTTTACATACAGAAGAAACATGAATTTATAGCCTATGAGTTATTAATAGTCTATGACCAAAAATAAATAAAACGGTTCTTAGTAGCAGCACAAACAATGCACCTTTCTTTGAAGAAAAACATTTGAGCATGCAGTTACATAGTCCTACCCCTCCTCCTACGAAATGCTAAAATAAGCCCTTTACTAACTTTCATTTTATCCTGAGGCGACCTTGGTGCAGGAAAACAGTGAGGCGACCTGCTGTCCAAGGTGGCGCATCAGCTTCCTCTTTGATACTCTGGTCCTTTTTGATTGTCATGTATGGGTTTCTTTGCTTGTGCTTTTTTTGTTTTTTTTACATCTGCAAGATATTTCGGAAGAAGCATGGAAGCTGGGTTTTAAATGCTGAATATGTTTATCACAGTGTATATGGCGGCAGCTGTGTTGCCCTTAACAGTTTCATTTTCACCAGGGCAAAGGTACGTTCTGCTATGATCACTAAAGGACTTTAGTATAACAGATTCCGTAATGAGATGAGAAACATGCATGGGCCACTTTGTCCACATAAGGCTGAACAGACTTACACTTGAGGTTATTTGGCATCAATCTAAACAGAAACTAAGCAAACCATGATCTGATCATTCGACTATATCCCCATTAGTTATACAGTAACCAAGCCCTTAAATATGGGAAGCAAATACATGTATGCAATGGTTAAAGTCACAGAAGGCTGTGTTTACTCTGGTGAAGTGAATGGTGCAGAACCCACGAGTAGGGTGGAGGAAGCACAACTGACAGCATTGTTCTCAGCTGCCCATTGGGAAGATCTAAAAGGCAAGCCAACTTAAATAAGGTGAAGCTTGTTAATCCTGCAGTAAGGTCTCCCTCCAGTTGAAGCTGTGATTAGGACCATGAGTCAGAGGGAGGATGGGTGGGTCTACGAGTTGCCACACCCCTGTTTCACCCATTTCCTCACATGCACAGAAGCCCAAATATGGGATCTAAAAACAGAAAGGATTTTATGTTAAGAATTTGATTCCCATGGGCCAGAACATTCACAAGTTAAACAAAAAGGGCTACCAGTCATAAGTTAATAATTTAAAATAATTTAAAATAAAAATAAGTTAAAAATTAAAGAATGTAAACCATGCACCATATAAATCCCTATTTATTACAAAGAAAATGTAAACATAAACCAGTACTAATCATGTGCAAAGAATACTGAAACCACAGTGATGTTAGATCAACAGATTTACTGATTGATAATGATTATCCAATGTGTACAGAAATAACTATACTACAGATTTTTTTATATATAAAAATGATTAAATCTTTAGGGTGGCATTGTGGCATAGTGGTTAGCATGTCCGACTCTCAGTGCTGGGGGTTCAGGTTTGAATCCCGATCTGGGTGGAGTTTTCAATATTCTCCCCGTGCCGGCATGGGTTTCCACCAGTCTTTCTGGTTTCCTCCCACAGTCCAAAAATATGGATACAAGGGGAGTTGGCTACTCTAAATTGCCCCTATATAGTGTGTCTGTCTGAGTGACTGTGTGCCCAATGATGGATTTGTGCATCTGCCCAGTGCCTGAAACGTTATCCCCTAGATGGGCATGGATAACCCCCCTAGTAGAAGATAATGGATGGATGGATTAAATCTTAAAATCACTTACAACTCATTCAAAATGTTTTACCTGTATTAAATAATTCAATTACATATTGTGTTTGATTATTTAATAATTTTCTAAAATACAAATGTGTGGTACTATACATTTACAAAATGTTTAGTAATAATCTGCAAAGCTTTGTATATTATCATTAAAAGGTAAAATGAAAGGTGTTACAGTTTAGATCCAATGCAGGACAGAACTAAACATGTTTTATTCCGTTATTATTTATAAATAATCATTATATAAATTAACATTATAGATTTAATGATGTACCTTACTTGTGAACATGCAATCATACAAACACCACTGAGTTAGATAAACGTTCTACAAAGGTCATAAGGAAAGGTTTTCAGTGTTATCAATTATGATCTTATTAGTTCAAGTGGTTATGTCTTTTTAATTAAGAGTAACATACTTAAGCAACTTCATGAAAGAATTCAGTTTGTCAAGAGTAAAATTGCAGAATTTTAACTCTTTCAAATATTGTATGAAAAAGAGCCAAATAAAAGAAAATATTAATAATTCAAAGAAAAGTTAATGTGTTCACTGGTAAACATGCCCAATCACATTTCTGTTTGGTTAAGCATCAATTTCTGACCTTAATATAAAAAAAATTATAACAGGTCTGATATTAATTTATAGGTTTTATTATGTGCAAGCTACAGAAAGTCTAAAATGTACTGATCAATCTATAAAGATTTTTATTGCATTTTCAAAAAAATTAAATCCAGATATGAATTGACCAAAATGTGCACCTTTCTGACCACTTGTACAAAATCTTTGGGGTTCTGCGGGTTGAGTCCCTGCATCTGGCGTGTACAGGCCTCCAAAGACGAAGCGTGGGCGACTATCAACACTGTGTTTCCTGTTCACAGAACAAAATTACAATCTCAGCACACCCAGTTTAAAAATATGAACCTCCAACAGGACACATACAATGTGTAACTTTTCATTGTGACCTAAATATTTCTTCTATACATCGCAGTGATTTAAAAGTCATATAATTCAAACTGATTATTTTAGATTCCCAGTTCATACTGAAGTAGTGCTTCTCACCCAGAGATTTGCATTCAGAAAGTATTTCCCGTGTGACTTGGAAACTGCGACTGATGTAGGTTTCATACGACTCTGATACAGTCAGCTTGCTGATT
The DNA here is from genome assembly GCA_019802505.1 of Corydoras sp. C115. Taxonomy (NCBI): domain Eukaryota; kingdom Metazoa; phylum Chordata; class Actinopteri; order Siluriformes; family Callichthyidae; genus Corydoras; species Corydoras sp. C115. Next base: position 867,309 of record JAFMOC010000211.1, on the reverse strand, counting down.
GGAAAATGAGGTCTGGACACAAAAAAAAATTATTCATCAATTAACCAACAGAAATACATGGATAATATGGACAAAACTTTTATGACATCCTATAATTAATTGGTCCTCCCCCTTTCCGGCTATAACAAACAGGAAAGATCCAACAAATCTGGAATTTTTTTGGATCTTTGTTCCCATTTATCCCAAAGATTTTGGATAGTGTTAAGGTCAGAACTTTATTTAGCACAGTCAAGTTCTCATTTACCAGACTCATCCAACCACGCTGTTAATAAATTTGCTTTTAACAATAGAAAACATCGTGCTGGACCAGAAATGGGCCTTCCCCAAATTGTTCACGTTCAAATGCATGTATGACTGTATACAGAATAGGAATACACAGAACACCTGAATTCAATGATTAAGATGCGAGTCCCAATACGTTTGTCCATTAAGTGTATTTATCTTAGTAATCAATTTATTTCACAGATATGAAAATGAAAACAGGGAAAGACTCAAGACGCATTAGGTAAGCACATTAGGTAAAGCAATAAAGTAAAGTTTCTCTGCCATATTTGTAAGGCACTTTAGGTCTAATGACTTTAGTTTATCTCAGTCTGGTCTAAACAAAATACTTTCCTCAAGAATACTGTAACACAGCTTTAAATTATTAACTCCACCATGAAGAATTTGCCCTCATGTAGGACACTAATAAAAACAACCTAAAATTTTGACCTCAAACTTCACAGAACAACTAATGTAATAAGCAACTGCATCCATAAATTAAATAATCTTAATAAGCGATGTGTAATAGCATTGCAGTACTGAAGTAGACCTGTAGGTTGTGTCCACATTGAAGTTAGCAGCTACCAGCTCAGTGGGAGGTATCCAGACAGGTAAAGAACTGCCCGATACCCATTTGGTCCACTCAAAGAGACCAGGTTCAACTCTTATTTTAGTCTTTCCCTCCTGCTGTAGACCTGTGTGAAACCAGATGAGGGAGGAAGATCAGTGCATTATGCTCTTTTGAAAATAAAAGGGGGAAATAGCAAGACATAAATATTCAGTGTTTGGTTATAGTGAGTAAAGATCAGAGGAGTGGTGTAGTGAAGAGTTAAAGAGAGAAAAAAAGTGGCAGGTGCACCTCGAAGAATATTATGGGCTGTCTGAACACAACGCAGTGAAGGAGAGCAGTACACAAAGTCAATGACTGTATGGCTCTCAAACAGGGCCTCACCTAAAACACAAAACAAACCCAAATATGAAAAATAATCCATAAACCCTTTAGATTTCAAGTAAAGATCACTGGTTTAACTCACTAGCTGTGCTCACATGAAGAATGGTTGAGCTGTTTTTAACACCGTGACCATAACTATTACTACACCCAAGGGTAGGGCAGGGCCCCCAATTATTTCAGTACATTACAGCACCCTTTTACAGATCTCCTCACATCCATACAATTTACTGATCTGTTGCTCACTAAGGGACAACTTATTGTGTTGGGGCTTGAACTCAGAATCCTTCGGTTAATCATTAGTCCAGTATTCTAATCCACAATCCACAACAGATCCAGCACAAAGCCAAAACTTGTAACAGGTAAATAAATGCTGATTTCAACTGCTGATTTTGTTCTTTAAGCTTTATTATTAACAGTCATTCATTCATTCATTCATTCATTCATTATCTTCCGCTTTATCCTATATTAGGGTCGCCTAATGGGGTCGCCATGCCAATCCAGGGGAGAACGTTTCGGGCGTTGGGCAGATACACCCAGGACAGGGCGCCAATCTATCGCTGGGCACACACTCACACTCTACATGGGGCAATTTGGAGAACTCAATTGACTTGATCCATGTTTTTGGATTGTGGGAGGAAACCGGAGAACCTGGAGGAAACCCACGCGGACACGGGGAGAACATGGAAACTCCACCCAGATAGGGATTCGAACCGGGAATCCCTAGTGCTGAGAGGCAAACGTGCTAACCACTAAGCCACCGTGCCGCCTTTTATTATTAACACTTACATATATATGATTATTTCAATGTATTGATGTACAGACCCTTTCCAAAAAAATAGAAAGAGAAAAATGAGGGGCACCAGACCCAATAACAAAGAATACTCCATAGATTCTCATTGGGGTTTAGGTCCGGTGAGTTGGCTGGCCAGTTAAGCACTGTGATGGCAAGGGCATCAAACCAGGCTTTGGTGCTTCTGGCGACATGGCCTAAAAGATGAAATCTGCATCTCAATGCAGATCCTCAGCAGAAGGATTTATAAAGTCCTTTAAAACATTCTGGTAGACTGTTGCGGTGACCTTGGAATTTATTGTTGGTTTTATGAGCTGGAAGCCCAAATTATATAAAAATAAACAAATAAATACTTAAAATCAGTTATATTATGGGCTCTGAATCTATAAAAGTTTAACCTTTTGAATAAAATTATGGAAATTAATCAACTTTTACATGATATTCAAATTTTTTGGAAAGGGTCTGTATGTACTGAGTTGGTAGAATTCAGGTATGAATAATCAAGAAAGACTTTTTTAAACATTGGTGTATTACTACAGTCCTGACCGACTAATCGTGCCTGTGTAGCTCCAAACACAGTAATGGGACAGTCCTTATCATACTCTCGGTGCACTCCACTCCGCGCTGGAAGACTGCCCGGCATGTTAAGGTTGGATCGTACATACCGACCTGCAATGAACCAAAATATTTCTTTTATATATATTTATTACAAACAAAAATTCTGATAAACATTGCCAAATCTGCATCCTGATCTCTACCATTACCCATTTAAAAAAAAAATTTAATTTAAATTTAAATTTTTTCCTTAGCTTGTTAAATTTTCGGGGTCAGCATAGCAAACATTTTTTACTTGGCACATAGTTTAACTACTAATGCTCTTCCTAATATCATACTGGTACATACTGTGACCTTATCCAATGTGATGCACTTATGGTAGATTAAGTAACAAAACTTGGGAACATGCTGATACAGAGTCCTGACAGGAGTACTTTTTTAATACCAACATTACGGTACAACAATGACTTTCAAAACCTTCTTTAAAATTTTGTGTTAATGGTTCCTCTGACATAAACATACATTACATAAACAGTATTATGACATTTGATCATGCGTTTCTCTAATCAAACTTTAATCTGTTATTAATTGCATTTTAGTTCCACACAATGAACATCTGTAGCATAACAACTGAAATAAAGGCTAAAGTGTAGGTACACTATTATGAGTACAGTTTATTTATGTATTTTAAGAATATCATGGGCGGTACAGTGGCTTAGCGGGTAGGTTGTCTGCCTGTAAACGCTGGGAATCCAGATTCGAATCCCTTTTAATTTAAAAACTTTTTCAATAACAGTGAAAAATATTTTCTATTGTTCAGATTTATATAAAATGATAATCAATCTTTAAAAATGTAACATGCATCATTTTGTATTAGCACATATTTATTATATTTTTAAATACATTTATTAATTTATAATAAAGGTCAACAGCCATCGTTCTCTGAATTCTGACCTTTGGCATCAAAACACTGGTTGATCCAATGTTTTCCAAAGACTACATCCATCCTCTCACCATGGCGACAGACAAACAGCGTTCGTTTAGGCAGTCGAGGCTGATTACTGGACCGCAGAATCTAGAGAAGAAAATTCTGTTACCTTCAAATATTCTATTTGTAAGAGAGTCTAATTGTATAAACTAAACACATACATAAATTAATTAAAACAGTTATTAAAGTTTATCCAAATAAAATAGCATGCTTCTTCTTGCGTCCTTAATTAATTAAAATTCTAGGAAATTATTGGCCTACATAGAGAAAACACTTCTATTGACAAACTTAGTTAACTGAAACTAATAACAAGGTTATGGTAGTATCTATGTCTATAAGCTTTTGGCCTTAAAGTGTCTATTTTATTTTACATGTAACAGTGATGCAATGTGATCTAATAGTAAGTACAGTATTATTAAATTAATTTGTAGTGTATTTTACACTCACTGATCATTTTATTACTATTTAAATGAACTTTGTATTTCTAACATAACAATACTGCAGTGACACTTAGTGGTGCTGTGCTAGTATTAATGGATCAGACACGGCAGCACTCATCAAACACCACAGTGTCAAAGCTGTACAGTCACAGTCTTCTTGTGAGCACTGATAAAGGATTAGAGGCTGACTAGCACAAACTGTGCAGCAGCAACAGATGAGCTGCTATCTCTGATTTTACATCTACAGGATAAATAATGTGTCTAGCGTGAAAGTGAGTAGGCACTGTGTTTAAAAACTTCCGACCAACACAACACACACTTAAAACACCACCACCATATTAGTATAACCACAGTCTCATGATTTCTCACAAAGTGCTAATGAAAAATAAAATTAAATAGTTCTAGTAAAATATGCAAAATCGCATTGTTTCAGATTCAGAATAAATGTTTTACCGGCATTGAATGGCATAATACGCTGAGGGCAGGCTGCTCTATTGGACCCTGTTCATCAAGGAGACGGCCATCCAGGTGTCCATCATTAATAGGACCACCTACAGCACCATGTGCAGTTGGGGAGGGTGAGTTCAGGAAAGAATGGGACCTGTGGAGAAAAAAAAAATAGAATTCTTTAGCACTATAGTGTACTCATACCAGCTGTAGTTTAATCACTAACAAACAGGGCTACACAAGGTTCTACAGGGGGTTATACAAAAACAGCCACTGCCAAATAAATATAAGCATAATCATTATGATAAAACAAGTGGGTGATAATGCATTACATTTGCACGGATAATTCTATCGCCGGGGAGCCCTGTGAATTATT